>OY293305.1:75478638-76078638 GCA_958502075.1 Orchestes rusci | reverse complement strand
ATCACGTGACTGAAAGATTAATAAGTGGAAATCACCCTGGCTTTGCATCTGGATGTAGCTCCCATATGATTACAGTGTTGCCGTCCCCACTCTCCCTAACAATCCCAACCCAACCCAACTTTCACAGACAGAGATAAGGCAAACGGCAACACTGTGGGGTTGTGCATGGGAGCTACATCCAGCCGCGAGTGCTTGAAAGCTGTTAAAAACACTGACAAATATTTTTGATATATGATTTGTTTTCAACTTCCAATACAAAGTTGCAATGTTATCAATTATGGACAAGATTGGTTACAACTTCCAAATGTTTTATAAAATCCTGATTCCCTTCTTTCTTCCTCAATGGCGAGTAGAGTAAGGTGCCGTTGTTCCTCTAAATGCGAGGTGAGTCCTGGGTTATGTTTTTTCCAATGATCAGTTTTGGCATGAAATTTTCTTGCCGAATCTCCCGCGAGCTCGAATAAAAAATCCGGAAATTTCTTCTCGTAGCGAATTTTTCAAGAAAATTCGCAACTCGACATAATTTCCGGAAATAATTCGAGCTCCAGGGAGATTATAAGTGATAAAATTCCCCACCACACACATAACGTTTCAAAATAGAATCTGTGTGGTTTGGTTTTTATCGTCATCCCAAATAGTGCATATCATTTTGCCGCACCCTGTATAATAGATTGCCCAATTTGGATGATTATTGCGCAATTTTTGATCATGATTAATTTTACATAAAATCCCTAATTTTGTAAATCAATATTCAACAAACTAATTAGTTGAGTGTAAGTTTTCAAATTCATAGTTTCAAGTTTTGCTTTACACAACAAGTTTTTGATCAAAGATAAATTGAATCATACATAATACTTGTCAAGATTGCGTAAAAAGGTATAAATATATCGAGACAATGACGCCCACTTGAATTAAGGATGACTAAAAAACAAATACTTAATACATAGTATGCGATAAATTTCTGAAAATGCATATCAAGTATTCATTATAAATATTTTGGACATTTGATAAGATTGCATCAATAAAAATTTTATTTGAAGAAAAAATGTGAAAGAAGACTCGCTATATTATTATTATTTCTGATGCTGGTAACTCATAGCTATAAAATGAAATAAGTATCATTCTTATTATTAACTCAACAAAAAAATCACGTGTATGAAGCAACCATCATAATTTAACAATTATTGGTTAAATGATGAGTCAATTGACAATTTCAATCATTGTGTTAACCTAACGTCACTTTATCCCAAGATCAGTATATAACAGGTTGCTTCACTTTTACGGTCATGACGTCATCTGTGTCGGGTGTTGCCAGATGATCCCTATCAATAACAGTAGAACAGAAACCCATGGGCGGAATCAGTAGATCTTCTTTTGAAACAGTACTTCTGGCAACCTTGCGAATGACACATGATACGATAAGATGCAAACCGATGCAATCGACTGACAGGATTCAGTCCACTGCAGACGCTAGACACCGATGACGTCATATTTTTCCCCCCTCCGTCTCTTACCTCAGGCGAAGTGAGGCAACCTGTTATACAGAAACCTTGACTTTATCCTACAGTACAGTTGACAAGATACAGGGTGTCAAAGGTAAAGACCTGATGGCATTTATTTCCGAATATTTTCACCTGTTTCTTGAGAACGAAGAGATTATGGATACTAGTTTATATGAAGTTATATTTTTTGGTGTAGAATACGTGGTTCAAATATTGACGTCTAATTTTGGGACCCCCTGTAGATAATTGAGATTATTGCTATGATGTCGGCGGTTCTATTTGAGCAAAACACCACATTTTTGTTTAGAGTTATATCCAAAAATTCCAAATAAATTGGTTGTGTGACATGATCCTAATCATATTATTTGAAGCCAAGATAAAAATTGTATTACGTTTTTATAATTATTTATTGGACATTTTTCGTTATCTGCCATAGCAACTACCTTGGACAATAATTGGATACTTATTGACAAAATACACTTCCGTTTTGATAATTTCAACTCAACAACCCATATTTTGGAAATCAGGAGAAAACATGCAATTAGTAGGACGATCCATTTGAAAAAAAAAAAAAAAAAATCATTTTTGATTTAAAATTGCAAAATCGATTTCCACTGTTTTGTAGGGTCAATATCAACAAAAATATTTACTGAGTAATAATTCACCTAAATGTTTTTGAAAAAATTGACCAACATTCACCTAATCACATGAAAAGAAAAAATTCTAGATTTTGTTCACAAACATCAAATTAAAAAGTTAATAAGCTGTGAACACACGTATATGGAATCCACATCGTATAAAATATAGTGCATAAATATTTATTTTTACTACTTATAGATAATGTTCTATGTAAATTTCACGATAATAATAATTATCAATTGTCCTTGAATAATTTTGAAAAAATTATATTTGAAATAAACCGTCAACGGATCAGCCATATTATAAGATTGACACCAAATTCCAATTGCTTAATATTTGTATAAACAAAACTCCTGATTAGATGTTCATACTCGGATCACGTTAAATAAATGTTTGAATGTACGCCAGTCTCTTATTGGCTTGTGATCAGCGAGGACTGAAAATAGTGCGTGCTTACTTATTTCGTGTAAACCTGGATAATCTAAGTTAACGGTAGGTGAATACTTTAACACTATAATATAGACTTAATTCAAGATTATCGTTTTTCTAAAAAATGTTTCGTGAGTTGCAAAAATCCGTCTTTCAATTATTGACATAGCATATCACTTTGATCAATCAACTTCATCTTTGGTAAAATATGAATAATGAGAAGAATTTGCAAATATTTGACATTATTCAATACAATCAACTATAGTAAAATAATTTTTTTGAATACAGCCTACAAATTATGCATACATGGATATTTCGTCAACCTCCACTCATATGGAATATACAAATTAATATCAATGTGCAACTTGGCAACGTTGAAATCTGTCATTATTGTCCAGTGTCTTTTCACAGCACAACTGATAGGCCGTGGCGCGTTTGAAGAGTTCAGCGACCACGTGACAGTTTCAATTTTTATGATGATAAAAGCAAATAAATACGCATTCAGCAACTAACACTGTTTCTTTGGCTTTTTACGAAAATAATAAAATATGAACTTGAGAAAGAAACAACAAATCAACGTCTGATAATCAAAATTACGAAAATCACTAGTGTATACTTTTATAGGATAGAATTAACTGAATCATATTATATGTTTTACTGTGTCAACGCTGCCCTGCATGTCTTGATGACAGATCGCAACGTTGCCAAGTTACAAATTAATATCGATTTTTGGTTCCTTGACGAGATAAATATCAAAAAATGTTTTGAGGGCAGTTTCACTTATGATATAATATTCGTTGTTCTTAGGAAATTTTTAGGTCTTTTATCAAGTCTTTAATTATCGTTTTTCTAAAAAATGTTTCGAGAGGTGCAAAAATCCGTCTTTCAATTATTGACATAGCATATCACTTTGATCAATCAACTTCATCTTTGGTCAAATATGAATAATGAGAAGAATTTGCAAATATTTGACATTATTCAATACAATCAACTATAGTAAAATAATTTTTTTGGATACAGCCTACAAATTATGCATACATGAATATTTCGTCAACCTCCACTCGTATGGAATATACAAATTAATATCAATTTGCAACTTGGCAACGTTGAAATCTGTCATTATTGTCCAGTGTCTTTTCACAGCAACTGACAGTCCGTGGCGCGTTTGAAGAGTTCAGTGACCACGTGACCAACTAAGGCTTGACAGTTTTAATTTCTGTGATGATAAAAGCAAATAAATACGCATTTAGCAACTTTTTGGCTTTTTACGAAAATAATAAAATATAAACGTGAGAAAGAAACAACAAATCAATGTCTGATAATCAAAATTACGAAAATCACTAGTGTATACTTTTATAGGATAGAATTAAGTAAATCATATTATATGTTTTACTGTGTCAACGCTGCCCTGCATGTCTTGATGACAGATCGCAACGTTGCCAAGTTACAAATTAATATTGATTCTTAGTTCTTTGACGACTTGAATATCAAAAAATGTTCTTAGGGCAGTTTCACTTATGATATAATATTTATTATCAATTCAATTTTTAGGTCTTTTAATGAGTCTTTGAGAAGCTTGTATTTCTGTCTAACCAGAATTTTAAGAAATCTCAATCATTTTAATCTGATTTAGATTTGAAGGTGAAATTTTCATACAAACTATCCAAAATCATCTTCATTAAAAAAAATGAAATAATGATTCACTTCCTTTGACGACAAGCCTGTCATATAAATGGTTTTCTCGACAAATATGGGTATTAGTGAGACTAGTTGCCATAAAATCCGAGTAGAAGATTACTTCTCATTATATTGTTTGTCGTTGTGTGCTTAAAACGCATAAAAATGATTTTGAATATTTTATGATGCAATTTTGGAATCCGCAATGACAATATTGATATTGTATAATATAAGGCTTGTTCCAACCACCCACAAGAACCGTTTCAGAACGGTTTTCTCCAGTCAAACAATCCATTTGACAAATAACTTTCCAAAAATTATGTGGGCAACTGTAAAAACTGGTTCTGGGACGGTTCTATCGGGGGTTGGAACAAACTTGTTAATCTTGACTTCTTTTTTTCTTGGTGATGTTTTTGTTTCTGTCAACTTTATTGTTTTCTTCTAAAATTTCTTTTTAACGATATTGTGAGCCGATTATTTGTGTTTAATTTGTGCTATTCTTTCAGTTTTCTTACATTTTCCACCCATGAGCCAAGTTCTCATTTTTTAATTTTGATCAGTTTATATTCGATTAAGATAAGGTGTGTTTAATTTAAATTCAAGCATAGATATTAGAGCAAAAATTTAGAAAGCATTTCCCTGTAAACAAATCTTTAATATTTTTAGTTTTTTTTTTTCAATTTTGTTAATTTTAATACCCTATTCATTTTATCATGTTCTCCACCTTCACTTTTCATATTTTTACCGCTAACCATTATTATACAGGGTGTCCCAGCAAGGGTGGCCACCGGCCATATCTCAGAAACTACTGGATCTAAAAGTTCAGGAAAAAAAAAATTATCACCAAAGTGGCCACGAGAAAATGCTGGGAAATATTTATAACTTCGAAATTTTTCCGCTAGGGGGCGCAATCAAAGCTTAAATATTAAAATTCGAAATTTCTCCGGAAATTCTCAGATTGAGGTATATCTTTATCAACATGGTTAGAAAACCTAGACAATTTCACGTCTTTTTGGTACAGGGCTCATTGGCGTACCGATCTTCGTGTGAGTAGGGGAAGGTAGTGAAAGTGTAATTGTTCAAGTGGCTGTAACTTATAAACGACTTGTCCGATTTTGTTGCGTATAGGCTTGTTTGGAAGATAAATGTGAGTACTTTCGTATATCGTATCCAGTGATGCGTGATTGTCTCCAGAAAAGTTGCTAGAAGGCGTAATTTGAATTAAAAACTGTTATTTTCGTTTCACCGCAAAAATTCAAAAGGTACGGTATAATTCTGATAACAGAATCGAAATGAAGATTAAATTTACAAGAAAAAACCTTAAAAAAAAAAAAAAAAACCTTAAAAACCTTAAAACATTAAATTTTACATAATTTGGACTAGTTATTATTATCAGAATTATACCATACCATTTAAATTTTTGCGGTAAAATGAAAAACACTGTTTTTAATTCAAGTTACCCCTTCTAGCAACTTTTCTGGAGACAATCACGCATCACTGGATACGATATACGAAAGTACTCACATTTATCTTCCAAACAAGCCTATACGCAACAAAATCGGACAAGTCGTTTATAAGTTACAGCCACTTGAACAATTACACTTTCACTACCTTCCCCTACTCACACGAAGATCGGTACGCCAATGAGCCCTGTACCAAAAAGACGTGAAATTGTCTAGGTTTTCTAACCATGTTGATAAAGATATACCTCAATCTGAGAATTTCCGGAGAAATTTCAAATTTTAATATTTAAGCTTTGATTGCGCCCCCTAGCGGCAAAATTTCGAAGTTAAAAATATTTTCCAGCATTTTCTCGTGGCCACTTTAGTGATCATATTTTTGTTCCTGAACTTTTAGGTCCAGTAGTTTCCGAGATATGGCCGGTGGCCACCCTTGCTGGGACACCCTGTATTGTTTCATATTTCATCCAAGACAATATCCATATTTATCTATACATATTCCAGTTGTAAATATTTCAAGTTTTATCGCAAGTTATTGCCATAAAATTTTATCTTCTAAGCCTACGGTCAGGTGTATTTGAACAATAAATAAATTCCCAATTATTGTACACTATACTTTTTGTTGAAATAAAACTTGTTAGTTTTCCATATTTTATGGTAAAAGCCAAAATGATCAAATATTTTGCACATTTACACCATAAACCAGGCTTATCCAATATCATAATACAAGTTTCCTAAGCGATTTTATTGACCCCCATATAGTGATAAGCAAGGTCAATATTATGTATCAATTATATCAAGATTGAACATTGCTTTTTGCACAAACTATAACCACGTCATCAACGATGACATCACGTGACCCGCACTTGTTTTGGTTATATTTCAGTCTTGTGACAATTACGTCATCAAGTTACTCTTCAATTCTTAAAAATGATTTTAATTTGAAATATCAAATAAAAAAAGCATACATTGTGAACTGAAACTTCTCTCCTCTCACTCCAGATATATTAATTAATGTTGGATCTAAGTAAAGAAATTGAAATCCTCATTCACAGGTATGGGTCCAGTGATATGGTCCCTGGTAATAGTAGCTCTGTTCACCCTACTGTGGACATTGAGCTCATTCGCGAAATACTGGATCAAATTCACCATTTTTGTCCTGGTCTCCATCTGCGCTTCAAGCCTGCCAATACCACTGATGTTCTTACGACCAAGAGATCCCAGAAATGCATTGTGGGTAACATTAATAACCAATCCCAACCATTAACAACAATTTATTCAAGAATACCTGCAGCCATTCTCAGAGCATCCTGCAAAATTCTAGGACTGGAACTTCGGGTGGAAGGGGAAGAGAATATCATTCCGAACTGTGGAAGTGTGGTTCTGATTAATCATCAGAGTATGCTGGATCTCATAGGTAACGAGTTTTCTATCAGTGCGTGAATTTAACAAAATGATTTAATTCAAATTTAATACTTGCTACTTGTTACTTAATAATGTTCAACTGATACACACTTTTTAGATTTATCTTTTGTGGAAGTTCCATTATCTAATTGTTGTTTAGCAATAATGATTTATCAGTGCATTAATAATTTCAACACGTTCTGTAACGTTAATATCAAACAATCACAGGGTCATTTCAATATCAAGTTGATTGTTTTGATTATGAAAAATTAGCTTGGCGTTTTATCAAAACTTTTAGTCACGATTTAATGTATGCATTGTATTAGCCAAGCCCTTTTCTATTTTTAAAATGTTATCTCTAGGAAATTGTAAATTCAAAATACTTACTTGGAAAAATAAAACTGGAATCATCAATTCTTATCTAAAGATAGAATTTTAAATCGTTCAACAAATAAAATGTTTAATAAAAAAGTAACCACATGTTTCCGCACAGTAAATTACATTGGAAAAGTGATTTGATTGTTCAACACTTTCAATCTTCCCAAATTCATCAGAACGGCACAATTTTTTATTGTGAAAATTCAAAGAAAGCACTCCAAAATTATCAATCTTTGTAAGTAAGGTGATATAACACACGCGACACAAACAACAAGAGATCAACAAAAAAAACATCGATAACAACAAATGAATAAAACAAGAACAAAAAACATCATCAGCAAAATGTATACAATAAGAAACAATAAAAGAACAGTAAATCATACCAAAGAAACCGCATAATAAGAATAACCTTTTTAATAGTATTTTATTTAGGGTTTTCATCCTATAAAGAAATACTTTATTTTTGTTTTTCTCAATTTTTAATGCCATTCTCATTGTTAAAAGGGTTTTTATTCCCCTTTTACAATTCACTTTATCACTTTTTTATGTTTCCCTTTTCAGAGCCAGTGTCTTTACACTTGTTAGAATCTTTTAGCAGGTTCAGGGTGATTTTTTCGTTTTTCTTTAATCCCTTGGAGTTGCGTTTTGACAGGCATTGTGGTTGCTTTCGAGATTGTTCATTGTCCATGACTTCTCCATCTTTTTCAAATATATTTTATCACTTTCAGTGGTCTCTTTCCCAATGGATTGGGAAAAATCGGGTCAAAGTTTAATACATATACGAGAAAACAAATATTTAGTGTAAATAATGATAATATAGTGATTAGTTTTTGAAAATTACACCTGGCTCCGCCCATCAGAAAGGCACGTGATACTCGTGACGTCACTGTAGAAGTAATAGCCATTTACCTAAAAAGTGTGGAAAATGAATTTTTCTACGAGCGTGTGCAAAGTAACCACTTCGCACACTCATTTGTGTGTGCAAAGTAACTTTTTCTCGCACTAGTGTGGGAAAAATTTTTCTCGCACTCAAATGTCAACTCAAATAACTACCTACCAATTTGTTGTTTTAAACTTCGTTTCCATACCAACCAAACTGTAGATAATGCACTTTGTAATGCACAAAATAATGTTCTTGTTACTTTTCCCTTTTCAGTCAAAATCAAAATGAAACACACATTTTTTTTTGCGTTAAAAACGCATTCCCCAGTAACGTGAACAAACATTGATAATGACGACTTTCAATCGGCATTTGTGAGTTGTTCTTGCTTGATTTCGGTGCAAACTACTGTGTTTATCGGAAATCTTCGAAAGATTTGAGCTGAATACTGGCATCAAAAAAACCTGATCATGTATACAAACAAACGGACAATCAAATTTATAAAAGTATAAACGATTAAACGAAGACTGACTGACGCAGCTGTCTAGAGTGTCATGTCAAATCAAAACAGTGTTGCCAATAGCAGGGAATAAGGCGACAAAAGAGGAATTTTTATGAACAGTGATCGGACATGCCCTTGCATTTCAAATATAAAATAAATCAATTATGATTTTGATTATACCCATATTATCCAATTTCCAGCTGCCGCCACAAATTGTTCTTTCAATATAAATATATTGTTAAGCGTAAATAATCATTAATCTCAAGTTCTATGTTTTTAAGTGCGTTCAAATAATATATTATCTAAAGTTTTTCGTGTCTAATCTGTGAACGCTCGTGAAAAAATATTGTTCCTAAAACGTTTGCAAAGTGTCTTTCCCGCCCTTAAAGCATATCCGAACTCCGCTTCTCGTCGTTCGTCTAACTGCTTTTGCGTGCGGGAAAGCATCACTTTGCGAACTTGTTAGGGAAATAACTATTTTCGGCACGAGCCTGCCGTTGCAGAAAAAAGATTTTCCGCAAGTGTTAGGTACAATACTTTTTCTACAGACGTGCGGAAATTAATGCAAAGTCTAAAAAACAAATAAATAATAATAATAATGTCAGATAGTTGATTTACACGTTGCCAAGCCAATAGAACACACTCGAATCAGGGCTTCAAGCAGCTTTTTGTTCATGTGCTATGCTATTGAAGTATGCGTGCCGAAAATCTTTTCCGCACCAGTGTAGAAATACTGATTTTCGGATTGGTTCGGAAAATTGATTTTTATCTTTTACTGTTATGTATGTATTATACCTAGCTATGTTCGCACCATATGGAAAACTTTTTTATTATTAGTTATTCCTTATAAAAAGTTCTGCATGGCCTGAAACCTGAAAGGCAATATTCAGATATTAATTTTTCTCAGTTGTATACGAGGTTTCTTAAAAATTGTTATTTATGCTCAAGAGTAAAGTACCTTTATTTGTGATAAAATCCAATTTTTTTAGAGGAAAGATGAATTGACTTATCAGCTTAACTTCGCCCATTAAAAATGATGTAATGTACTTCATTTTTTTCAATTTTTAATTAAGACGATTTATCATTTTTTTTATTATTAATAATCAGAATTGAAAACTTTTTTCAAATATCCAACTACATCCATGCATGTACGATGAGAATCAGGATTTGTGGTTTTTCAATTTTTTTTAAGTTCGGAGAAAATATTTGGTTTATTTGCTGATTTGATAAATAATCTGAATGAAAGATTTTGGATCCAACAATTGCTGATGTGTTTGCTGAAATTTCCATAAATGTTTGTCAAAAAATGTGAGTAGGTATTTTATTAAAATTGTAAAAAATCTTCTTTGAATTAGTTTGTGCCTCGAGAACTTGAAGTTAATTTTTCCATGGAAGTCATTTTTCTTTGATTTCATTTTTCTACTCGCCTCTCGTGCTGAAATATTCATAAATTTTTGTCAATTAGTTAAGGAGATATAAAGTTAGTAAAATCATGTAATTTTTTTTTAAATGCTTTTGAGCCGCTAGTACTCAAAAACTGAATGTTTTAGAACATTTTTCCGACAGTCTTTAGATTAATTTTTTTACACATCGTGCAATTTTAAAAGATGTTTGTCATTTAGTGCAGAAAATATGAACATTTAAGTAAAATCATGTAAAATTTTCTTCCATAATGACTATATTTTGCATTTTCATTTTTTCGTACATTCATTATTTGTTTGACCTCTTATGATTGCTTCTCTGTCTAACATTTTTTGTTTTTTATTCAATTTTCGGCCGTTATAAGTTAGTTATCATTTAATACCCTTTTCTAATGCCTTTGTTTTCCATGCTTTATCAAATTAAAAACATTTTGTTTCAAACTTTTTCATAATAATTAATTATTTTTTCATATTCATTTTTTTTTCTTTACAAGGTGCCACAAATTCGGGTGTACCTATGCAGAGGGATTTCAGTTATTATAATAAATACAGTTTTTTTGCAAAACTTTTTTATTGTTTCCTCAGATTCAAAATCTGACGTTTCGTCTTTGAGGTGCCACCGTCTGTTTTATTATTATTTTTAATTACGGACCTGGGTTTTTTATTTAATTTTTAACATATTACGTTTTGAAGTCCTTAAGGCACCGCAGCGAAAATAATAAAATAAAAAAAATAAATAAAATAATAGCCAAGAAAATTAGTTATCAAGCTTAACACAGTTTCGTTTATGAATTCATTTTTATATTATGAAAAAACTTGCACAACTAAATACAACTAATTGACGACACAAAAATCTTCAAATAAGAAAATAAAAAAAGGTTGGGCCAACGATGATTTTCCAACACATCATTGAATTGAATAAAATTGAAAAAATCAAAACAAAAATAACCAATTTAAGGTCTCCGACTAAAAATGGTGAACTCTTCAAAATTCACCATTCACCAAGCTCTATCTATAAGGGATGTCGATAAGCAACGTAGTAGCATTGTTGGACTGAAGAGGGATCTTCAAAAAGGGTGGGGCTACAGTGTTGATTGTAGGTGGAGCATTGAAGAACAAATAAGGAAACAAATTCTTGAAAAAGTTGTTTTATAAGATCACACCCATGATTAACAAAAACAAAAAATCAATATCAGTTATGTATACAGGGTGGACCAGAAGTATTGGGACATACGGTAACAATGTAGATTCCTCACAAAAAAATATTGCGATCAACTTGTCTATTCCGAAAGTTGATATAAACAGAGGTACAGAGGTTTTTCAAAAAACTTTTGAAATAATCAAGTGATATCGATGATATTTGACATAAGGGGATTGTTTGACATGAAAAATTCTAATCTGAGCACGGAATTGCTCTCACTTGTAGGGGGCGCCACTCAAACACCTTTTCACCCATTCAAATAGTCAGAACTTTTTTGTACGCACTCTTACTTTTTTTTTTAACAAAAAAAATGTATTTTTTGTTTTTTTTTTTTTTTTATAAGAAACATTGAACATCGAGACAATTGTCAAAATTACCGTCACCACGGCGTTTTTGGTGTCCTCTATGTTAATTTTTAGAATTCTCCATTCGAAACAACATTGCATAAATTACTTCAAGGGAAAATATCTTGAAAAAGGTCAGTCCTATCGACTTTTACAAACTTTACCTTTTTTAAGTGAAAAACACGGAAAAATCAATTTTTCAATAAAAAAAAAAAAAAATTCGTGTGTACAAAAAACTAATAACTATTTGAATGGGTGGAAATATGTGTAAGTTGGGCCCCCCACAAGTAAGACCTATACCAAAGCATGTCAAACAACCCCGATAAACGAAATTTCATCAAAATAACTTGATTATTTCAAAAGTTATTTTGAAAAATCAAACATTATATTCTTTTGCACCCTGTATCTTTCTTAACATCATTGAGGTCTATGTCGATATTTTCATGTGAGGAATCTACTGTTACCGTATATGTCCCATTACTTCTAGTCCACCCTGTATACACTGAAAAATTGCCTAAAAAACCGATTGTAAGAAAAAAAAACATTCAAGAGATGAGAATGTTCAAAAAAAAAATAAAATCGTCCACAATAAAAAAAAAACAAAAAATAATACGATCAAGAAAAAACTTTTTTTATGACTCGTTAAAATGCGTTAAACTGATCTTATACTAATACTAATACTAAAACAAAACGGTTAAAATGGAAAAAAGCTAAATTATTTTACTATTTTTAAAAAACTAAATGAAGAATAAGTTGAAAACAGTTAGTTTATTAAATAGAGATTGAAGTTTTCAAGAGAGAAATAATGACATCTACTATGTACTGCGTGAGAAAAAAAAGATGAGATAAAAATGTTTTTTAAGGAGTAAAGTGCTTTGTGAATCAATAATTATTTTTAAACCAATCATTTGAGTATCATATTTCCAGTTCTGGCATGTCTCTGGCCAAGAATGGACAACGCCACAGTAATATCTAAAAAAGAAATTTTCTACGTTCAACCATTCGGATTAGCCGCCTGGCTTTGGGGCACTATTTTCATCAACAGAGGCACCAAAGATGCTCAAGAAGCCGTCAAGGAGACTGGAAAAATCATCAGCCAGAGAAAAGTAATTTTTAAATAATCAGTGGACAAGGTAATTAATCATTTGCTGCAGGCCCGTGTGTTAATGTTCCCGGAAGGTACCAGAAATCTGGGTACAAAGAAACTACTACCATTCAAAAAAGGAGGTTTCCACTTGGCGCTTGCTTCGAAGGTTCCCATCCAACCTGTTGCTGTGTGCCGATATAGTTTTTTGAGGAATTTTGCATTTGACGATGGTTAGTTCAGGTCAAACAGTAATTTTTTATCAACCAAATTTGTTACAGGTACAATCAAAATACGGATTCTACCATGTATATCCACAGAACGGTATGATAAGGATAATATGGACGAGTTGATGGACCAAACTTACAAAGTTTTGACCGAACATGTGGATATTTTGTCAAAAGATAATTTAAAAAGCGATTGAGTTATTTTATTCGTAAACAAGACTACAAGTGAGATTTTTTATATCACAAAAACCTTGTTATTTTTTATACAATATGTTACCAAAGTGTAAATAATTAAGTTTTGAAATGACTGTGATTTTAGTTCAAATGGTTTTTTTTTTAAATATAAGAAAATAGATGTGAAATGGAAATGATAATAAATAATAGAGTGGCTGAGTCTGACGTCAAAAAGTGGGAGGAGCTTATATTTTTTCGAAGAAAATTCCTATACCATGTTGAAATACCAAAAAAAAAATTTTCTTGAGTGTTTTTGAATTTATTAGAAGCAAACAAGACTTCTAGCAGTGATATTTGGTTAAACATGATTGTGAAATCATGATAATGTAAGTTTACGACATGGTAAGTTGATTTTAGTATAAATAATAATTAATCCTTTGAAATATTTTGAGGTTATATTTGTCTAATTTTATCAGTTTTTCCTCAGACTATACCAAAGAAAATGCCTTTGGAGCATATTTGAATCTAGTATTCATGATTTCTTTGAAAACGACAATAGAGATAATATCATGATTTTGGAATTTACACAACAAAAACAAAACAATCTGTACCATAACCTCAGAAAATGTCTTAAAGCATTTATTGTTCTCAAATGAAGCATTAATACTTGATAACTTGAAAACATGCTTCAAAGCGACTTTCCTTACATAATAAATAGTATGAAGAAAAGTCGATAAAATTTAGAAAAATGCAAACTGCATGGATAACCTCAAAATGTTACCATGCAAGCTTTAATACCTATACACAAAAAATGAATGAGCTTGCCTAGAAAGTTCATCGATATTTTTTCACCGTCTTTTATCAAGAATGCAGAATTAGATTGAAATTTTTTGATTCTATATAGATGCATGAAGAGAGTTTAAGTTACGGAAAATGTTCCCAATAATAATTATTAATGTTATAGAAAACAGGAAAACTGTTGTAACGTTTTTCAGCTATAGAAATCACTTGTCCAGTTTTAATTAATTTATTTAGTCGCTATCTATGTAGGTACACTGATTAATACACTAATCTATAACACAACTTATTTATGTTTTTATTGTCCTTATAGTCCTTATCCCAACAGTTATCGAGACATTTTTTGAACTGTGTTCTTTATATTGAGAACATGAGAACAAGCGATATACTAGTTTCTGTTAATCCATAACTTCCAAACTACTTATTGTAGGACGTTGAAACTATCACAAAAGTACAGTTGTGTTCATAAAAAGTCATACACGACAGACCAGCTTTATGTGTATTATAATTTTACACACACATGAGGACATGAGGGATCTTTTTCATATTAAATCTTATTTTATTTTATAAAAAAATTTTAAACAATTTATTTATATCAGCAGGAACAAAAATAGCTGTATGACTTTCATGTAATAAATAACTAACTGTACCTTTAATTAGAGATTTTCAATGATTGATGGTGGATTATTATTGTGAATTGTGGTGTTAAAAAGATATTTGCAGGTCAGTAAAATGAAATTATTTATAATAATATTATTATTTACCCATTTTGTACTAGTATACAGGGTGGGCCAGAAGAAGCGGGACATACGGTAACAGTACAAACATCTTGTGATAGACCTCAACTAGTCAATTAAGAAAGTTGATATTAACAGAGATACAGGGTGTCTGAGTTAAATTTTAATATTTGATTTTTTCAAATAACTATTGAAATAATAAAGTTATATCGATGAAATTCAAATATGAGCAAGGAATTGCTCTTACTTGTAAGGGGCGCCACTTACACACCTTCTATCACTCATTCAAATAGTCAGAACTTTTTTGTACACACTCGTACATTTTTTTTAAATTGACAAAATGATTTTTCCTTCATGTTTACATGAAAAAGGTATACTTTGTAGAAGTGCCTAGGAATAACCGTTTTCAAGATTTTTGAACTTGAAGTAATCCATGCAATGTGGTTTTTAATGGAAATTTTGAAAATCAACATAGGATGCTTTGAAAACGGCGTTATCGTGGTAATTTTGACAATTATTGAATTCTCAATGTTTTTTGATTTAAAAAAAGATTATCTTATTTTACATTTTTTTACAACAAAAATATTTTTTTTTCTTGATTTTCTAATAAAAAACATTGAAAATCGAGACACTTGTCAAAATTACGTGAAAATGACGGAAAAATCGATTTTTTGATAAAAAAAAAATGTTCGAGTGCGTACAAAAAAGTTTAAACCATTTGAATGACTGAAAATATGTTTAAGTGGCGCCCCCTACATGTAAGACCCATATCAAGGCCATATATAGAGACTTTGATATCGTTATGATAACTGAAACATGCCTTTCAGCCGCTATTGCAGATGAAATAGTTGTCATAATTTGTTAAATATCGGTGCTACAGTAGTTTTAATTATGAGGAGTTCTCAAGAAATTTATAATATATTGAAATTAAACTTGATACCTTTCGTGAATTGATTACCGGTCTGCTCGATCGATATGCTCCCATAAGAGAGGTACGTGTATCTAAACCAAGGAATCCATGGCTCACTGCAGAGATAAAACTGATAAAAAGAAAAAAATCCAAAGGATTACAGATACAAAAAAGATCGTACAGTGGATGATAGAACCATTTATGTGAGTTTTAAAAATAAAATCGTTTCATTGGAAGATATCTGTCAAGAAAATAACTCTGGCATTCACTCAAAATAATTAATCAGAGACCCCAAAGAGGATTATAAGCATTCTTAATGCTGTATCAAAAATTTTTGAAAGAATCTTATACAGGGTGTTTCATTAATATTGCGAGAAAATTCGGGATGAGTCTCCTATGAATCCGGAAATGCTTCGTTACAGAGCTACAGGGTGTTGAAGTTTTATTTTCATTTTTTTTAAATAATATTTGAACCCAAGTTCCATCTTTTGATGAAAATTGGTGATTGGGGGTTTCTTCTCATGCGAAATTCGAATTTTACTTTAGTATGGCTCTAACTTGTAGAGGGCGCTACCTACACGTATTTTACCTGCTATGAACAGCCATAATTTTGTTCAATTTTGCACAGACAATTTCAAAATTTGCACATTCTCCCTTATGAATCTATGCCCTTATGAAAATGTCAAGTTCTTCTCCCGACATAACCCAAAACAGTTTGCAGATTCCTTCAATGGATTGTACAATTTTGCACACCCATTTTACATTTTGCACAGCTCCTCTTATCCATTTATGTCTTTACGTTGCACAATGGACTCTATTTTGCAAAAAAGCTGCGAAGTTGCGAAGCGACAGGAAAACAGGAGTCGAGACCGAGATACGATCCTAACTTTTTTGTTTTTTTCTTTTTCCTCTTTTCTAGATGTTTGGTTGTTTTAAAACCAAGCATTGACTACTAGCAACCTTCAACATTTCCAATTTCGTTTTTTAACGTCATTTATACGCACTTTTGTAAAGGGCAACAAAGTTATGTGAAACCTCTGCTTCTTTTTGTTATAGCCTGAAGAAGTCTTTAAATACAGACAAAACGTCGCGTAGAGAACTGTAGTTTCTATTCTCCTATTGTCCTGATATACACGATCCGTCAACCATATATTTATACCAAGGACAAGAATCATTAAAAATGTGCAAAATTTAAAGTACAGATCGGTATTAAAAAAAATGTTTGGGATGGTGTCGCAGGAAAAACCAAAAATGTTGGAAAATGGTGAGGAATTTGAATGATTATCTTTTGTTAATTATGGTAAGTCAGTTAAAAATATAGTCATAGTACAGGGCGTCCCAAAAAATTTATGGCAAACTAAATTTGTATTTTTTTAAATGGAACACCCTGTATATAAGAATTCTAATTATATCTATCTTGTACGATCATTTTGATATAAGGTTTGTTGGGTCTAAGACTTATAATAAATGAATGGGAGGCGATCAAGTTGAAAAAGGACTCATAGTTGAGCCATTTTTTTTAGCAAAAACATTACTTATCCTTGAACACAATCATCACATACCTTTTAAATAAAATTATTTGTTATTATACAGGGAGGTCAAGTTTTGCAAACACGACCTGTACACAATTTTTCAAATGAAACACCCTCTATATTATATTTCCATTTTGAAAATAACATCATTAGCTTTCAAAAAACACCATACATCATACCTTTGTGATCATTAGTTTTTTCAGAAATCACCCGCGAATACAAAGCTTCATCATTATTTACTCTGTTTATAAAATTATGTGGCCAAGAATCGATGACAATATCCCGAATAAAACAAAATATTGCTACTACGTATAATCACCGAACAAATAACAACAAGAAGAATCACTCTGCCAAGCGCGCGAAACCGACCCGAGGAGTGCCGATGTCCCCAACTCCATGCCCCGTCCACCCGATCCGGGAATGCCAGACTGTTCAACGACCGACGTAATCAGTCTATAATGAGAAGCGCTGTTAACTCGTGATTTTCAATTATCGGGAACGTATGTTCTGTGCTTCGAAAACGATGTGCTCCTGAATGACTCGGCGGGCTGTCTCTTGATGCTGCTACACAATAGAGTGGAGAGTGAGCCTTAGTGGTATAATTGAGCATAATCCATTATCTTTGAATTAAAAAAAAAACTTTTAAATACCTACTTGCTAATTAATTTCATGGCTTCATGCATGGCCACCTATAGTTTTGTAAACTGGGAGATAATTTATACTACAATGAGGAAACTGATGATGATCTTCGAAAAAACTATTGATCGGAAAGATACGATGTATGGTGTTTTCGGAAAGCTGATGATGTCATCTTCAAGATGAAAATATAATATACAGGGTGTTCCATTTGGAAAAATTGTGTATGTCGTGTTTGCAAAACTTGACCCCCCTGCCTGTATTTTATTCAAATGTATGTGATTGTTGTGTTCAAAGATAAGTGATGTTTTATGGGTCAGTTGGTTTTTCGATACTTTATTTCCTATTTCGCTTGAAAAATGTCCCAACTATGACTCCTTTTTCAACTTTGATCACCCCCATTCCATTATTGTACATTTTAGACCCAACAAACCCCATAAAATGATCGTACGAGATGGTTGAAATCATTGGAATTCTCATGAACAGGGTAAACAGAAGAACATCATAATAGCCTCGGTTTACCTTCCCTACGATGCACCCAGACCCCCACCATCGGAAGAACTGGAGAAACTAGTGAATCACTGTGGGCAGAGAAACCTACAGTGTATAATAGGTATGGACGCCAACTCGCATCACACCATCTGGGGGAGCAGCGATATCAACAAAAGAGGTGAGTCTTTATTGGATTTTATTATAACCCATGATTTGGAGATTCTAAACAAGGGCAACAAGCCTACTTTTGCAAACCGCATACGGTCGGAAGCTATTGATGTCACTCTGTCCATCTCCCGTATCAATCCCGATATCCAGCGGTGGCGCGTATCCGACGAACCATCCCTGTCGGACCATAAGTATATACTGATGGAAATCAATAGTATTGACAAGCCGTCAGAAATGTACCGCAACCCACGCAAAACAAACTGGACTGAATACCGGGAGGAGCTGGAGGCGGGGTTGAGCGGGATCAAGGAACGTATGAGTAACAGATTTGATGTTGAGGTGGTAGCGGAACAGCTACAAAACGCCATAATTCACTTTTACCATCAAAGTTGTCCGCTAATCCGGCGTTCTTCATGCAAAGACTCAACCTGGTGGAACGAGAAACTTGACAAGATGAAGGGGAAAACACGCAGACTCTTCAATGTGGCCAAGAAAACCGGTAAATGGGATGAATACCACCATACTCTGACGAAATACAACAAAGAAGTAAGGGAAGCTAAGAGGAACACCTGGAGGAAGTTTTGCACTGAGGTCGAAAAAACCTCGGAAGGCGCACGCCTCCAGAGAATCCTAGCTAAAGATCCCCTTCCACCAATGAGAACACTAAAGAAACCAAATGGGGAATACACTAAAAATGGCGAAGAAACCATTGAGACACTACTCAGGGCACACTTTCCAGACTCGACCATAATCAACTCGCAACAGGGAACCAACTCCCTATCTCCTGAGATCCTCCGGATGAGAGGATCAAGAGATGATTGGGTCATAGCCCGACAGATTGTGACACCAAATAGAATCGAATGGGCCATAAACTCATTCGAACCATACACAGCACCTGGATGCGATGGGATAATACCGGCACACCTGCAGCAGGGCGAAGCCCAACTCATATCGATGCTTTGCCAACTATTCAGAGCAAGCCTGGCAACGGGACACATACCCATGATATGGAAACTCTCACGAGTGGTCTTTATACCGAAACCCGGGAAAGATAGCTCTCAGCCCAAGGCATTCAGACCAATAAATCTCTCGTCGTTTCTACTCAAAACGATGGAGAAAGTGATTGAAAGGCACATAAGGGAGACCTCCCTAATAGAGAGGCCACTACACAAAAACCAAAACGCCTATCAACCTGGTAAATCATGTGAAACTGCTCTGCATGAACTTGTTCATAAAATAGAGCAACCACTGAACAACCAAGAAGTTGCCCTAGCTGCATTCCTTGATATAGAAGGAGCATTTGATCACACCTCCTTCGATTCAATGACCACGGCAATCAATCGGCGTGGAATTAAAGACACAGTTTGTAGGTGGATAAGAAACATGCTGAAAGGTAGGAGAATTCAAGCAACCATGCTTGACAAAACTGTAACTATGGGTGGAGTCTTGTCCCCTCTCCTCTGGAACCTAGTCGCAGATGAACTACTGGTAGAGTTAAACAGCAAAGGTTTCTACGCCCAAGGCTATGCCGATGGCGTAGCAATACTTATCACTGGCAAACACACCAAGACAATATCAGAACTGATGCAGACAGCTCTGACAATCGTAGAAGATTGGTGCAGGAAGGTGAACCTGAAGGTCAATCCTGAGAAAACCTTCCTGGTCAGATTTACGAGAAAGAGGAAGACAGCGGAATTATTCAAACCCATGTTCTTTGGACAAGAACTGCAGGTGGTAAGAGAAGTCAAATACCTAGGCATCATCCTGGATGACAAACTCACATGGAATTCACACCTACAGAAAATAGTGAATCGAGGTAAAGCCACAATAATGGCAACAAAAAGAGCGATAGGAAAGAATTGGGGCATAAATCCGCACATGGTACACTGGCTCTACTGTACCGTGGTAAGACCCACCCTTGCTTATAGCTCTGTTGTCTGGTGGCCGAAAATCGAGCAGCGACAAGCAGCCACGGAACTTGCAAAAGTTCAGAGGCTAGCATGTCTCTGTGTAACGGGAGCCATGAAAACTACTCCAACACTTGCCATGGAGGCCATGCTTAACCTACCTCCATCTTT
Organism: Orchestes rusci; assembly: GCA_958502075.1. NCBI lineage: Eukaryota > Metazoa > Arthropoda > Insecta > Coleoptera > Curculionidae > Orchestes > Orchestes rusci. Next base: position 76,057,965 of record OY293305.1, on the reverse strand, counting down.
ATCAAAATGGAAGCAAGAATGGGAGCATATAGACTTAGCAACACCGGGAACTGGAGCCACTGAAACTCCCAAGGACACACTAAGATAACCAGCACAGTCACGAACCACTTAGTAACAATGAGGAGTGATATCATGTTGAAAAATAACAACTTTAGCACGTCTCCCAAGACCAAGCTAATATGGGAAGAGGAAACGGTGAAACAACTCCGAATGGCTAATAGGGCAATATGGTACACAGACGGCTCCAAAACAAGCCGGGAAACTGGTGCCGGAATGTGAAAATCCAAAGTGGGAAACATGTGAACCACTCGGGATGTACGCTACAGTTTTCCAGGCAGAAGTACATGCAATAAACGTATGCGTGCAAGAGAATCTCAGGAGAGGCTACAGAGGAAGAAAAATCCTTATCCTTAGTGACAGCCAAGCTGCAATCAAAACCATCTCCTGTCGGGAAACCAAATCCAAACAAGTCATGGACTGTCAGCAAAACCTTGTCACACTGGGAGTATCTAACGATGTCACTCTTGGATGGATACCAGGACACACAGGGATAGCTGGAAACGAGCGGGCGGATCTACTAGCACGCAAAGCTGCAAACACACCACTTCTGGGTCCAGAACCTGCTATTGGTATTACAAAATTCTCTGTGAGAGGTTGGCTGAACTGTTGGTCCAAAAAACAACAGAAAGCTAGATGGTGCCAATCACCAGGTCTGAAACACAGTAAATTAATGATGGCAGACAAGATCGAATCATCATTTTCTGTAAGCCTACTGAAACTCAGCAGGAATCAGCTTAGGAAAGTAACAGGTATATTAACTGGACACTGCACTCTAAGGAAACACATGCATATCATGGGTCTTTTCAACGAGGAACCCATATGTAGGCTGTGCAACGAGGAGGAGGAAACAGCCTCCCACATTGTATTCGAATGTGAAGCGCTGGCGTACTGGAGAAGAGATAATGGGGAATTCACAACCACTCCTCAAAGGACGGACAGGGAAACAGTAGAACTAGTCATAAACCTTATTCGGGCAATGGAGCTCTTCGACTGACAGACAGGCACAGAGAAGATACAATAAGCCCAACTAGAGGCTGCGGTGTCGGGGCCAACAGCTGGAAACTCGTAGCGCCTGTACTTCAGTAATCAGTAATCAGTAACAGGGTAAAAAAATACAAGTTCAGATTGCCACAGACTTTTTGGGACTCCTTGTACTATGGCTATATTTTCAAAATATAGCCTTTTTAACCAACCATAATGTACAAAAAAAAATTATCCAAATTACTCACCATTTTCACACAATCGTCCATCCCATCTTGGTTGCATCACCCTGTATATACTAAACTTAAGGGCCGCATTTCACGATATTAGGAGGAAACTTGACGCAGCTATACATTTTCACTTTTTATCTAAATTATATGATGGCAGCGATAGGAGGGGTGCTTGAAAATGACATTTTCAATTTCGCCCTCTAAGCTTGTATATTGAAAACTAAGTGAGAAAATGGGACACCCTGTACTGAGTTGATCAAGTCAGTTAATCACTTCAATCAATGAAGCTTGCATCTTTATTGAAACTAGATGATATTCAGCGCACTGGTTACGAGTTCGAACAAACCGATTAAAAAAATCCAAAAAGCTACAGCACCTCGTATCAACATACATACGCATCTCCCTCTTAAATACCAAACTAGTTCCTATGCAACCAACGATACAAAATAATTAAACAAAACATTTAATTGCCCTCAAATGGTAATGACATGAAACATCATCGCGTACACCATAACCTGTTGAAGTCTTATCAAGGTTCTCAAAACTACACAATGCGACGGACTACAGAATTTATCGCTTATCATCCATTCGGTTCTATTTTCTGTTTCTCGACCACTGAAGCAAATCATTCCCTACTTTTACTCGAAATTGAAAATATGTTTTAGTTACGATCGCGTTTACTTAAGTTAAGTGACTCATAAACAAACAACGTATTGAGCAACGCGGTCTTGTGCAGTGTTTTTTTTTATCGAAATGGAATTTGAAGAAATTATCAAAGTTGTGAACAAACTGCAGGACGCATTCACGCGACTTGGTGTTCATCTCACGTTGGATCTGCCACAGATAGCAGTAGTAGGAGGGCAAAGTGCGGGAAAAAGTTCTGTTTTGGAGAATTTTGTGGGGCGGTATGTATTGAACAATTTCGCCGAAACAATCACAGCTAAAAATAACGCAAGACACACCTTGATCGAGGCTTGTCGGGTTTTGATTCCAGCAATTATTGGATGATTTTATGTGTTGAGATAATCAATCAGTTATTGATTTTAATTTATTGATTCTGACGTAATTAACTATCAATGCGCCCACTTCATGATTCATAAACAATTTCTGCAGATGTCATCAGAAGGGGTTCAGGAATAGATTGCAAGCTTCTCCTTGACATACTTCCAAGTACTGACTTTTAATCAGAAATCGATTTTATCTATATTGATTAAAAATTCCTAAATAATGAATGAACCAAACAAATATAATTGATAATTTACTTCCGTACAAAAGAACCTTTTCTTATTGTGCGGCAGTTACCGTTCTTGAATATGATAATTATGATCGTCCGTCACGCGTGAATCACTTTATGAAAATTTCCTTATCACATCAATATTTTCACTTTTTATCAAAATAGATCGTGTAATGTTTTCTCTAAAGGAACGATTGCTGCCTCTCTCAATTTGAGTTCTGATAAAAATGATAAGGTCATTATGAGGTAATATAATGAATGCTCACAAGTTGGTGGGGATGACCCCGTTTTCAGACTTTCCAATAATTTGGAGAGGAGAGAGCATCGCGGCTTCGCCGTTCGCACGTTTTTTAAAGTGGCCAGAAATTTGGTATCTATGTTCGCTTTACTCGAAGGCAGTAAACCATGAGGAGACCTTGCAATACCTGATGTAGGTAATGAAGAGGCAAATTGATGACCATCGTATTCGCTCCATGCATCATATAAAGCAGAAGAGCAGCAAAAATAAGAATTTAAATTTATTAGCCATCAACCATTGGTATAGAGTGGAGTAAGAACTGAATTACTAGCCTAGTTTACACCGACAACTTGGTCCGCGGACCAAGTACTAAATGCGAACTATATCAGAACCAAATATTTGGTTCGAATGGTGTAAACAGTTGACGACTAAGCTGGTCCGCTCTTGGTTCGGTACTCGCCAGCAAGTGTACCGAACTAAATTTGGTTCGATCTGGATCAAAATTATGAGGTTATGTTGATTGTTATTATTGTGAATTGTGTTGGTTCTGAGTTTCTAAGGCAATGTGAGCGTACTTACCCATGTGTTTTTTGGTTACGAATTGTGTTGATGAATAATTTCGACTTGTTTTTGACATTTGACGAATTGCGGGCGTACTCATTTGGTTCACGTTTGCAAGACGGTGTAAACGGGCAAGAAGCAAGCATTGGTCCTACCGTACTATCCCCACCAGCTTGGTTCTATCGGACCGAACTAAACGAGTTATCGATGTAAACTAGGCTACTGAAAAGGGGGTTAAGGGTTGTAAGTTTATAAAGGCTTTGGTATCGATCGCCACTTCAGATACACATGTAGAAATAGATATTATATTGATGGTAAAACTCCTAAACTCCCAGATCATTCGAATTTTCAGGAATTTGTGTACGAGGCCTTCAGGTCTAGACACGAACCCTATTTAAATTTTATCGTTGACGTTGAAGGTCCAGTGCCAATGAATGGGAAATTTGCATGAGAAATTAAATCGATGTTTTTATTGCAAGTTGTGGAAAATCGCAAAAAATCGATACGTATTATTTATTTTTTTTGTTCAAATATGATTTTCCAAAAGTTATTCAAGTTTCAAGTTCGATATATACCCTGTCCCGCGAGGTAAGGAAAAAAAAATCACTACGTCTTCTTTAGGAAAATTCGAGTAAAAAATGTGCTATGACAATGGGTCCGCAAATGCTTCCTTATACCAAGATATAATTTTCAAAATTTAATATAGTGTTATTGTGCCGAAGACTACTTTCAATTATGTCAAAAAATAAATTTATTTCACAAAAAAAATAATGCAAATAGTTGTTCGAATGAATTTTCCGCACGTACTTTGGAAGCACCCTGTATATATCGTGATCATGCAAGATTATTCTTTTACAAAAACACGAGCAAACGATTGAATTAGTCTTAGTTTGTTCAACTGACTCTCATCAAAACTAAACTTAACCTGAATTTAACCTAAACTGACCAAAACTCAAACATTCACTCTAGTCTAAATCACGACATAAGATTCATAATGAATATACAGGGTGTCTCCTAATTGCGTACATTAAATGTTTCATTTCATAAAAAAAAGTCCCATAAGTGCATTGTTTTCAAGCTTCAGGGTGTTACTTAACCTTGAAAAACATTTTTCACAAATGTTACAGATATCCCTTTTTTGAATTTGGCAAAACTAACAAAAGCCTTCTTTAGCCCTAGCTCGGTGAAAATTCTTAAGACCAGTGCCGTCCCCAGGGGCATCTTACCAAATATGTTTGTAAAATGAATGTACACGCCACCAACCTTGTTGTGACTTACTTTTTCCTGAATAGAACAGTCAAAATCACAACTTTTTTGCCTCATAGATTTTTTCGTAAGAAAAAATCTTGAAATTCCGCATTATATTTTGATTTTTTTTAAACGGGTGAAGTATTTTGGAACAAGAGGCCAGATATGAAAAAAATATGATGTATAAGTAGGTATAAGCGTTTTTGAAATATTTGAGTTTTCATGTCAAAAATGAATGTTTGGTTAGTTTGATCCTATTTAAATGTAAATTTTTCGTATAAGAAAGCCTTTATTGTTTAATTTATACCGGATTTCTTGTTGATTTTTCACAATTCGTTGATTAATATTATTACGGGGTGACCCAAAAATATGATCAAAAATAAAATCAAGAAAACTGTAAAAAATCAATTTTTTCAAATTGAAATCCGCAACTTCAATCATTTTATCTTATTGACGACTGAAAATAAAGGTGAGTGTATAAGATTGTCCTTTCCAAAAATTTTATTTTTATTTATTTTTTGAATTTCTGGAATGGTCAATATTATATGAACTCACCCTTATTTTTAAAGCTCAATAAGATAAACTTATGAAAATTGGGGGTTTCCATTTGGAAAATTTGATTTTTGGCAGTTTTCTTGATTTTATTTTTGATCTTATTTTTGGGCACCCTGTAATAATAGTTATCATAGAATTATGAAAAATCTTCTACTATAGGTTCCTTGCAACAAGAAATCCAAGACAAATTAAACGATAAAGGCTTTCTTGTACGAAAAATTTACATTTAAATAGAAACCTACAAACGTCATTTTTGACATAAAAACTCGAATACAGCAAATGCCAAACAACTCTCGATTCACGTCATAATTGCCACCAAGCAAGTTATTATGTGATTTGCAGGTGACCAAATTTGGCCACCAGCAAACTTCATAACAACAGGCTTGGTGGCAACTATATGACGTAGATCGAAAGTTGTTTGGCATTTGCTATATTTCAAAAACGCCTATACTTAGGTACAGCAAATGCCAAACAACTTTTGATTCACGTCATAATTGCCACCAAGCTAGTTATTACGTGATTTGCAGGTGACCAAATTTGGCCACCAGCAAACTTCATAACAACCTGCTTGGTGGCAAATATGACGTAGATCGAAAGTTATTTGGCATTTGCTATACAGCACATCATACATCAAATCTGCATAGAATTTCACGCAGAATCCAAAAATATAATAATACAGTGTGTCCAAGATAAGGATGCACAGCATGGGGATCTCGGAAACTATAAGAGATACAGTGTCGGTTAAATTGGACAAAAATTGCGCATTTTGATACTCAACAAGATCCCGTTTTACAAATTTGAAAATTCCAAGCCGTTCCGGAAATATCCGATAAAAACCGAAATACTGCGATTTATTTTTTATTTTTTTTTAAAGCTATTTTGAAAGATATGAAAAATCCGAAAACACTTTTTCATTGTCACTTTTTAAGCTCTACAAAACAGCCTTGAGAGATTTTCCGTACGACGTTTCGTTTCGGGGAAACCATCATCAACTGTGTTTTTTTAAATACGGTCCTTTTTATGACGGATTTCAAGAGCCTCTTATCGTCAGTGATGTGACAATACCTTCTATCTCTTTCAGACATGATTTTACAGGAAACGATAAAAACGTTTTCTTTGTCTTGGATATTTCAAATTCATATTTTTTTCTGCGAATATATTGTTAAAAAAGGAAATAAAAATGTAAAAATTCATACTTCCATGTATTTTGAAATATTAATTATTTTTAATTGAGATAGGAGATATTGCAACCAAAAATATGGAAGTTAGGAGGTATCTCAATAATAAGTGAGTAAGTTCTTTATTTAACGTAATACAACAAAACAAAACCTGATTAGAAAAAATATTGAAAAATACAATCAGTTGTTGTGCATAGGTATTACAGGTACATCTCAATATATTACATAAAACTAATTATCGTTATATGGAAGAATATCGTAGTACGACCAGCAGTCTTTGGGAATTACACTTTTCAGTGCCTGTAAATGTAACCATTTTTTTTTCTTTATCGGTAATTGTGTCTTATGTGCCTGAGGGTATATTATATCGGAGCTTATAATTTTTTTTCTGAGAGGCAGCGACTCCCATTCCTTCGCGAAATCCAATTTGATCTGTAAATCATCGTTTGAGTATTTTATAGCTACAATATCCGTAACTGTAGGATCTGAAGACTTTTTTCCTGGCCTTATGGATGTATATTGGAAGTTTGCTGTGATAGAGTAATCCTTAAAAAAATCGTACTCTAATTTTACAGCTTTATACGGCTCCGGATGTTTCCGTGCCTCTTCTGTTGCCGATAAATAGTCACTCGGTAGATGAATTTTGCGATTTTTCAGTTTTCTTTCTATGCAGCTGTGTACTGAATCCACCTCCATTTGAGAATGACCTTTTTCTAGATACTTTTGTATGATTGTTACTTTGTGAACAGTTGAGAAATGAAGAAGTGCATTAGACATAACCGCATTCCGATTTTGGAATGTACATCCGTCGCTGTAGATTATGATGGGGACATTCAAATGCAAACAGTTAGTACTAATATAATCCAGCAAACAAGATACAAAAGTAGAAGCATTGAGGTTTGTATCGATTTCTGTGAACCAGTAACAAGATACTTTGTGATTTTCAACATTATATACAGTGAAGTTGTGACACGATAACTTTGTTTTGAAATAAATGGAGGTGGCATTCAAATAAGGAGCCACTTTCACAGCCTGTAAATCCATTGTCAATAGAATGCACTTCTTTTCTTTAGCTTCTTTCACATCTTTTTCTTTCTCTTTGCGAACTTTCTCTTTTTTATCGATGTGATATTTCCATTTATCTTCTGCTACATTTTTATGCTCATACTCTATACAAATATCACACCTATCCTTCTTGGGTGAAAACAAACACAGATTTTTCTCCTTGAATAATTTTTCAAAGACGTACCTTCCCAACGGTGTAACATCATCTTCTTGACATTTTTCTGAGTATTTATCATATAGCTGCTTCATTGATGTAAAATGTTCTTCAAGGTACAGCTTATTGGTATTTTTCCTCACATAATGGGATGGTTGTTTAGGTAATTCTTCGAAAAATATATTCATATACTCCTTTTGTTCTTTGAACTGCTTGACACGAAAATTTTTACTTTTTCGTTTTTCATTCTGTTGTTGCTTTTCTTCTCGCATACCATTTGTACTTTGTTTTACCCAGCTTTGTACAGTAAAAGGTCGGAGGCCCAAAGTGCTTAAGAAGAACTGCCTGCATACAGGTACTTTTTTTTGTCCATTGCTCAACGTGTAACTGAAGCTTCCTTCTCTACGGGATACATCATTCAGAATAGCAGTTTTTTTTTTGGTTTCTGCTCTAGATACATGCGAACCAACATAAATTTTCTTCTGATCCCAACTCAATGAAGACCAAAAGTGTTTGAAAAGTTCTCTTCTTTTTTCCTCGGAAAATGCGTCACATTGTCTTTTTGAAGATTTTCTACAGAAAAGAGAATTGCATCCTTCTCCCATTTTCCTTTCAGGTTTAATGCTATCTTGTTTGACAATGCCATCTTTCCTGCTGTATCCCAAATAATCCTTTCCCTTCTCACGCAATTTTTCATTTACTTTTTTTTCCATTCTGATGGATTAGCTATTTTTTTTCTCTTACGACCCTCTTCCATATTTCCATACATAGGCTGCCCAAACTCATGCTCAGGCAAATTTATCACTTGTCGTTCTTCAGAGTCACTCGAGCTAGATACTTCCCCACCTTGTTCTGGCTCATAAACAGACACATTAGAACAAGAACTTTCGGAGTCAGTATTTTCTCCTACTTCTCTCTTGGAATTACGTGGTATACCTAAAGGGAAAGGAGGCGTTGTTTTCAAATCTCAAATCAATGGATATTATAATATTCTTACTTGTTTTGGGAAGGCTCTGGTTAGAATTAATCCAGTTCTGGTTGTTATTTTCAGGCATACTACATTGATCCGTTTGATGATGGCTGTGACCATTTTCACAAGAAAGCACTGATAATAACTGATCTTCGAATTCGAAAACAATCGGAATGTCATCTATATTCATGGCGGAGTAGTTTTCTTGTGCGTTAAACTCTTGCATTATTGGAAGCTCTTGTACAGGAAGCTCTTGTATGGGTGGTTCCTGTGCAGAAAGCTCTCTTATGGAAAAATCTTCTTTAGGTAGCTGTACTATGGGAAGTTCTTGTACGGGTACCGTATAATTTTGCGTGTTTTCAGCAACTAGGTTCAGAATTTTTAAAGTACGTGAACTCATGGTCTATAATATTGTGTCTGAAAAGAAACTTCCTATTATTTATCATTAATAAATAGGAAGATAGGAGGTATTGTGAATAAATTTTTTTTCATGACTTTCCCTCACAATACCTCCTATCTTCCTCAATAATTATTAAATAAACAATAGGCAATAAGAGAATTTCGTAAAGTTCCAGAATTAAACGCGAATTTTGAACTAGACACTTGTATAGAAGGAAATATAAAATAAAATTTAAACATGTTGAACAGTTGAACCCCAGATTAAAACCTAACCAGACCAGAAAAAATTATGTACTTACCGGCACTTCCGTTGAAAACAGGGCAATCTTGAGACCTGGACCTCGTTCCAGACAGTTACAAAAACACTTCACATTTGAAAACACTTTTCCAACTTTTTCTTTTGTCTTATAAACTAATTTTTCGCAAAATCTCAGTGAGCACAGCGAACGGTCTTATCTCGTTCATACATGCAAGAAGATAGGCGATGTTAGCACTACAAAAAGTATGTAAACAGATAGGAGGTTTTGTTTTTACGAAGGGACTGGACAACACTGTAGTCTTCGCAAGTTAGGAGGTGTCTAAACTATGCGCGTTATTGTCAGGAAATATTTTGTAATAAAAACTGAAAATTCATATTTTTGGAAGATAGGAGGTATTGTCACATCACTGACGTTATGTTCCTAAAACAACAATGTATCGCAATTATTCAAAAAAATTATATTGATGGATTTTTCCATAAGAACTCATGTGTTAGAGAGAGACAAAAAATACATTTTTAATAGGATTAAAAAAAACGTCTTTTTCAATAAGTGCGATACATCGTTGGTTTAGGAACATAAAAAGCTCTTAAAATCCGTCATCAAAAATCCAGGACCGTATTCAAAAAAACAAAGTCGATGATGGTTTCTCCGAAACGAAACGTCGTACGGAAAATCTCTCAAGGCTGTTTTGTAGAGCTTAAAAAGTGACAATGAAAAGGTGTTCTCGGTTTTTTCATATCTTTCAAAATACCTTTAAAAAAAATAAAAACGAAATCGCAATATTTCGGTTTTTATCGGATATTTCCGAAACGGGTTGGAATTTTCAAATTTGTAAAACGGGATCTTGTTGGGTATCAAAATGCGCAATGTTTGTCTAATTTAACCGACACTGTATCTCTTATAGTTTCCGAGATCCCAATGCTGTGCATCCTTATCTTGGACACACTGTATATAGGGTATTTCATTTGAAACAAGCGAGTTGACACCTTCCCGCTTTATTTTCCGAAATATTCTAAAAGGCCACTTACTTTGGCGAACCCTGTATACATTCTACATTGTTTTTTTTTTAAGACCAACACCCTTTATTTTGAAAACAATGAATTATCGGACCTTCCTTTATGAAATCATCTCAGGAATACGCTCTTGAATTTAATGTACGCAATTAGGAAACACCTTGTTTACAGCGAACGGCTGAAATATGGAACAAAATTCAATTATGTATTAATTTTTTTAATGTTCGAACACGTCACTATTTGAGGTATTTTTTGCATTTTAGCGCTGAAAAAATATACAGGTGGAGTCAAAATATAGATTTTATACCGCAATTTGATTTTTTTTCCATTGTTGAATATTTCTCAAATTCAATTTCAATATCTCCAATCGTTTTTGAGGAAATCCATATTTTGATTTAAAAAAACAGGTAGGGAAGTACAAGGTGATTAGTTAAGGATAGCGGTGGGATACATACATTTTTCTATATTTAAATAAAAAAAATAATTATATACTTTTATTTAAATAAACTTTTTAAATTCAAAACTGTTCGTTTAACGAAAAAAAATCAAAAGGTTCTTTATGTTAGCAACTAATAAGAGATTACGAAAATGATTTTTGTACAAAAATAAATAAATTATATTTTTGTCGCTAACAAAGATCTCAAAAAAGAAAAAAACGTTTTTTTACAAAAAGTGTAGGTACCTAAATAGTCAATCGATATGAAAATGATAACATCGTTATATTTTCATTGGGCAAAATTCTATAAAAATCACACTTTTCTACTTCCTGTTGGTTGTTATGCCCCCTATCGACCATTTTTGGAACTTGAAAATATTTTACAGGTTTTTCTTTAGGCCGTTTCAATGATATTTTTTTTTCCTGTCCAAAAAAAATATATATTCTTATAATGTAATTTTTCCAAACACTTTTGAGGTTAGGTTGTGTCACATGAATTACCTATGCGTATAATTGGACAAATTTTTTGATGTCGCATCCACATTTCCTTTATAGTGCAAAAAATGTGGAACAATAATAATTCATTAGTGATGCATCTAGGTATATAAAAAAATCAAAAATGAATGTGTTTCATATTTTTAGCCGTTCACTGAATATTATTATTATTATTATATTATTCATCATTATTGATTATCAAGCAATGGTCTAGGGATATTTTTACGTACCGTACATATTTAAATATTCACAAAATGGTTTGTCATTTTATAACAAATTATGAGATTTGCCTTAGCTGTGTATTTTTTGTTATTTTTTTGCAATAATGAGCAGCACTCAAACTAAAGACTATTTTCTGTACATTTTTGACTAGTTTGGTACAGTCTACTGTTGCAGATAGCTCATCATAGCCACCAAGAAACAACAATAATTTATTATTGGTACCTTATCCTGAAAATAAATCATCATAAGCTGATTGGGACCATGTATACGCATTAAATTCGTTAAAACTCTCTGTTGAGTAAATCATGAAATTAATTATAAATGGCACACAATAATAGTTTCCTTTATTGATTCTCAACACCTACTACCAACAAATCATTATTTTTTGATTCTCTAGATAAACTGACAATCCAACGGGTTGGTTATTTTCATCGTGAAGCAAGACACTAGTACCATTTCATCCAATGATGAATGCTTGGAAAAAATTTGACAACTCCTCACTACATTTGCTATGGTGACTTTCACTTATAATCTCCCTAGAGCTCGAATTATTTCCGGAAATTTTGTCGAGTTGCGAATTTTCTTGAAAAATTCGCAACGAGAACAAATTTCCGGATTTTTAATTCGAGCTCGAGGGTGATTCGGCAAGAAAATTTCATGCCAAAACTGATCTTTGGAAAAAACATAACCCAGGACTCACCTCGCATTTAGTGGAAGAAACCAACGGCTCCTTACTCTACTCGCCATTGAGGAAGAAAGAAGGGAATCAGGATTTTATGAAACATTTGGAAGTTATAACCAATCTTGTCCATAATTGATAACATTGCAACTTTGTATTGGAAGTTGAAAATGAATCATTTATCAAATAGTTATTTACCTAACAAGTGTGGAAAGTGATACTTTACGGCAGTGACCGACCGACGCGAAGCGGAGTTCGGTCACAACGTCAAGGGCGGTAAAGACACTTTCCACATGTGTTAGGTACAAAATTTTACCTTTGAGTTGAAATTTCACATTTTCTTCAACATGGATATCTGCCTCTCCATAATTTTGTCATAGTAACCACCAAAGAAAATTCATTCATATTCCGTATGACATGATGGTTACCTAGAGACATTGGTGGTTACTATAGCAAAACAATTATTTGCGCGCTGTAAAGTACTTTTCCTACATCCGTGCGGAAAATTCAATTTTCCACACCGATATCCGTGTGGAAAATCAGATTTCCCCCACCAGTGCGGAAAAATTAACAATATCATAAGCAAACCGCAACCAGGTTTCCAGGTAACTATGGTCGCTTAGTTACACATTTCGACATTCATTATTATTTATTCGTCATTAGTTGCATCAGAAACTTTTGAACTACGAATTATATCCTTATTTCCGCCCGTCTGTAGAAAAACTATTGTACCTTACACTTGCGGAAAATGTTTTTCCGCCCTCGGCTGCTTCACCGAATTCCGCTACGCGTCGGTCGGTGAACGGCAGACTCGTGCGGAAAAACTAATTTTCCGCACTTGTTAGGTAAATAGCTATTTCCTACAGCCGTGCGGAAAATTCAATTTTCCGCACCGATATCCGTGTGGAAAATCAGATTTCCCGCACCAGTGCGGAAAAATTGAAAATATCATAAGCAAACCGCAACCAGGTCTCCAGGTAACTATGGTCGCTTAGTTACACATTTCGACATTCATTATTATTTATTCGTCATTAGTTGCATCAGAAAATTTTGAATTACGAATTATATCCTTATTTCCGCACGTCTGTAGAAAAACTATTGTACCTATACCTAACACTTGCGGAAAATATTTTTCCGCCCTCGGCTGCTTCACCGAACTCCGCTACGCGTCGGTCGGTGAACGGCAGACTCGTGCGGAAAAACTAATTTTCCGCACTTGTTAGGTAAATAGCTATTACCACACTCCGTGCGGAAAAGTAACTTTACCACACGGAGTGCGGTAAAGTGCTACTTGCCATACGCAAATGCGTGCTGTAAAGTACACTTTCACGCACGCGAGTAGTTAAAATATTTGTCAGTGTTTTTAACAGCTGTCAAGCACTTGCGGCTGGATGTAGCTCCCATGCACTAACCACAGTGTTGCCATTTGCCTTATCTCTGTCTGTGAAAGTTGGGTTGGGTTAGGATTGTTAGGGAGAGTGGGGACGGCAACACTGTAATCATATGGGAGCTACATCCAGATGCAAAGCCATCAAGATTTCCACTTATTAATCTTTCAGTCAAGTGATCATGAGCAGGGTGATTTCCGATTAAATTAGGTCGTTGACATAGCAACATAATAAAATGCAAGCCTATGATTGGTTAGAATTGACTGGTAGGAAATTTTCAACATAAGCATCCCAACGCGTTCACCTAAAAAACTCACTGCAGGGATGAAATATGGTTTTACTGACCAATGCACTTCCTAGGCCCATCACAGAAAGGCAGGAACGACCCTGGAACAAGGTGCCAAATCGAAATTAAGTTTCCAACAAAAAAGTTCCTCATTGGTAACAACAGTATTGGTAGTTTTCCAAGTTACCTGAGAATAAGACAATTTTGGTGAATAATAAAAGTTGTATACAATTGAATTTTCAATAAAAGTCTCCTTATGGTACTAAGGAGACTTTTAAGGGGTAACATTTCCAGAAAAATGCATTTCCAGAAAAATTAATTTGTAGTCAAATTATCTCAGAACAGATCATTTTGGAGGAAAAAGTTTCAGATAAATGTTGTAGGCAAATGAATTTCCAACATAAAACCATCCTAGTACCAACAGTCTAGATGATACCATTTTCCTAGAAATCCAAGTTATGTTTTCCCTTGCATGATTTATTGGTAGATTTTCCAAATCACCTCAAAAACAGACGAGTTTGCTGCAAATAAAAGTTGTATACCATTGAATTGTCAAGAAAAAGTCTCCTTAGTACTAACAGTCAAAGTGGTACCACTTTCCCAGAAGTGAGATTTATGTTTTACCATGCACGATTTATTTATGGTAAGTTTTTCCGACTAACCTCAGAATCAGATGATTTTGGTGAATAATGCTTTAAATAATAATACAAATTTTTTAACAGAATCACTGAAAAAACATATAAGGGTGTCTCGGTAAAATTAAGGGAAATTTTGGAAAAATAGGAAAAATACAATTGGAGAGACGAACTCATAACTCAAAAACTAAAAGAGATAGTTCTTTGCACAAATTACCAATTAATTCGGCATCAAATTATCAGACTCACTGAGAAAACATATATAGGTTGTCCAAACTAAAGTGACCCCACTTTCCCCACCCCTGTAAAATTTTTGTTCATCAACCGATTCTAAAAACGTACTATTTTCAGAGATTCTGATATTTGATTTCTGAGTTATGAGTTGTTTTCTCCTGATTGTGATTTTTTGAGCATATGCCAAATTGATTCCAGGGGCGTACTTATGGATAATTGTGAAGGTTCAAAGGGGGTCAAATTTCAATCAGCATGACCAAAAACCCCACTGTACTCATTTTCTAAAAAAAAATATTACTGTGTTGCTTTTTTTTTTGTTAATCTGTTTAGTCAATACTTACACTGCTTATTGAGTCTTCCTGTACGTTTTGATTTACAATAAAGATGTTGATGAGATCCGGCCCTGAATTAGTGTTTTAAACAAAAAATCATCAATACCTAATACAGGGTGGGCGAGAATGGGATTCAATTAACGATTTTTATTAAACTTAGGTCGATTTTATTCGGGTACCTCGTAGATTAGAGAGTTGGAAATTTGTACAAAGAGGTTTTTGATGATGCGATTGAGAATTCCGATGTCATTTTCTTTCTAAAAAATTCCCTAATATCATTTACTGAAATTTGACCCTCTTTGAATCCCCACAATTAACCATAAGTACGCCCATGGAACCATTTTGGCATATGCTCAAAAAATCACAATTAGGAGAAAACAACTCAGAAATCAAATATTCTATCAGAATCTCTGAAAATAGTATATTATTCAACGAGCGGGAAATGGTAGATATTACTCACGCTATGAGCCGTAGGCGATATTTAATGTCATTTGGACGGTACTTTTTGACAACGACTGTACTTAAAGTAAGGTTAGGTTGTTAACACAATGTGACAATGACTATGAAACAAGTATGGACGATCAAATGGGCTGTTTCATAATGATGGACTTGAAGGTTGACATTTTGTCTAATGTTCTGATTGGCTCTAAAACAGTGGAGTAATGACATTAGATCATTTCATTGGTTGAAAACAATTGAGTAATGAAAAAAAAATGACTTGTATGAGTAACGAGTTACATTAACCAAAAGAAACTGGATGTATAATACATCTAATATTGAATAGTCATAGAAAAAACATATGATAGGGTGTCTCAGTAAAATTTAGAAAAAACTTGATCCAAATTTTGGAAATATAAAAAAATTATTGACAATTGGAAAAAAACAACTCATAACTGAAAAATTAAAAGAGATAGCTTATTGTGCAAATTACCAATGGATTCAGCATTAAAATTTCTTATCAGAATCACTGGAAAAAAATTTAAAGAAAACCTGGTCCAAATTTTGGAAATACAGGGTGGAAAAAAGTCTGGAATATTGCTAACATTTTTTTGATAAAAATTTGGCTACCCGCATAACTTTCACGGGGAATAAGATGAAAATAATTTGCTTTCCAAAATATACAGAGCGGAGAGAAAGTCAACTGCAAAAATAAATCTACATTGTTACACCCTGTATGCTTACGTTTTGCAAAAAATGCCGGATACATCGTGCCGAATATCGGAGTATTTGGCAACCATTTTTGATTAAACGACCAGGAAAACTTCACGATACGATGAAAATAACTAGATAAACATTATATGTGAATATAATAAAAACAAATATGGCAAATAAGGTCCAAAATGGAGATAGAATAGAAACATATTGAAAGAAGGGTGATACTTGACTGTAGTATTTTAATCATATTTTTGTATGAAATTTATCTTGGCCAGATAATCACTAGTTCATTGTACCAAATCAGTATAAGAAACATTATTAATTTTTAAAAGTGCATGATTTTCGATGAATAATAATTATTGTTTTTTTTTCAGGGACTTTCTACCACGGGGATCCGGTATAGTCACAAGAAGGCCCTTGATATTACAACTAATACAAGGACAGTCTGGTAAGTAATAAAATCGCCATAGTGAATATGAAAATGACGATTTTCATCCACCAGAATATGCAGAATTCCTGCACAAACCAGGCCAAAAATACACGGACTTCGATGAAGTCCGCAAAGAAATTGTACTTGATACTGACAGAGTCACAGGAAAAAATAAAGGCATTTCAGATCTTCCCATCAATTTACGCGTATACTCACCAAATGGTAAGTCTGGAATGATAAAAATATATATTTTAGTCTTAATATTTGCAGTTCTCAACCTCACCCTCATAGACCTCCCAGGAATCACAAAAATCCCCATTGGCGACCAACCTCGCGACATTGAATCACAAATAAGAAAAATGATCATGAGATACATAAAAAAAGAAACATGCCTCATTCTAGCTATAACACCTGCCAATGCCGACTTGGCAAATTCGGATGCTCTGCAAGTTGCCAAAGAAGTTGATCCTAACGGTTTGTTGATGAGATAAATTTGCCACAACTTACGCATCGATTTAAGGATTTCGTACTATCGGAGTGATAACCAAACTGGACCTTATGGACAAAGGAACCGATGCCAGAGAAGTATTAGAAAACAAGTTGCTGCCTCTGAGGAGAGGTTATATAGGTGTGATAAACCGATCTCAACAGGATCTACAGGGTAGGAAAGATGTAAGTGCGCAAATTGATAAGGAACGGGAGTTTTTTACAAGGTAAAATCCAAAACCATCGGAGCATGTGTTCTAAAACTAGTTTTCCAGACATCCAGCTTATAGACACTTGGCGGATAAAATGGGCACACCGTATTTATTGAAGACTTTGAATGCCCAGCTAAGTGCCCATGTAAGGGATCATTTGCCAAGTTTGCGCGAAAAGCTGCAGAAGCAGATGTTTGCTTTGAAGAATGAGTTGGGGGATCTCAATCCGGATGATAAGACTTCAAAAGCACGAAGTTTGTTACAGTGAGTACTTTCTTAGATCTTTTTGATAATGATCGATTTATTTCAACCGTATCTGTATTATTCATTTATAACAACTAAACACTGTTTTCAATACTGTCAACGTAGTGTAATATTTATCTATAACCACTCGACACTTTTCTCACTTTAGTGAAGATACTCCTCCTGAAAAACAGACAAACATTTCACAAACAAAGCCACACTGAGTGTTGTAGTGTAGAAGAGTGTGCACTAGTGGAGCATAACAAACACCTAATACTAGTCCACTTAGGCCCGTATTCTCCGTTCGTACTTAAGCTCGTTTAAGATTTGACGGCGTTTAACTACAAGATTTCGTATGCACCGGCGAAATTAGACACGTTCAAGTCGGTTAAACGCCTTCAAAGTTAAACGCCCGATTTGGAGCGTTCAAGGATTTAAACGGCTTTAATTGTGGCGGAAGATGCGTGCGTCTTGAAAAAATATATCATGACATAATATAAACTAATACCACCGAACATATTATTTATTATATATAATGGATATTCCCAAGCAGCATTTTTCGTGAAGAGCACGTGGCGACCACGACACTAGTGAACTTTGTAGTATCCCGCCAAAATGGAAACCACTTGGTAGCCACGGGTTTATCACGTGGTAACCACGAAAGTGGGGAACAATTTTTTTGTGGCAGCCACGTTCCGACGTAGTTTCTGGAACTTATTCAGTAACGTTTCAGCCACGTTGTAAGAACGTGGCGGAAACGTGGGAGTATGGTGGTCGCCACTAACAATAAAACTTTGCGCTCTGATCCTCTATGTCCGTCTTTGTCCTGCATATTGTTGTCAGCTTTTCCTTGTTTCTTCTTAACAGAACAACTTATGACTTATAATTTTAGCGGGTACGTAATGGAAAATGAGAATAGGTACTTTTATATACTATCATTACCTCATGTTAAATAGAGGAATGCTATTACAAGAATGGCAAAAATTTCAAACGAATGATATTTTATTGTCGAATATTGATATTGTAGCTCGAAATATGGCCACGCGCCTCTCAATTATTTTGTTTTTAAGAAAAAAACATCAAATCAGTAAATTTTGCGGCTGAAAAGTAATGTATTCAAGTATCGCAAACAATTTTTTTAACGATGTTGATGCTTTAAAACGATTGAATATATCTATTAATTTTACCATATTTCATCCGAAACTAAGAAAAATCGAATTTTTTGGATAGCGCGTATGTTTTCGCCATAATGGCGGTCTTAAAACCGATAGCAAAGATGTCTTCCTCTTGAAAATGGAACCATAAAGTGGTGTACACCAAAAATATGTTTCTGATGTTGCGGAAGCTAGAAATCTGCCACTTTGAAGTTACGGTCTAGCATAAGTGGCGAAGGGAACTAATTCAAACATTTTTTCACCACTTGAAGGTGGCGCTTTTGTGGCAACCACTAATTTGCCACTCCCACGCACATGCGCACTCTCACACATGTGTAATTCATAACCTCAAACTCCAATCGTAAATAAACCACCGGTCAACTAGTCAGTTTTCTTTTCCGATATAGATAGCCTGTAGCGTTTTTTTTGCTGTGATAATCATTAACTCCGGTTGGAATTGAAATGAGTTTCAAAATTGTGTCAACAATTGAGAAAAAAGGTGTTTGTTTCTGTGTAGTTCCATATCAGTGGGAAAAGGAAGGAACTTTATTTTGGCCAAGCCATTTGAATTTAAGTTGCTATCGCCTATTTTCCCCATTTTACACAAAATATGTATGCACTCTGATGAAAACAAGGAAGTTTTCGCACAAATAATAAACCACATAAACTTGAACGTTTGATTTGTGGAAAACTGGCCCGGGTGAAGTGGACATCGGGCCACTAATTAGGTGTATGACACTTCAATGTGAATTTTGAAAGCAAGAGTACCTTTGAAGTGGCTTTAGTTTCTTGCGACCGGTGAAAATCACTTATGAGAGTGATTAACAACGGGGTAACAACTATCACATTTATATAATTGAGTGCTGTCACTATAAAGAGATATTAAAAGTTTTCAGAACGTTATCACGACCATGACATACACTTTAAGGTGAATGCCAATTCAAGGTGGTATTGAAGTGATACGTACAGTTTAGTTGCCACAACTATTACTTTTCACATCAAAGTTTTTATAACTTTGAAGTAGTCCTGTTAAGTGATTGAAACGTTTCGAACACCTTTAGTAGCACCACAAGTATTTACAACTATGAAGTGCTCTCCAGCAGTGGAATTCACGTGAATACATCTAAATCAATATAAAATGAAGTTTTTTGCACTGTATAGGGATAGTTTTAGTGACTATCACGTGATAGCCACTGAATCGAACTGGCGATATCCGTTCCTGTTACTATAAATGCTACTTGGGTTAGGTGCTGATACCTGATTGTTTTTCATCCAACTGTGAGTGTGTTTATTTTATTTTTTACTAGGAGGAGTCTGGAGACGAATTTACTTCTTGAAGCCGATATTTTAGACATAATAATAGTTTTTGCATGTATTTACATAAAAATAAAAAATACTATAATACCATTTTAATAATTCAATGAACGTTATGTCATTTTTCAGATTTCATTTTTTTTGTGTTATCTACAAAGTCAGCCATAGTGTGGTTTCAAGATAAATCAAAATGCCATTTGCAATAATTGATGAAATAATTAAAGTACAAAATGGTTTTATTCAAATAATATCACGTTTTGGGATGTCCGTAAAATAATAATTCACCACGTAATTATAATTTTAAATAATTAGCTTCATGTCCTTTTCCCGTAGATATTATCAATTTATCAATAGCACTAAAATTATTGGTTTTATAGGTGAGGTGGTGCTGAGGGGAAAAGAAAAATCAAGCCAAAATCGCGTATCATAAAAAAAAATAATAATTCTATGCGTACCTAAACACAATTGACCCAGACACAAATATTAAACTTGGAAAAAACTATAGGTTTAAACTTTATATGGCGGAAATAATTCAATATAATAATAAGAAAATAATCTTCAACCTCATGAATGCCTTTGAGATTTTCGTGTGGTTCACTTCTGCATGATCATTATCAAATATGGATATTTTTTAATCATCCTGAATAAAAATCTCATTTCTGATGATTTTTCGTTTTGTTCCTTTCTGCATCAAGATCAAGATTAAGCATAATTACGTCCATGTATTAAAACAATAGTTATTTATCAAAAAATATTCAAACTATTTCAAATATACCATGCATTATGTGAAGTTTATATTCAATTTCACCTCGAAGAGAAAGTGACAGATTTCCGCTAGCCAAACGGGAATCATATGGTACCATCTACATCGAATATGTGTTCAAAGTCACGCTCTCGCCAAAACAATGTAGATGGTAGCATATGATTTTCGTTTGGCAAAGGGAAATTTATCACTTGCACTTCGAAGTGAAATTGAATGTAAACCAGGCATTAATGTCAACTGTCAACATCATATGGTCTCCAATCAACTTGAATACCACCAAAATGTTCCCAAATTTCCAACGTTGCCGACCTTTCTCTAGGTTTAACTAAACGTTGTGAAAATTAGCACGGTGCATACCAAGAAAAAGTCGAGGACGTTTAACTATTTGAACGCGTTTAGTTGAATGCGTTTATCTGTAGAATCGGAGAATACGGGCCTTACACACCCATGAAACTTTCTTGGAACACTCCGAACAGTCCGTCCCCATGTATAGACTATTTCAGAACACGTTGGTATGACGTAGAACTTTCTAGCAATCGAGGTGACAGTTAACAGCTGACATTAACAACACTACTTGTTACTGTCATACTTGTGACGTCCCTCCGTGTGCCAAGGTGATCGAACCTGAATTTGTTCTCGTTCCAATATGTGTTTTAATAATTACGTATTTACATAACAAGGACACACCAGATTTATTCTTATAAAAAACTATATACAAACAGTGTGAAAACTGGAACATTCTCTAAGCTGAAAAGTACATCACACCGTGCACATAGCATGGTGAAGGCACGTGGTAGAGGTTCACCAGTCACCGCAAGAGGTCCCCACACCCGGTACTCGAGCGCTCTGGCTGATTTATTGGCCGACCGGGCAGACATCCAACATAGCAGCATTGTTTTGTGACTGGAAGTTCTCTTGATAACTACTTGGGGAATCAAAATTGTTTTGTTTTCATTTTGGATCATGTGAATTTTGATCCTATTCGAGAGTTGAGGTGAAACATCATTCTTATGCCTAAAATGATTGCTGAAGATTCCAATTTAATGCTGCGTGGAATAATTTGGATGTGGGTTTTTGTAGGGGTATATTGGATTGCCCCACAGCCCCACACAAATCCATTATTAGAGTTAACAGACTAAAAATGTGTAGAAATGTTAAGAGGTTATCGGTTATCTTTGTACGTCAGCATTTCCGGAATCTCATTATGGGTTGACCAAAACCGGCATCGCTGTTCCCCGATTTTGCTCCATCGTCCAAATTTCCCGATGACTTTGATTTTTCAGAAATAGAATGTTTATCTATTGGGAAGAGTGTGAATGAGGAAAAACTCCCTGTGGAGCACTCCGTGAAATCCAAGAGTCATCGGGATTATTGTTGAGTCTATTTTTTGTATACAAATCCTTTATAATTTTATAAGTAGGTACCGTCAAACGGGGCGAATCGGGACAGTTTTGACATGTTTGTTTATATAACTTTTTTCCTAATTGGGATAGAGGATCCGTTTTTTGCCAAAAGTTAGGTCTATCTTAGAGCTTCAAAATGACATATCATTGGCACCTGTCACTTGGACAGGGGATTAAAAAAATTTTTTTTTTGTGTGTCCCGATTCGCCCCGCAAGGGGGGTCAATCGGGACACTCCATATATTTCAATGAAAATGGCCGAAACACCCCAGAAATGGGGCGAATTGGGACAGAAAAAAAATAAAATAAATCTGAAAAAAATTCGGCTGAAAATGAACAAAAACAACCTGAAATAAGCGAAATAAACATTTATTCAACGAAAACGAGAAATTTACAAGCCTAATAATTAATGTAGGAACATGTTTTTCACTTAACTTAACGAACACAGAAAATCACCGACCCAAACAAAAATCACAAATAATAATAAGAATGGTGGGGGCGTGGTTACTCATTGATTCAAGTACGCCCTTTTGACAAATTTTTGGGAAAACTCATAACCACCTCTACGCAAAATTGTTGGCTGCGGCAACAATTTTGTAATTTGCTCCTTGTTGACTACGGAAACATCATCAACAGAGGGAAAAATGAAACAATTTTTCTTTTTCCGATTGGGACGAAGAAACTTGACTGTGATTGAATCTTCGTCTATTTCTTGAATGAGTCCAATGAAAAATTTATCTTCCCGATCTGTACAATATTGAATCTCAACAAAGTCATCATTTTTAAGATTCTCCAGATTCAATTCATCCCTTGATTCATCCATTTCGCTATCGGAGGAAGATACGGAATTTGCTGCATTTTCCAATTCGGACTCTTCAAATTCGTCTTCGATCACAGCCTTATTTCTTGATGAGGACAGTCCAGCTTCAGCAAAGTCTTCGTTTGAAATGCTTTTTCCTGGTTTCACGGTGATTTCTCTTCTCGTTACTTTTGGTTTACGAGCAGTCTTGCAGTTTGAGCAGGGAAGTTTCAATTTCAGCAAAGTCTTCCTTTCTAACGCTTTTTCCTGGTTCTACGGTGACCTTTCTTTTTCTCGTTACTGCTGGTTTACATGCAGCCCTGGAGTCATAGAGCAAATCGATAACAGAAGCTGTCCAATGATTGGGATCTTCATCTGCCGCACCTATAGGCTTTGGCAATCTTTTCGAAACTTGATTTCTATCTAGTGGAATAAGCCCTGTGCCCATGAATCCCTTTCTAATATTTTCACTCATCGTTGGCAAATTATCTAGGGTGTTTTTGAGCAATCCTGGGAAATATTGCTTTGGTATAGGCCCCTTATATTTTCTCTTCCAATCTTCCAGAACACGCCGCCAGGTTTTTTTCAAAGGTGCAAAAACAGCGACGTCCATTGGTTGGGTCAGATGAGTTGATGAGGAAGGTAAAAACGCAAACTTAACATCATTTTGTTCACAGAGTTTTATGACATTCAATGAAAGGTGACTACACAGGTTGTCACCAATTAAAACTCTTGGGGCAGACTGTTTTTTCAAATATGGCAGGGCGATATTTTGAAACCTATTTTCAAAAAGAGGTTGGTCAAACCAGCCAGTAGAATTTCTACCATAACAAAACACGTCTCGTCATAGTTGACAATGGAGTTTGGTTCAACATTTTCCAAGAGGTTTTGCAAATTGTCAAAATATAAATTTACTGTCTCCTGCGAAACACCGGCGCGGGCCCTCTTAATATTCTCGCACAGTCTCTGTGTAAGGACATCCTTATGTCGGGAAATAAAAGAAGTTGCCCAGTCCACTCCTGGCAAATTGTTTGGGAATTTGACAATTTTCAAACCTTTCCTATCTAGGTAGCCCTTGACAGTATTTCGAAGATCCAGTTTATCCAATGGGTAACCCCATTCACCTGCTAATACCATCAGTTGAACCAAGTTGTTCTTGATCTTGTGTCAACATAGTTGGCCCCCCCTGCTTCTTCAAAGGTCCTTTATTATGCCTTGCCAGAGTCGATTTTGGAATGCCAAACACTTGTGAGGCATCTCGTATACCTATCTGACCTCGTCGAATTTGATATTGAGGGCTGTTCTTAATGTCTCCTCACTATAATTCTGATAAACTCTGGTTCCCGGGGTTTTTTTGTAGTGGCGGACCATTGTCCCGATTGACCCCTGAAAATGACATTTTTTGCTAAAAAAATTGTAAAACCCACATTTAAAAACTTTTATATTTGATTTTTTGATAATGTTTACAAAACACCTTCAACTATCACATATCAAAGTTTCGAACTCTTACCTTGATTCCTTAATAGTTTCCCATAGAAAGTTTTCCAATCAATCAAAAACAGCAATATTTGTATAGAATTTTCAGGCACCAGTTTTTATTCAACATTGATCGATCAACAAAATTTTGGCGGTATAATTGACAAATATAGACTGTCTGCTGTCATTTGCATCTGTCATCCGTTACCAAAACATCAAGTCCGTGACAGGGTTGCCGATTTTCTTGAGAAAAACCCGATTGTCCCGATTCACCCCGTTTGACGGTATATATATATATATACAGGGTGTCCCAACGATAGAGTAAAGTAGGTTTTATCATATAGGATATGAAAAATATCAATATCAATATGCGTCACAGGTTAGGGGTGTAAATAGCGCACATTCTGAAAATATTTGGAAACATACAGGGTGCGTCACAAAAGTATGGCACGAAAAAGTATGATTTTTTTAAATGGAACCCCCTGTATATTAATTGATATTTCAATTCTTTCTTCAATTTGGAACAAAAATTGTGATACAACTAATGTTCCTAAATTCAACCGTTATCGAGATATCGCGTTTCAAAAATGGCATTTTTGCAACTTTGACATGCTATAAAACTCAAACTATTCAAGTTAGAGGAAAATGGTTTGCACTTTCCTATCTTAACTTTTCAAGAGCTCTTCTGTCATTTGGATAGAAGGTAACGTCAACTGTCAACTTTTTTCGGCACATTTTGACATTTTTTCACAATAATGGATTTAATCTCCTTGAATAGCTCTTGAAAAGTTAAGATAGGAATGTGCAATCCATTTTTCTCTAACTTGAATAGTTTGAGTTTTATAGCATGTCAAAGTTGCAAAAATGCCATTTTTGAAACGCGATATCTCGATAACGGTTGAATTTAGGAACATTAGTTGTATCACAATTTTTGTTCCAAATTGAAGAAAGAATTGAAATATCAATTAATATACAGGGGGTTCCATTTAAAAAAATCATACTTTTTCGTGCCATACTTTTGTGACGCACCCTGTATGGTTCCAAATATTTTCAGAATGTGCGCTATTTACACCCCTAACCTGTGACGCATATTGATATTGATATTTTTCATATCCTATATGAAAAAACCTACTTTACTCTATCGTTGGGACACCCTGTACAGGGTTAGGAGAAATTACCAGAACGGTCGATTATTTGACAAGATTTATGAGTTAGAAAAAACTGTCTCATATAAAAGTTGTGGGACTTTCAAAAATCTACATATCTGTCATGATTTGGAATATACAGGGTCTGGCATAAAGTCATTGTAGTCATTTTTTCAAACGCAACCCCCTGTATATTGATGAATATTTTGATTCTCCCTTCAATTTTGAGCAAAAATTGTGTTCCTAGATTAAACTGTTATCAAGATATCGCGATTTGAAAATGACATTTTTGAACTTTTGAAATTCTATAAAACTCAAACGGTTCAAGATAGAGAAAAATGGTATACACTTTTTCACCATAACTTTTCAAGAACTATTCTGTTATTTGAAAAGAAGGTACTGTCAACTGTCATTTTTTTCACACATTTTCGCATTCTTTGACAAGAATTAATTGAATGTCCTTGAAAAGCTCTTCAAAAGTTAAAACTTGAAAGTGTAGACCGTTTTTCTCTTTCTCAAACCGTTTGAGTATTATAGCATGTCAAAGATGCAAAAATGTCATTTATAAAACGCGATAACTCGAAAACGACTAGATTTAGGAGCATTATGTATAATAATTTTTTTTCTTAAAATTAAAGGAAGAATTGAAATATTCATTGATATAAAGGGGGTTCCATTTAAAAAAATGCAACTTTTATCTGCCATAACCTTATGGCCGACCCTATATATTCCAATTCATCACGGATATGTAGATTTATTAAAGCCTCACAACTTTTATATGAGATATTTTTTGTTAACTCGTGTATCTTTTGAAATAATCGACCTTTCTAGTAATTTCTCCTAACCCTGTATAGTATATAGAAAAGTTCAAACAAAGAGAATAACAGATTGCTGTACAAAAATGAAAGAAAAACCAAAATTTGTCCATCTTTTCAAGTTTCAATGTGATGAAACATCACCGAATTCCTTTGAAGAAACACGAGGAAGTTTCTAGGAAATGAAGAAGACACTGGGAAGTTGTGCTAATTATTCCAAGAATCTGTAAAAATGGGATTTTAGAGCCTAGAATCCAATTCTAGATGATTTTTGAGTCATTTTTTTCAAATCTTCTATTTTCATGTGTTGATAATATATACTATATACGACGTGCCCAAGATAAGGAGGGCCAGTACAGGGATCTCTTTAACCATGAGAGATAGAAAGTCGGTTAAACGAGAAGAATGTAGCGGCTTTTGGTGGTGGATAATATGCCGCTTTGAAATCTAAAAAGTTCCTAGTCGGAGATATCCGGAAAAAACCGAAAATAAACGAATTTTGGAAAAATTGTTATTTTTTTTGCTGACTTAATTAAAACAGATTTTTGAAAATAAATGATACTTTCTCATAGCCCCTCTATAAGATGGCGTTGTTAAATTTTAGATCCGGCGTTTCGTCTTCGGGCCAGATCCCTGTATACTTATCTTGGGCATAATAAAGTAGGTCTACTTCCTGATATAGTTTATTGTGTGAAATTTTGTTGCGATTGAAAATCACTAAATAAAGAAGATGAAATTATTTCGAAAATGAAGCAAGAGTTGGTTATGACAGCATTGACACTTGACAGCCAATTCAAAAAAAATTTCTTTTGAGTTTGGGATTTGATGAGTCTTCAAGCTTCTGGAGTTTATAACTCTTTCGGGCGTTATTATTCTCATCGTTTTTATTTTTTTTTTGATACACGATGTTTCCATCTTAGTGTGAACTGAGATAACTAGTTCAGTAGAAATTAAAAAAAAAAAAATACGAAGAAAGTTATCAAGAGTTTAAGGAAATTTTTACACTTTTTCCAATAGCTCATACCATTTGCATTGTTTTATCGTTTTTATGTTCCGATTCAAAAAATCGTTGTCCTATTAGGAAATTTGATAAAAGTTTTACCAACTTTGAAGAGCTTAGGAGAGAGAAAAAGTTGAAATTTTTGTTTAGTTGCACATTTCATACTTTTCAATATTTTATGTGAGTACAGGGTGATTCATTTCAGCGACAGGGTGCCGTCGCTCGTAAACTATCCATCGTAGAGACTTGCGGAAAATTTTTTTATTACTAAAACTAAGAGAAAAACCTCGAAAATATTTTCAAGTTTCTGAAATGGTCGCTAGGGGGCGTAACAACCAACGCCAATCAGAAAAATATGATTTTTATGAAATTTTGTCCAATGAAAATATATCGATGAGCTCATTTTCGGATTTACTGACTATTTACCTACACTTTTTGTCTAAAACGTTTTTTTCTATCTATCATAATAAAGTGGTGGGGGAAGTTCAATTGTTTTTTAAACAAACGAAGGTTTCTCCCGTTTCGCTTGACCGATTTAAACGAGCTTGGGCTCATATGAGAGAGCATGATCTGCACTTCAAAAAAATTTTTTGGTTTTGAATTTTTGACCTTCGCCGTCGCCGCTAGATGGCGTTTACTGAAATGATAGCATGTTTTTGAGTTTTTTCCAAAAAAATCAAATGTAATGATATATTCATTTTTAAATATTTTAAAAGGGGATACATTTTCCTATAAAACAAATTAAAAAAAACAAAAAAAAAAAACAAATAATTAACTTTTTTGTTATAGGAAAATGTATCCCCTTTTGAAATATATGAAAATGGATATACCATTACATTTGATTTTTTTGGAAAAATCTCAAAAATATGCTACCATTTCAGTTAACGCCATCTAGCGGCGACGGCGAATGTTGCAAATTAAAAAGCAAATGAGCATTGCATAGCACAGACTATTCTCTTTCATATGAGCCCAAGTTCGTTAAAAACGGTCAAAGCGAAACGGGAGAAATAAAACAATTGAATTTTCCCCACCACTTTGTTATGATAGATATAAAAAAACGTTTTTGACAAAAAGTGTAGGTAAATAGTCAGTTAATCCGAAAATGAGCTCATCGATATATTTTCATTGGACGAAATTCCATAAAAATCATATTTTTCTACTTGGTGTTGGTTGTTACGCCCCCTAGCGACCATTTTAGAAACTTGAAAATATTTTCCAGGTTTTTCTCTTGGCCGTTTAGGTAATAAATTTTTTTGCCGCAAGCCTCTACGATGAATAGTTTACGAGAACTGGCACCCTGTCGCTGAAAATGAATCACCCTGTACATAATTCAAAATATTCGATTTTTATCAGATTTTTCGACATTCTCAAACTTCCTAAAACTTTAAAACGCTATAACTTTTGAGCAAATTGACCGAATTGAAAAAAAAATTGCGCATTTTGAAGAAAACTAGATCAAGTTTCTCCATGGATTTTTGCGTTTTCTTTTCCTGATTCGATTGCGATTGTTTCAACTTTTGAATTTCACATGAAGTCAAATTTGTAGCTTGATTTCTATAAGAATTTTTTTTGACAAACCAAAGAAAAAAAAAAGTTATATGATTTGCGAACAAAATGGCGCAGATTTCATCTCAATATCTCACCTTGGCAGGTGAAGAATCTTCAAAATCTCAAACTTTTTCTTGAATAGGTATGATAATACACGATTTTTCCAATTTTGGAAAAAATCCATAATGGACAATTTGCATACATTTTAATGACTTGAAATTTTATATACGTATTCTAGACATTATTTGAAAGTCACCAGCGAAAAATTTTTTTCGAAATACCCTAAAATATACTAAATAAATTAAAAAGAAGACGCGAATTTCACTACATGATCGCAAAAGGGGTGGGGCCATATTACCCTCCCGAGAGAGAGAGAGTCATCTCAGTCAATACGTCAGACGGAGATAGATAGTGTATTCGGTGACGTAGTGGATGTTGATTGGCCCTCTTTAATGGGTGATTATTACATTATTAGAGGTCGAAGGTTGATTTTTTAAACATCAATGGCATCAGTACTTACTTATCCTTATATTTTTCATAATTCCAAAAAATGTACAAATTGTCTATTGCCCGATTTAAGTGGATTTTGCGTCATTTTGTAGGAAATTTCTTTAAACTTTTCCGGGAATTGTTGTGACTTTCTCTGAAGACTTCTACGAAATTAAAAATTTTCGAATTTTCTACATTTTCACGCTTCCTAAAACTTCAAAACGCTATAACTCTCAAACGAACTGAATGAAAACGGCGTCATTTTGAAGTCAATTTGATCGACTTTTTTTATCAATTTTTATGTTTTTGTGTCTTATTTTTTTTTATTCTAATTTTTCAACTTTTGAATTCCACATAGGGTCAAATTTACAGCTCAATATCGACAAACCAAAAAAAATAATAGAAAGTGACATGTTTTGCGAACAAAATGGCGCAGATTTCATCTCGATATTTCACAAAATGAAAAAGTTATAGAGTCTTGGTAGGTGCAAAAACATGGAAATATCTTCAAGATATCAAACATTTTCTTGAACATGATTTTTGCAACTTTAAAAAAATTCCATAACTTTCGAATAGTTGGACCGATTTTGATAAATTTTGTGTCATTTTGTAGGGAATTTTTCCAAACTTCTTTTTGAATGTTTGTAATTTTTTATCTCTGAAGATTTCTACGTGCAAACTCGTTGCAGGAAATTCCAACAAAACTTTGCAGGGGATATAAAAATAAATTAGAAGAGTTGGAGGGTTGAAATTTCAGGAGGCACTCCTGTAACTTTCTTTAATGATTATTCATATCATTCTCAAATTATTTGAAATTTTTTGACTGTGTCTGTCTTCGAATTGGAACTTGAGTCAAAAAAGGTCTGTGCTAAACTTAAATTTGTTAAAAAATTGCTGGATTTGGGTTACAAAGTCACCATTTTCGAACTATTCTATTTTTAATTTATCCGTCAAAATGACAGATGTACAAGAAAACATAAAAACCATAGTTAGGTATAATGTTTCCAACCAACGTACGTTGAAATCAATTATTCTTTGCAGAATGGTCCAGAACTTCTCCCTGGATTTCGAGAAAGCTTTGGAAGGATCTAGATCTGGAGAAATCGACGTTGATAAACTATGTGGGGGTGCTAGAATCCATAACGTATTCCACAACCGATTCCCTTTGGAAATCTTCAAAATGGAATTTGACGAGGAAGAACTGAGAAGGGAGATTGCTATGGCTATCTGTAACATCCATGGTATAAGGGTGAGTACAATTATTATCAAACCACATTCCAAAGTGATATTTTCAGATTGGCCTTTTCACGCCTGACCTTGCTTTCGACGCTATAGTCAAAAAACAAATAGTAAGGCTCAAAGAGCCATGTTTAAAATGTATCGAACTAGTCGGTGAAGAAGTTCTAAATATTATCAAATCTTGCACCGTAATGCTATCCCGTTTTCCAATACTCCAAGAGCTGATAGAACGGACGATTACATCACAAATCCACAAATTCGAACAACAATGCAAGGACCAAGTCATGTTATACATCGATTTCCAACTGAGCTACATGAACACGAACCATGAAGACTTCATAGGGTTTGCCAAGTGAGTTCATAAAGATATCCATCCGAAATTGAAAAGTTTCATTTAGTGCAGAAAACCAGGCAGACAAAGGTGTGACGAAAAACCAACATGCTCCTGGCAACCAAGTAATTCGCAAAGGTTTCCTATTCCTGCACAACAGCAGCCTGATACGGGGTGCTGATAACTTTTGGTTTGTGTTAACTAGTCAAAGTCTAACCTGGTACAAGGATGACTCCGAGAAGGAGATCCAGTATATTTTACCTTTGCCAGGGGTCAAATTCAAAGATCTGGAATCGAAGGTTATACCTAGAAGGTATATGCTGGGGTTGTTCTATGTGTCTGGCAAAAATATTTTCAGGGTATGCCTAATAAGTGTATTGACTTATTTAGACTGAGTGCTGATTTCAGGACTGTAAACAGCTAGAGTTAAGTTGCCAGTCAATGGATGAAAGGGACGAATGGAAATCGTCGTTCTTCCGAGCAGGAGTGTTTCCTGAAAAAGAATCCATTAACAGTGACTCGGTAAGTGTAGTGGTGAACATAATGTTACTGTGTGTACAAATAATGTGAGTAAATGTCCAAATTGTATTTTAGCCAATGATAAGTATATGTGAGTTAAATGGGATGTTGATAATTGCGGATCTTATAAAACTATTGAATATTGAGTCAAAGAGCACCATATCACAAAGTTCATCATTCTTCTCACTTCAATTTTTTAAATACGGACCTGGGTTTTTCTCATTTTCAAAATCTTTCTTGACGACGTTTCGACTCTGTTAAATGACAACTGAATTCATCATATTCCAAAACTTAAAAGGCTTGAAAATGTTTCATCTGATTTTGATTTATGTTTAAGACATAAATGTAAATAAATCGAAGCACCAAAGTTTTGATTCGTCTCGTATTATATTAACTTGAATCTTTTGAATACGGCGCTGGTTTTTTGTTTCTATGTGTGATTTTTTTGAACAATTTTTCATCCCATAAGTTGACCACCACGATCACCTGATATAACACCAATGGATTTCTCCGTATGGGGTTTTATTAAAGAAATAAGATAGGGTGTATTATTTATCGAAGAACAAGCAGAAAGTCCATAAAGAGATTGTTGTCAATTTTCAAAAAGTACAAAGGAATTTTCTTTAAATTTCTTGATGATGGATATTTTGGATAAAAACGTAGGAAATTATACTCGAAAAACGTAAAGGGAGATGCAGTGAAACGTTCTTAAACCTTTTTAAATTCTATAATATGTAATAAGTCAGAGCCGAACTGGTTATAACTCTTGATGATGTACGTCATTTCACTGGGTCGGGTTGGTAAAGGTGTTTGCTCAGTACATTGTTGGGAAGGGTATGATGAAAAGTTTTAAAAATGATGATAAAAAATCCAGGTCCGTATTCAAAGAAATGAATTTGATGATGGTTTTCCGAATACGAAACGTCGTATACACAATTTGAAGACTCATGATTTTGTAGAATGGAAAAATTATAAAATTTTCAAATTTAACAATTTACAACTTACCCTGTATTACTCAAAATAAAAGTAATTTTTCGATACAGTGAATGGACCTCCAATGAGCATTGAACTGTGACACCCTGTATCTCAAGGACAAAGCTTTTTCAAAGAAATTTTTATACAGGGTGTTGGAAAATGATGGGCAAAAAATCTAGTTGAGAATTCTAGACAAAAAATAAATGCTACCTCTTCCTATAATATTTTTTCGAAAATTGATTATTGACGGAGTTACAGGGTGTTTGACTTGCATTTTATTTGCAGTTTTTTCGCAATACCTTTTGCCACGCTTGTATTATTTTGACGAAATCTCGTATTTGAGGCTTTATCGGGATGAGGAATTCAAATTTGTTCACCGTTCCTTCACATTTTGTAGAGGGCGCCACATACGAACCAATACTTTGATTTGAATGGTCTCAACTTTTTTGTGCTACAGTGTATGTGACTTTTGACCAAATATTTCTATTCTCTCGACCTTTTAACATAAGAAAGAGATACTTCTTTTGTTGCGATAAACCTAACCGTTTTCGAGAAAAACGCTGAAATAACTTTGCTTGCATGTTATGAATACGAAATCATTTTAATCTACAGGGTGTTTCCTAACCTCTGTGACAAAATGAAAGGGGTGATTCTTCGCTTAATTTTAAGACGACAATGTGGTATAATTTTTTTTCGAATTTCGCTTTGTTTCCAAAATACAGGGTGTTTAATTTTTTTTTGATTAGTTTTTTATTTTTAATTGATTTATCTTTTACTCGATTTTATTGAAGTTTGGTAACGGTATTTATAGTGATAACGGGCTCATTTTGCCATGAACAAATAAAAATTATCGAATACAGTGGCGTCCCGAGCGGCACTTCAACCAATATTATTGGGAAAAAAATGTACGCCACTGACTTTTTGTGTCATTTTCATTTTTTTCTCAGGTTATTCAACTAAAAACGCAACTTTTTGTTCTCTTGAATTTTTATCGTATCTTGCCTAATTTTTGAGATAAAAAATTAAATCTAGTTGAGTGAGTTTTGACGCAAAAAGTAATTTTATCGCTGATGTTGAATTTTCTAACAAATACAGCAATCAATTATAATCATTTTAATGGAGAATTCAAAAACACTAAATAAATAAAAAAAAATATATATAAAAATAAATAATAATAATAAAAAAAATTAAACACCCTGTATTTTGGAAACAAAGCGAAATTCGAAAAAAAGTTATACCACATTTTCGTCTTAAAATTAAGCGAAGAATCACCCCTTTCATTTTGTCACAGAGGTTAGGAAACACCCTGTATATTCAACCTTAAACATAGCATGCTTTGGAAACAAGTACTATAGTTGCCGTAGAAACAAGTTTTGGAAAAATTAGTTTTGAAAGTTGGTAATTTTTTGAAAATTTGTCACGCTGATGGTCAAAGACAAAAATACTGAAAATACAAAAAATTGGAAAATGTGAAAAATCACTAATCAAATCGAATCAAATTTGTTTCCACGGCAACTTATAGCGCATGATTCCAAAGCATGCTATGTTGAAATTTGAAAAAAAATTAAAATAATTCCGTATTCATCACATGCAAGCAAAGTTATTTATTTAGCGTATTTTTTGAAAACGGTTAGATTTATCTAAACAAAACGAATCAAAAGGTTGGGAGAATAAAAATATTCGCTCAAAAGTCGCATACAGTGTAGCACAAAAAAGTTAGGACCATTCAAATCAAATCATAGGTTTGTATGTGGCGCCCTCTATAAAAGGCGAAAAAACGCTGGGCAAATTTGAATTCCTCATCACGAAAAAGCCTCAAATACGAGATTTCGTCAAAATGTCATGAGCGTGGCAAAAGGCATGGTCAAAAAAAGTGCAAAAAAAATAAGTTTAACATCCTGTGACTCCGTTAATAATCAATTTTCAAAAAAATGTTATGGAAAAAGGTAGCATTTATTTTCGGTCTAGAAAGCTCATCATTTCCGGACACCCTGTATTATAGCAAACTAATTTTTTTTTTGTGTTAAATCTGATTTCGGGACACCCTGTATAATGCTATTGCATCTCCCCACCTCCAATTTCGTACAACTATTTTGTACAGGGTGCCAGTTCTCGTAAACTATTCACCGTAGATGCTTGCTTCAAAAAATTTTATTACTAAAACGGCCAAGAGAAAAACCTGGAAAATATTTTCAAGTTTCTGAAATGGTCGCTAGGGGGCGTAACAACCAACACCAAGTAGAAAAATATGATTTTTATGGAATTTTATCCAATGAAAATATATCGATGAGCTCATTTTCGGATATACTGACTATTTACCTACACTTTTTGTCTAAAACGTTTTTTTCTATCACTATCACTATCATAATAAAGTGGTGGGGGAAGTTCAATTTTTTTATTAAACAAACGGAGATTTCTCCCGTTTCGCTTGACCGATTTTAACGAACTTGGGCTCATATGAAAGAGAATAGTCTGCGCTATAAAATGCTCATTTGCTTTTTGATTTGTAACATTCGCCGTCGCCGGTAGATGGCGTTAACTGAAATGGTAGCATATTTTTGAGTTTTTTCCAAAAAAATCAAATGTAATGGTATATCCATTTTCATATATTTTAAAAGGGGATACATTTCCTATGAAAAAAAAATAAAAAAAACAAAAAAAAAAAAACATTAACTTTTTTGTTTTTTTTTATAGGAAAATGTGTCCCCTTTTAAAATATATAAAAATGAATACACTATTAAATTTGATTTTTTTGGAAAAAACTCAAAAAGATGCTACCATTTCAGTTAACGCCATCTAGCGGCGACGGCGAAGGTCAAAAATTCAAAACCTAAAGTTTTTTGAAGTGCAGATCATGCTCTTTCATATGAGCCCAAGCTCGTTTAAATCGGTCAAGCGAAACGGGAGAAATCTCCGTTTGTTTAATAGAACAATTGAACTTCCCCCACCACTTTATTATGATAGATAGAAAAAAACATTTTAGACAAAAAGTGTAGGTAAATAGTCAGTCTGAAAATGAGTTCATCGATATATTTTCATTGGACAAAATTCCATAAAAATCCTATTTTTCTACTTGGTGTTGGTTGTTACGCCCCCTATCGACCATTTCAGAAACTTGAAAATATTTTCCAGGTTTTTCTCTTGGCCGTTTTAGTAATAAATTTTTTTGCCGCAAGTCTCTACGATGAATAGTTTACGAGAACTGGCACCCTGTCGCTGAGAATGAATCACCCTGTACAGACTATAAAATCAATTTGATCCAAAAAAATCCAAAACAGAGCCTTGTATTGTTTCATTTAATCATGTGATGAAGGTATGGTGCAGTGTTGCCAGATGATTTTGGACTTTTTTAGTTTCAGGGAAATGTCCTGTGGTTCAATTTGGGTAGCAGTTCAATATAGGCAACCTTCCCCTACTTCTATTAAAATAATGCTTAGTAAATTAGGAGTGTTGTCCGTACGTCAGAAAATTGTGTACAATGTATTATTTTTAATCTTCTACCAACGATTATCTTATTTAAACGATTATTAAGACATGTGATATCCTGTGATCAATACTTAAAACTATTTTTCACTTTTATATTTTACAACTGTTTACTTGTATGGCTAATGCGAAATAAACAATTATTATTATTTATACCAACCCTATAACGTTATAATCCTGCACCATTTCAATCTAGTCCACCAATACTGATCCATCGAACGTAGATGCCCCATTGAAACGGCAGGTGGAAGTGATAAGAAGTCTGGTGGACAGCTACATGTCCATTGTGAACAAGTCAGCCAAGGACTTGATCCCTAAAATGATAACACACTTGGTGCTGGATGCCACCAAAAAATTCATTGGCCAAGAATTGCTGTTACATGTCTACAGCGCGGAGAACCAGGTATGATTTTTTACATTTGCTCAAATAAAAAAAAATGGGTTTCAGGATAAATTAATGGAAGAATCTGCGGAGCAAATAAGGCAACGGCAGGCAAAAATACAGACTTACCAGGCATGCAGGGAAGCTTTGAACATTATAAATGATTGTTCAAAGTCTGTGTCTAGTCCACTTGTTTCATTGCCCAGTAAGCCGGTAGTTCATAAACGACCTGAAACACTCAATAAGAAAAATAGAGGTTGGTGGATTTTTACTCAAGTTTTATTCCACTACACTGAATTTTCCAGTAAACGTCAGTCAATCCGCCTTTATACCATCAGCTTCAAGACCTGCCCCTCCACCACCACCAGGTACTGACTAATATTAGATAAGATTAACCATAAAAAGTGATATTTATTGTACCTTTCTATTATAAATTATATAAATAATTATGTGATGGTCTATGTTGATTTCAGGTGCAAAAAGGTATCAGACTGATAAACACACAAATGTGCCCATATTTTACGTGTTCTCTATACCGTGACAGTTTCGTGAGTAGATATCGTGTACGTCTTGTGATTGTCACAGTTTTTTCGATGTTTTGTGTTGTATTGTGTGCAATAACCCTGCTTTTGTGCACAAAAAACACTTGTCACCATACACAGAAACAATTGAATTCCAATAAAAATAAGCAAGAAATGTACACAAGAGGAGGATTTTTATTGGTTTTTATATCATTTGTTAACAAACAGAAGTAATTTCATTTAATTAAGAAAGTAATCATCAGAAACACGTTTCATCAAAAAAAAAATTAATTGAAATAAATTTTTTTATTGGCTGAGAAACGCAGGAATAAAGATTTATAATTCCTAGACATCTTTTGGGGATTTTATCAACCCACTCTTCGTTTTGTTTTGCTGATGATCAAAGAAAAATTATTTCGAACTGTTTCAGCCAGACCAATCTACGAACGTTTCTGCATATTAGGCGTCATCAGCGCAGCTCTAGGTCTGACTAAAGACACATTGGGTCTTTTTATTTAAAGATTATTCTACATTATTTATGATTAATTTACTCTACTGAAAATTTTCACTCATAATCTCCCTAGAGCTCGAATTATTTCCGGAAATTTTGTCGAGTTGCGAATTTTCTTGAAAAATTCGCAACGAGAACAAATTTCCGGATTTTTAATTCGAGCTCTAGGGAGATTCGGCAAGAAAATTTCATGCCAAAACTGATCATTGGAAAAAACATAACCCAGGACTCACCTCGCATTTAGTGGAAGAAACCAACGGCTCCTTACTCTACTCGCCATTGAGGAAGAAAGAAGGGAATTAGGATTTTATAAAACATTTGGAAGTTATAACCAATCTTGTCCATAACTGATAACATTGCAACTTTGTATTGGAAGTTGAAAATAAATCATTTATCAAAAATATTTATCAGTGTTTTTAACAGCTGTCAAGCACTCGCGGCTGGATGCACCAACCACAGTGTTGCCGTTTGCCTTATCTCTGTCTATGAAAGTTGGGTTGGGTTGGGATTGTTAGGGAGAGTGGTGACGGCAACACTGTAATCATATGGGAGCTACATCCAGATGCAAAGCCAGGGAGATTTCCACTTATTAATCTTTCAGTCACGTGATTATGAGCAGGGTGATTTCATATAAAATTAGGTCGTTGCCATAGCAACATAGTAAAATGCAAGCCTATGATTGGTTAGAATTGACTGGTAGGAAATTTTCACTTATAATCTCTCTAGAGCTCGAATTATTTCTGGAAATTTTGTCGGGTTGCGAATTTTTTGAAAATTTTCTTGAAAAATTCGCAACGAGAACAAATTTCCGGATTTTTAATTCGAG
The DNA here is from genome assembly GCA_958502075.1 of Orchestes rusci. NCBI lineage: Eukaryota > Metazoa > Arthropoda > Insecta > Coleoptera > Curculionidae > Orchestes > Orchestes rusci. The sequence continues at coordinate 76,019,894 of OY293305.1, read as the reverse complement.
CTCGCGGGAGATTCGGCAAGAAAATTTCATGCTAAAACTATTTAAGAAGATTTAATAGTAGCGGCTGGATGTAGCTCCCATGCACCAACCACAGTGTGGGATTGTTAGGGAGAGTGGGGACGGCAACACTGTAATCATATGGGAGCTACATTCAGATGCAAAGACAGGGAGATTTCCACTTATTAATCTTTCAGTCACGTGATTATGAGTAGGGTGATTTCCGATAAAATTAGGTCGTTGCCATAGCAACATGTTAAAATGCAAGGCTATGATTGGTTAGAATTGACTGGTAGGAAATTTTCAGCATAACATAACCATATTATCTTTGATAACACTGTGCATGAAAATGAAAACTCTTTTTTTTTACCAAGGCCGATATGATCTAGCAAAGTTGATTGATATCCACTGAATCTAGTGGTGATAGTTATTTCTAGTTTAGGTCATTTGAGCAAGAAATATATGAAAATCTCCAGCAATATAAACTAATTTTGATTTTTTTTTATTGAAGCTTTGTTAGATCCATATAATCAAGATTGTCATAAAAATGTCTAGCAATAAATACAGGGTGAGTCTCTAACTAGGAATAGAATCAGTGAATCAAAGACATTTTTTTACACATGCGTTTCAGTCAGCTTTTCATTTTTTCTCCTTCTTTTAGTTCCAACATAAATATTATTATTCTAGATCAAGGCGATATCAAACTTAGTTTCCATATTAAAATGGTAAAAAATGCATTTTTGTGACTAGCATAGTGTAATTTATTATTATTTCCCATTTTATTTTGCATATCTTTTTTAAACATTTTTAACCTTTTTAGGATATTTTTTACTTCGAGCTGGGTGATCTTCATGTTCTGAAAAATATTTTAATATTTTTTTAATAATTTTTCAATATGTACCATTCTCATAAATTTTCTGTTTTCTACCATTATCAATTTTTTGAGAGGAAAAGAGTCCACGGCAATAATTTTATTAGTTGAATTTTTATTCAATTTTATACGATATTTATTTTTTTTTTAATAATTTTGTAAACTTATTTGATTTGAAACAAATTTCTGTTTTTTTTTAGGTCTCGTCTTGTGTTATCAAAAATCTTTTTTTCACTGGATGATTAATTTGTCTTTTGAGTCAATTATGTCACTTTTTGGGGAGTTTTTCTTTTCTCTATTTTTTAGGAAAATATCGGTTATTTTTCTAGTGCATTTTTCCATATTTAAGGTTTTTTATTTCGACTTTCCGTTTCTCAGATTATTTCTTCAAGAGAGAGGTTTGTTTTAGAGGATATTTATAATATTCTGAGACTTATCCATTTATTTTAAGTCATTTGGGCTCTTGCATAACAGGTTTAAGTTCATCAGAAAACATTAAAAAAGTAAAAAGATTCAAATCTTGAAAGCAAATGAAAAAAGTGCTAATTTTTAAATAGAAATAAAAAAACAGATTCCTGAAAATGACGTACAGCAGATCAAAAAATAAAAAATGTACAAAGAGAATAATAAGAATCATCAAAATTGTAAAAAGCAATCATAACAAATAATAACAAACAAAAATAAAACAATTCTTTGAGGCCTGATGATGCAGTGTCAAGCTGCGAAACCGGTAGCCAATTTTAGTGAATAAAAAAGTTTTTTGGGAAAATTAAAGACTTTTTCAACCCACCTTTTTGTTTCAACCGAATCTCAAAAATCGACAGAAAACTCCATGAATTAGAAAAAAGACTACTAAATAACAAAAAATAATTGTAAGATCGGTTATTAAGAAAAAAAAACAAAATCACAGTAACTGGAATCAAAGCTAACAAAAATAAACAAAAGTTCTAAAGAGTGAAAACAAACACTTTTAGTAATAATGTCATTATCAAGTGCTACATGAAATTATTACATACAGTGAGAACATAAAGTCCGTTCCCCCCCTCTAACTTCTGAACCGCTAGGTTTAATTGAACAAAATTTGGACGGGTAGTATGAGAGCAAATTCTCCATTATTTGAAAAAAAAGGACAGCTCAAAATGTCAAAATGACAGCTGAGCGCCATTTTGATTTTTTTTTTATGGAAAGGGGGATCGAGTGATACCTCATTTTAAAGGTATTTTCATTGTCCATTCAACCCTGAATTTTGAAAGCATTTGGTGCAGCTGTTTTAATTTTTTTAATCAATGATTATTGCCAAATTATTTTTTTTAACCGGTTTTTTCAGGTATCTAGTAAATATTGTCGTTGGCGGGACACATAGGATGGCCTACTCGATCCCCAGATCTTTCACCCCTTAGAACATAGAACCCACTAGAACTAGCGTACACCCTAGATTCCGGACCAATCAAAAATTAGGCAAGATACGATAAAAACTCAAGAGATCAAAAAGTTGCGTTTTTAGTTGAATAACCTGAGAAAAAAATGAAAATTACACAAAAAGTCAGTGGCGTACATTTTTTTCCCAATAATATTGGTTGAAGTGCCGCTCGGGACGCCACTGTATTCGATAATTTTTATTTGTTCATGGCAAAATGAGCCCGTTATCACTATAAATACCGTTACAAAACTTCAACAAAATCGAGTAAAAGATAAATTAATTAAAAATAAAAAACTAATAAAAAAAAATAAAAATAAACACCCTGTATTTTGGAAACAAAGCGAAATTTGAAAAAAAGTTGTACCACATTTTCGTCTTAAAATTAAGCGAAGAATCACCCCTTTCATTTTGTCACAGAGGTTAGGAAACATCCTGTATATTTTTGAAAAGGTAAAGAAAAGACAAATCTTATGGACTATAAATATACAGGGTGTTCCATTTAAAAAAATAAAGTTGGGTCCGATAAATTTTTGACCTGACCCTGTATACTAATTTCGAAGGCAGAATCGAGTTCTACGGGAAAAGTTATATAAGAAACAGTTTTCACATTTTCCATAACTTATCTGATAGTTTAGATACGAGGGGTACCTTAAAATGCAACATTTTCAGTTTAACCCTGTATCTTGAAAACGAAAAGGGCTATGAGAATTTTGTTAACGGCATCTTCAGTTTCACGAAAAAGTAGCACACTGTCGCGAAAACCGCAACTTTCCATCTATAAGAATAACGGAGATACCCCGCAAAAGTACCCAAAATGGAACACCCTGTACAGTCTGGTCATTTTATCTTGATACCATTTTAATTTGATGTAACTTTTTCATTTTAAAAGATAGAAAGACAAAACAAAAAACAAATTGTGTTGGATAAAAAAACACAAAACATTCGTTTTGTAAAATATACGAACACGAGTTAATTATGATATTGTCTGTAATTAAGTTTCTGCGAATATATCGAGAACTACCAATCCTAAGTACAAAGTGTTAATATAATTGAAATTAGATTAAAATAGGCACATCGACGCTTTATCAATATACAGGGTGTACCATTTGAAAAAAGAACGAAGTCGTGTTCAAATCTTTTACAAAACGACAGTCTTTCGTATTTTTTTTTGTCTTCTATGTTAGGTGGAAAATTTTCCAGAGGCATCTATTTAGTGGGTTGGCATTTGAAAATTTCGAAAAAATCTCAAAAAAACCTTTGACTTTTACAATTTATGTTGTGTGGTCGGCTAAAGCGAATAAAATTGATCCCAAGCACATGCACCAGAAACAGCAGATTTCCATCTTCAAAACGATTAAAAAAAACTGTCAAATCGGTTACGCCCAGACGACACACAATATCCCTTAGATATCTACTGGATAGCCCTATATCCACGGCATATCCATATACAAGGCATATATCCATTAGATATACTTAGAATATCTCTGACGGATATTAGATAAACGAAATATCAGTTCGTAATTTTACGCAAAATTAAAAAAGCAAAGTACATGCATATCTTGCAACTTTGTACTACAGACAATCACTTTAATGAATTCTAAAATCCCAATGCCAAATAGACATCCCATAGATATCTGTGGATATACTAAAAACGGAAAATATCGATGACATATTATGACATATAGAGAGATATCCATTAGATATCCATTGAATGACCGTATGACCACGACCACGATGCGTGCGGCGCGATACAATAGAGGTAGTGGGGAGGCGCCAAGCAGCGCAGCAGCAGCCGCGGAAGCAGAAAGAGGAACTAATGGAACAAGATCACTTCAACGACCAACGACCTGACCACCATTTTGGATTTTGGGATTTCGGCTTGGCTGCTTGGCTGGTATTTTGGATCGGTGTCTGTAGTTTCTCTCGGTTTTATTGGTTTATAAGCAAGAAGCAGGTATGTGGACATGATTTTACTTATTTCTGTTTGTGGTTTGTGGCAGTAGAAAAGAAAACTTGTGGCGGTATGGTGTGACAAGGGTAGTGTAGTGACGGTTGTTATAGTTCCATGTTCGCGAATTCACGATCTTCTAAATTGATAAAGATGATAAAAAAATTAAAGGAGCCCCCTGGGACCCTGGATTACAAATCACTTTATGGCAACATTGGCAACTGAAAATAGCGGATTTTATTTAAACCTATCATCATATTATTATTTGCTTTGAAAATATATTTTTTTTCAGAATAAAGTGAGGATAATTTCAGATTTTTAATTGGTATGATATTTAATTAAGTTGGTGTAATTTTTTGCATGCGAACAAATGATACCTCTACCACCTACCCCGTTAGCGCGGAGGAATATCGGTTGATGTACCAGAGGTTGCTGGGGTACCTAAAAGCCTAAGTTTACTAACTATCCACATCTTTGTATAAAATAAAAAAAATATTATTTTCACGCACCAACTTGTTTTCTGTTCTTGATTTTGTTAAGTTTTGGTAGATTTATTGATTTGGATACTTTGACTGGGTTCGTTTCGGTAACATTGGCTTAGTTTATTAGTTATTTGTTACAGAAGCAGCAGCGAAGAACCCAAATACGAAGGCAAATGAACAAGAGATTATAAGTTCGATAAGAAACTGGTTGCGGCATGCCACAGCCCGACTCAACAATAAAAACAAAATTTAGTGAGTGTCTTTTTTTGATTCAGTTATGAATAAATATTACTTTGTTTTTTTTTCTATACAGAGATAAGAATAAGAACCAACCGGATAAAGATCGCGAGCCGAGTCAATAAGAATTTTCATGCTTGTTGTGTTATCTAATCAAACATGTGATTAAGATAGTTGGTTATAGTTAGTTGTTTAGTCAGTTAGTTACTTAGTTAGTAATCTATTATACGACTGGAGGATTGTGATATTTTATTTTTTGTACATCTTGCGCAGTGACTTATGAGAAATAAATATAATTTTTGAATTCATCATGAAAAGTTTCAATTGTAGTAGTTGATTTTTGCTGTCAACGTGTTGAGTAGGATCTCTTAAGCTTAAGGGCCATCGTTTATTAGAATTTTTTCCTGAGGTTTCTCTAGCGCAAGTGATTATAAAATAGCTTCAGAAGATTGACAGTCTCCGACTGTCACAATCAACTATTCGTTAGACCTCAGATACACTCGCGCTAAAGAAACGCCAGAAAAAAAATCTAATAAACGTCGGCTCAAGGCTGACAAATTTTACTTTATTTAAATGTACACCCATTAGATGTTCACTGGAAGTCAGAATATATATCTAATAGATATCATGAGATGTAGATAAGATACCGATCAGTTATATGTAGGACATACACTGGATATTCTTCTTGTATATCCAATGGATAACCTCTATATCCTGGATATAGGCGGACATTTGGATATCCATGCGAAGTCTATAGGACATAAGACTATATCCGTTGGATATACTGGATATCCACGGGAGACATCCTGTGGAGATCTAATGGATATTTGTGTGTCGTCTGGGGGGATTCCGAAGTTATAAGCAATTTAGTAACATCAACATTGATGGCATGTAGCTGTTTCATTTGACATATTAGAGAGGTGTCAGAGGGCAATTTTGTAGAAAATTTCCTACCAGTCAATTCTAACCAATCATAGGCTTGCATTTTAACATGTTGCTATAGCAACGACCTAATTTTATCGGACGTGACTGAAAGATTAATAAGTGGAAATCTCCCTGGCTTTGCATCTGAATGTAGCTCCCATATGATTACAGTGTTGCCGTCCCCACTCTCCCTAACAATCCCAACCCAACTGTGGTTGGTGCATGGGAGCTACATCCAGCCGCTACTATTAAATCTTCTCAAATAGTTTTGGCATGAAATTTTCTTGCCGAATCTCCCGCGAGCTCGAATTAAAAATCCGGAAATTTGTTCTCGTTGCGAATTTTTCAAGAAAATTCGCAACTCGACAAAATTTCCGGAAATAATTCGAGCTCTAGGGAGATTATAAGTGAAAATTTCCTACCAGTCAATTCTAACCAATCATAGGCTTGCATTTTAACATGTTGCTATGGCAACGACCTAATTTTATCGGAAATCACCCTACTCATAATCACGCACTGAACTCCATACTACGTACCTGGAAAGGACCCGGTCGTTGTTGACAACGAATCGAAAAGTGTGTCATTCCTGTTATAAGTTAGAAAAAGATAGGTATCCGTAGCTATCGCTATCTCTCTCTACTCCTTGAATATAGGTCAATGAGTTAGAAAGAGATAGGTATCCGTAACTAACGCTATCTCTACCTGCTTCACTCTCAATAATAAGCGGGTCCGTTCCAGGTAGTATGGAGTTCAATGTAATCACGTGACTGAAAGATTAATAAGTGGAAATCTCCCTGGCTTTGCATCTGAATGTAGCTCCCATATGATTACAGTGTTGCCGTCCCCACTCTCCCTAACAAAACCAACCCAACCCAACCCAACCCAACTGTGGTTGGTGCATGGGAGCTACATCCAGCCGCTACTATTAAATCATCTCAAATAGTTTTGGCATGAAATTTTCTTGCCGAATCTCCCGCGAGCTCGAATTAAAAATCCGGAAATTTGTTCTCGTTGCGAATTTTTCAAGAAAATTCGCAACTCGACAAAATTTCCGGAAATAATTCGAGCTCTAGGGAGATTATAACTGAGAATATGATTCCAAATCTGTTTCCATGGTCCTTTCTCGTAGTTGAATGGGAAAAATTTCAACAATATGTCGATTGTCTGATTTCACAGTGCCGGCCCGCCCCCTTGCGGCAATCCTAGAAACTTGAAATATATTTCCAGCAATTTCTCTCGGGCACATTACAACACCGAATTGTTTTCCTGGGTCTCTATGATGAATAGTTCACTTTGTCGCTGAAAATAAATCACCCTGTATAGGCAAGCCAGAAGGTTTCAAGATGTCGCATGTAATTCAACGAATAACCGGCTTGTTGTAAATTCGTTGATTTTTACGATGATAACCGGTTCATTAATTACCAACTGTGGTTCACTTAGCGCCGTTTGACGGTAGTTGGCGTTCAATACTCGAACGGTTTTCCTACTTTAAGAAGTTGATGAAATTAAATCTCTGGAACTATTGAACGTTGTCAGCTGTCTTTCCAGTTGATTTTATTTGTTATCGTGCTGTGTCTGTGGAGCTTCTTCAATGGATAGATTTATAGATCTTATCACACATAAGTAACTAACATACATAATGCTTACTCTAGTCGTTCAATGTTCGAAGGCACAAAATGTTAGTTTATCGTGAGCTTGTGTGTACTCTTCTATATCTGTTTCAATGTAGTAAGCACTTAGATAACCTTAACCATATCATAAAACATTGTATGTTTCAGATCCCTCAACCAACCTCGATGATCAACATTAAAAATTTGTAATGAAAAACAACTTGGAATAAAATCGTTTATTAATGCTGATTTTTTCACTCATTATTATAAAGCTAAAATAAATATCATTGAGGACATAAACTTATGGTTTAAGTACACAAAATTGAGCATTATATTTTATAAAATAGATGCATAAAGAAAAGTTGTCTTTGGTACATAAGAAAAAAAATTAAGTCGAGCACCTTGCATATTTATCAGGAAAAATAATCTCAAATTCTACTTCTGCTATTTATTTTTGATTTTCATCCTAATCATTTCTTCCCAGGACGTACTTTCAACTTTAACATTGCCATTGGGACAATTAACAAGAAAAATATTCTCATTGGAACCTTCTGGTTTCAAAATCACAAAATTATCAGTCTTGTTTACATCAACTTTCAACGAATCGTGTACATCTACGTTTGAAGAATTTATCTTAAATGTGGCATCGTCCAAGCATGAGTCTGCAAGTTTGAGAAGCAAATTTCCAGGAGATTTAAAGGTAATGTCGGAATTTTGCGTGATTCTGGAAAGGTGAACTTCAGCAGAGCCTGCGTTGATGATTGTAGATAACTTTCCGTCGAAACCATCTATAAATAAACCATGGCTTCACCATATTAACACAATAAAGAATGTTACTCAAAATTAGGTTTCCTTTCATCACAAATATCTTGCAGTTTTTATGAGTATTGTTCAACTCCATATCGCCGTTTTCCAAAACGAAAATGCTTTCGTTGCAGTACGACGACTCAACTGACATATTTCCTGTTCCTAGTACTTTAAGTTTGACGTTAAGACCTTGAAGCTTGCCTGCGTTAATGGACTGAAACTACAGTATGGATCTGCGATTTTCAATCATTCTTACCCCTTGATTAGTACTGGCTGATATGTTGGCAGCTTGAATGAAATTGTTCAAAACAATATTTCCCTGAGTGGTAGAGACGTCCAAGGTCTCACCTTTGAAACGGTCAACGAAAATGTTGCCCTCAGTGGTAATGTTGACTTTGTCACCGTGAAAGAACCCGATGGACACGTCGTTTTTGGCTTTTATGTGTAAATCTTGAAAAATACAGAAAATACGTGTAATAAATATCCATATCGCAAGTAGTATAATATGACTTTAAAGGAAGACTGATATTGACTTAGGTGAGTTTATGAGAGTTTTCTTTGAGTTCTTTGTCGAGTAGTGATGAACTTTCATCAGACGATGAAGAAATAGTTTATATCCATTGACTATAAAAAAAAAATGACCTAGCTTGTTTTTCTGAGAGCGATCATACATTAGCTTCAAGAAAACAAATATACCTATTTCTTTCTATACCCCTACCACAGTTTATTCAACAAAGCTCTGCCCCTCAATATTTTGCACCAGCATCATTGCCAAGTGTCCCATTTAAACAAGGTAGTCCATTTTACTCTCTATATTTATCAACAGTTGAAACATGATAGAATCAAGATAAAATCAACTCTCATCTAATCTCATCAGTTAAAGATACAACAAGAACGATATTATTGGCATCCAAATATGTATTTTTCATTCAGGCACGATTTATTTAACAAAACTTATCATCTCCTTCAAAAATGCCTCGAAAATGTGGTTTCTTGTACCTGCGATCTACCACTCGCTTATACTACGTATCGATTTTACGTTCAAGCGCAAAAATATTCATTCATGTTGGTAGTGGTTATGACGAGATAATGCGATGTAGCTTTCACATTGTCTGTGTTAAGTGCTCGATTTGCCTTGTTTTTGTGTGATTTTTACACTATTTGTGATTTGGCGATATTATTTGTACATTAATATGGGGCGAAAGTGTCAAGTTTGTGGTAAATTAGACCATGAAAACCAGGACTTTTCGTTTCATCAGTGAATATACTGCCATCTTGATTTTAAAATGGATTCTAGGATCTTCTGACTTCAGTGGCGTATCATGTAATTTTTTCATACAGAGAAAAATATATTTTAAATGAAAATTAACACAAAAATTAAAGTAATAGCAACTTTGCTCATGTACATAAAGGACTTTCCTGGTTCCATAACACTATGTGACTACAAATTTTAAAAATTTCCAAATCTCAATGGATCAAAGTAGGTACTCTTCCTTTTTTATTAGTAATTTTCGAAAAAAAAGTGTGAGGGAACCAATAGTTTTTGAGAAAACACTTTCTCAATGAGACATGCTTTCATAACATTAGTAAGTATACATTTTACAGGGTGTCTCCTTATTGCGTACAATAAATTCAAGGCGTATTCCTGAGCTATAATTTCATGAAAAAAAAGTTCATAGGTATAAACATAGGAGTCCGGAAGTGCATTGTTTTCAAGATACAGGATGTTAAACTCATTTTTCTCGAATCGGTTCTTCACAAATGTAACAAATATCCTTGAACCGATTTTTTTTTAAAATTTGTCAATAAAAAGCCAATTTTAGCCCTACCTCAGTAAAAATCATATAACTCAAAATTTGATGTAGAATCCGAAAATAAAATAATAAATAGGGGTTTCTATTTGAAAAAATGAAGTTGGTGGTCGTAGCCTATTTTTGGTCCACCCTGTAGATACACATAAAATTATCATCAAAAAAACCGCTGTCAAAAATAAGAATCAACGAGTGCGAGCGTTTTTACCAAAACAAAACCTGAATTTTTAATGAATTTGTTCCAACCTTTACGGTCGCATTGTATAATAAGTCAATGAAATTCTCATAAAATTGCCTCAGTAAAAAGTCGAGAATCTATCAAAAAGATATTATTCTGCATCATTGACTATAAATATGTTCTGCATACAAGTCATGACTCCATTTGAAATATTATGCATACTTGAAGTGATTTAGACATCTCTATATTTCAATAGTTTTTGAAAAAATACTGAGTTAATTTTTCATTTTCTCGTTTTTCTAAAATTTTTAAAACTATTGAAGTTTGAAAAGTTTGAATGAAGCCAGGATGGGGCACGAAAAACTTTCCACCCAGGATTTCTTAGGTGTTCGGTGATCAATCAAAAATCACTTAGACAAGTCAATATTTTTTTTTTACACTTTTCTTTTGTTATTTTCCCTTCCGTTCAGGGGTTGACAGGTACCCTCAGAATTTTAAATGGATGGGGTCGTAAGATAGGTATTTTTGTCAAGATTATCCCCCAAGTTTCAAGTTGCTACTATAAATTATAATTTTTTCTTATCAATCTTTTTTTGGGGGAAGCCTGTCACCCTTCATTTGGAGTTGCTTGCGCCTTGTAGAATTCAACTCCACGGAAAACTTTTTTAATGTTTGTAGACTGTCAAGTCTTTCCCTACCAGTGTTATTATCTTTTTTTTTTCATCCCTCATAACCATAACCTACAAGTGATTCCCTTCTTCGATACTCCACAAGTAAGTATACATTTGTATTTTCAGATTCATCATTCTAATCCTCCATGACAACTCCTATAATAATTAGTTTTTTTATAAATTGCAATATGGTATTATAATCTACAATTGGTGCCCAAATTACTGCAATTTGATATTGAACAAACCATGTCTTTCTCAAAGATATTTTATTTTGTCAATGTATACAATATTATAGGTATGTAGTTACCTATTTACTCACATACTCAGTTGTCATATGCTTTCTCTAACAAATATCGCAATAACCAATCACTTCATATTTACTCATAACCAAAAACTTTTCAATCAAAATCAACCCTGTAAATCTCATTGAAGATAAAAACAATGAATAAAAAAAAATCATATAATTTGAAACATTCGAAACTCCCCGCCCACGAACATCCTTTATCGATTCGCCTGGTTCCGCCTATTCTATCGTCCCGCTGTTGCTTTGACCATGTATGTAAAAAGAGATGGAATAAGGTCGTTGTCCCACCCGTGAGCTCTTTTAAATGTGTTTTGGATCGCAAAACATAGGAATTTATGAATGAACCGGCCGCTTATGCTCGGTCTATTTTTTTTTATAGCCAATGTTTATATCGCACTTAAGGTTGCTGACCAAGCGCATCCTCAGCTGACGCCATTGCGTGACATTTTGGTTCGCTTTTCCGGTTTAAATGTGGTTCAGTCGCTGATAACTGGTTCTAATTTCCTCCGACAAATGATAATATTTTTGTGGCTGAAAGTAAAGTTATCGTAGTATTGTGACAGATGGTTTGACAATGAGGTATAAAGTATGGACAGGCTTTGATGACTTTCCTTATACAATATGGCGGGCTGCATTAACCCCCATATGCACCGTAGAAATCTAATCCGGATGAAGTCTTTATCGCGATTATCTTCCATACAACCTAATGGAAAATAATCGCGATGAAGTCTTCATCCGGATTAGATTTTCACGGTGCATATGGGGGTTAAACATTCCGGGCTCAAATTCTATTGGTCGATTTCATCCTCTCGACTAATCAAAGCCGAAGTGCCGAAAACGATACCAGAATGTTGAGCGGTGCTGAGATCTAGGTCGAAATGTTGATGTGTATAGTGTGCATAGATACTTGATGACTTGTCAGAATGTTTTTAGTAACTGAACTGCTAGAAAGGATAGAGCCTCGCGGAATTCACAGGCCTGTGTCCGGTTTTCGTGCAATTTTGAATACTGTGTGTTGCCACCGACATCAGCTCTATATGATATGGTATAATTTACATTTGGGTTAGATTGGGTTAGTCACATCTTGGCAACATGGTATTGCATGTGTCATTTTTGTGTCACTTAAAGTTAACTTTCAATGAGTTTTCGCACTGACTGTTTTGAAAAATTGTCGAATTTGTAAACTTTTGAAATATTGTATTTCATATTCCATAAATGTTTTTGTTCACATGGCTTTTATATTATCTATCCATACTATCAAAAAAACAGTGTAAATTCGAGGGGTCCTAATATGTTCCAGACCCATGTGTTTTCACGATACTGGGTGCCTCAAAAATGCAAAAACATGAAAGCAATCAGGCGCGATTACTCATTTTTGACCTTTTAACGTGAAATGATGAATAAAAAATTTAGTCCTAACCCTGATTCCGAACTTACTATACAAAATTAATTACCTAAACATACAATGCATGCCGTGATACGAAAAGTTCCTAAACCCTCGCCTGAAGCGTGTCGTGACGCGGTCTGGAAATCACTCTCAAGTTGTCCAAATATTCCAAAACGTAATGAAGCATATCGTATGACAGATAAAGCAGCCTACATTCCGCCATATTATATAGGAGTCCTCAAAGCCTGTCCATACTTTACTCAATGTCAACCCATCTCTCACAATTCTACCATAACCACACTTTCAGACAAAACTTCAAGTAAACAATACTCTCATTCTTTATCTCTCTCTCTTCCATTTCAATCATATACTTCAGCTCTTAAGCGAGGGAAAGTGTTGTGACGCGGCCTTGAGAAATCAGCGGTAAAGTTTTCAAAGTCGAATTTCGTTGAAAAGTTGTATGGTTTTCAATGTTATACCAGTGGAGTAACAATGTTTTCACCAAAGAGAAACGCTTAAAAACGATGGTTTAAAAAAAAAACAAACAAATAATTAATAAACGTTTAACAGAAACTGGGCCATTCTGGTCATTCACCTTGACTCCACGATTAATAAACTAAAAAAACTTCTTGAAATTGCAATTAAATCACTTACTTGCCTTCACAGGAGCCTTAATACTGCACAAAGTATTCGGGTTTAAGTCATTATGGCTCTTAACAATGACCTTATTACCATCAACATAATGCTCAATGGCATTATCATACTTCATATCAGTTTGCAAAAGAAATGCATTGGAATTATGATACTTATGAACATTCAATGGTTTGATGCGAACTTTGCATCCGAGATCAACGTGAATATCACAGAAAGTTGGAACTTCCAACTGAGTCTTCACAATCGAGAGATCGGAGCATTGACGGCATATTCGAAGAAATCCCGAATCCCGCCCCGTTTCGGGGGTGCAGGATTTGGTTGAGGAAAAACCTGCAAATTAGAGCAGGTTTGAGGAGAACTTGTGGTTTATTGATGGGAAAATTACATTTTTTCACGTAATTATAAACGAAACGTTTCGTCACGTATTCACGACATAACCTAGAATATTGTTTACTTGTTTAGTGCAAAGAAATGTCGGTAGTGGTGCGGTTTTTGGCACGTAGACCATTAGAGCTATGACGTCATGCTGTTGCCGATCTTTTTCAATCATTTGGAGATAATTTTACATAAAAATGCTTTTTCTAGATCTGAAAAGTAAGTTAAATGTTAAATTTTAACGATTGTGACCGGAATATATCAAGTCTTATTTGATAAACCACTAAACTGAGAACTTTTCGAGATAATTCCTAAACCTGTTTTACATTCAATCTCACTTCGAAGTGGAAGTGGCAGATTTCCACTTGCGAAATCGGAATCATATGATACCACTACATCGTATTTGGCATAGACGTGATTTTGAACACAGATCCAATGTAGATGGTAACATATGATTCCCGTTTGGCAAGCGGAAATTTGACAGTTCCGCTTCGAAGTAAAATTCAATGGACACCTTACATAACTTCAATCAATTTAGTATTATTGGCTAACTTCACTTGTGTAATGCCCTCCTATGGCCTATGGCTAACTTCACAAATATTTTGTTTATTTATCAATCGTTTAATAGAGATTGGGATTGGATGGTCTGGTTTACTTTCACAAACTCATTTATTTTCCTTTCTACCGCTCTTTTCTCATTTTTCTGATTATAATGATTGCTGTACATTGTGGTACGTTATACAATAATTTAATCACAATGAATAACCTAATTATAGGAGCCGGACATTATAGTACTAGCAAACAGAAACAGTACTCTTCACTGTGTAAAAAAGCATGCAGAAAAGCTATGGGTATCCTGAACAAAGGGGGCACCGCCTTGGAAGCTGTTCGGGAAGCTATCAAAGGTATGTGTTTATGGTTAGTACGCGCAGGCGCAGCTCTGAGTTGAGCATCCTAGTTTTCTATTGGCCACATCCATATGAGTATACAGCGTATTTGGATTTTCACTCCAACGTGACGTTACTGACATTTCTGTAAGAGCATGCGCTGTAAGCTGCAAGTGGAGCAACTGTTTCTGTTTTGGATACACTGGAGAGAGATTCTCGTGTTGGAAGTTTCGACTTTGTTACTTAATGGTAGGTATGTCATAATTTTAAGGGGGAGTTCCTGGATAAATATTAAGTCGAAAAGGTCATATGAACTTGGGTCTTAAAATGCTTGGTTTTCAAGATACAGGGTGTTAAAGATCTATTTTATTTTCAGTTTTTAATACATTTTCCAAAGACGGTTTGAGATATTGAACTGAATTTTGTCACATGATATTATGGTATAGGAACAAGCTTTTTTTTATTTTTATTTTATTTCATTTTATTTTTTGTTTTTAGACCCAAGTTTATGACCTTTTCGACTTAAAATTTATCCAGGAACTCCCCCTTAAAATTATGACATACCATTATATAACAACCTGTAGATAATCCACTCAAATTTGGAGGAATTATAAGTCAAACGTTTTTTTTAATAAATGATGACTACAAACATTGACTATCATAGTCAATGACTACAAAATAAGATATTTTTCTACGAGCGTGCGCAAAATAACCACTTCGCACACTCATTTGCGTGTGCAAAGTACCTAACCTTTTCCCGCACTCAAATGTCAACTCAAATAACTACCTACCAATTTGTTGTTTTAAACTTCGTTTCCATACCAACCAAACTGTAGATAATGCACTTTGTAATGCACAAAATAATGTTCTTGTTACTTTTCCCTTTTCAGTCAAAATCAAAATGAAACACACAATTCTTTTTTTGGTTAAAAATTCGCCAGTAACGTAAACAAACATTGATAATTACGACTTTCAATCGGCATTTGTGAGTTTGTTGTTCTTGCTTGATTTTGTTGCAAACTATTGTGTTTATCGGAAATTTTCGAAAGATTTGAGCTGAATACTGGCATCAAAAAAACCTGATAATGTATACAAACAAACGGACAATCAAAATTTATAAAAGTATAAACGATTAAACGAAGACTGACTGATCTTGAGCGATTGACGCAGCTGCCTAGAGTGTCATGTCAAATCAAAACAGTGTTGCCAATAGCAGTGAATAAGGCGACAAAAGAGGAAATTTTATGAACAGTGATCGGACGCGTCGTTCGTAAAACGGCTTTTGCGTGCGGGAAAGCAGTTAGACGAACGACGCGAAGCGGAGTTCGGATATGCTTTAAGGGCGGGAAAGACACTTTGCGAACTTGTTAGGAACAATATTTTTTCTACGAGCGTTCACAGATTAGACACGAAAAACTTTAGATAATATATTATTTGAACGCACTTAAAAACATAGAACTTGAGAATAATGATTATTTATGCTTAACAATATATTTATATTGAAAGAACAGTTTGTGGCGGCAGCTGGAAATTGGATAGTATGGGTATAATCAAAATCATAATTGATTTATTTTATATTTGAAATGCAAGGGCATGTCCGATCACTGTTCATAAAATTTCCTCTTTTGTCGCCTTATTCCCTGCTATTGGCAACACTGTTTTGATTTGACATGACACTCTAGACAGCTGCGTCATTAAGATCAGTCAGTCTTCGTTTAATCGTTAATACTTTTATAAATATGATTGTCCGTTGTTTGTATACATGATCAGGTTTTTTTGATGCCAGGATTCAGCTCTAATCTTTCGAAGATTTCCGATAAACACAGTAATTTGCACCAAAATCAAGCAAGAACCACTCACAAATGCCGATTGAAAGTCGTCATTATCAATGTTTGTTTACGTTACTGGCGAATGCGTTTTTAACGCAAAAAAAGAATTGTGTGTTTCATTTTGATTTTGACTGAAAAGGGAAAAGTAACAAGAACATTATTTTGTGGATTACAAAGTGCATTATCTACAGTTTGGTTGGTATGGAAACGAAGTTTAAAACAACAAATTGGTAGGTAGTTATTTGAGTTGACATTTGAGTGCGGGAAAAGGTTACTTTGCACACGCAAATGAGTGTGCGAAGTAGCTACTTTGCGCACGCTCGTAGAAAAATAACTATCTTCGACGAGCGTGCGCAAAGTTATCACCTTGCACACTCATTTGCGTGTGCACAGTAACATTTTCCCCTACTCAAATGTCAACTCGAATACCTACCTAGTTTATTGTTTTAAACATTGTTTCCAAGTTTCCATACCAACCATTGTAAAAAATGCCAAATGTTATTATCACTGCTCACTTTCCAGTCAAAATAAAAGACATGATTTGAACCAAAATGACTACACTAACCCAATTCGCGTATTCGTGATTTTGCAACAGATGCGATGATGATGAAAAATCGAGGGAAAAATGTGGGCACTAACAACGACTTAATGCAAACTTGCTACGGATAACTAAGAAGCCGCTTTCTCTCGCAACTGATTCCCGAATCAAAACGCGTTTGGATCAAATAATCACGTGACATCGTAACATGCTCAAAAGAACGAATCATGTGACAATAAATCATGATCAGAAAAGTCGCAGCTCTAATGAGTTCAGTGACTCGATAAACCACTTTCAGCCTGATATCCGCCATGTTCAGGCGAACGCTGGGGCACGTTCAAGAACATCGCGATTTTTGAAAAAAATGAGAATAAGTAAATAATATAATAAATAAGAACAGATAATCAAATCACAAAAACACTTTTGTAAAAAATATTCAGAAAATAATCAATTTTCACAAACCACAAGTTTATAACATTTCAAACTCTCAATGGTTGTCAAATGGTTGTCAATCGCCATACAACAATCAACATTGGTCGCGTTTATAAGCCGAGACAGTTACTGCTCCGGGAGCCATTCAACCATTTCTTACAGTCAGCGGACGATTAGGCAAAAGCAAGCAATTTCATTGGTCCTATGCATTTGATGGTGATCCAGCGAAAGTTGATTGTTAAAGACGTCGCTTTTACATCATTTTTATATCACAGAATGATGGGTCTTGAAGAAACCGAAAAAGTAAGCAGTGGGGACATCAGAGTTTTTCAAAATTGAGGACGAAGATTTTGAGGGCATATTAACCAGTCAAAATTTTTAAAAAAAGTCTCATATTAACATAGTCCTAACTTGCGTCTCTTACGAGTTATAGGGTGTTGGAGAAGATCGTTTTTTATCAAGTCAAATACCTTTTAGCTGATTTCGACAAAATGTGACACGTTTATTTGACATCATAAGAGTCTTTATTTTGTGTATCTAATTAAAATAAAGAATTGGTTCATTTATTTGATATTTAACGAACCAATTTAAATTGTCGATTATGTTTATATCAATGATTTTCCAACGTTGTTATGGTATGATTCTAGAAGCATTTTATTAGCAGTTACAGTATATTTAATAAACTGATGAATAAGATTCAGTTACCTTCCTTATTTCTTGATGGACAGAAGACAGAAAGAATAAAGTTTCAGCAGTACTTGAACTGTTACTGTGCTCAACTTCCATCACAATCTTTCCTGAAATTTGGAATATTAATACAATTGAATTTAATGAAATAAGATTGTTATCGCCCTTGCATAGGGATCCTTTTACCGATCGTTTCTAGTGTTTTTCTTTATTTTAACCAAAATAGACGACAGTCAGAATTTTTTCGAAGACCTCGTTTATTTATTACTATTTTTGACTTTCATAAATGAACTATGATGGATGATGGCACACAATTTTTTTTCTTGAGATAAAAGTATCCACTTTAATAATCATCAATCATGAGAACAACATCTGATCTAAATAATACAAACACCTGTTGTATGATTGTCGCAGACAATTATTCACAGATGTACTAACAACCAAAAAATTATTACTATTTACCAAGTTCCTATCCTAAAGTTTCGATTTTTTCACAAGGTACAGTTTATCGGTTAAAGTAAAACAAATTTTCGAATTATTATTCAAATGGTTTGGCGTAAATGCATGATAATCGAGGCTCCACTGTTTATTACCGCAATGCCATTTAAAATCGGTACCGAACAGTAGAAAATGACGGTATTCACAGCGATCGATATAAGCCGGTCTGCTCTATGTCGTCATGTTTGGATCAACCAATGAAATTGCTCTATTTTGCCTAATCGTTCGGGGACTGTTAAGAATGGTTTAATGACTCCGGCATTGCTCTTTGGCAACTGACAGTTGACTGTTGAGTTGAGCCTGCTACCAAAGTAGCTCTTCATTCATAAAAAAGATCGGTAACAGTTCCACAAATGTTCCGTTCTATGGATGCGAGCAATGTTTTGCCAGAATATGGCGGGCGACCAATAGAAACGACGACATGCATTGGCGTCACTGTAAACCATGACTATAACCAATACCCCCTGAAATATGGAGGCCAGAGATCGCGTGACGTCATTTTTTGTTAGGTCGTTTTCATAGTAACACGACACGATCGAGCGTTAGAACGCGCGCATGTTTACCAAGAGTTTTAATACTGCGAGCTGTCATTGTGACACGCGTGTTAATGCTCGATCGTGTCTACTTACTACGAAAACGACCTACTAAACATGATGTCACGCGATCAGCACTTTGGCCTTTATATTTCAGACTAGTTATTGATTCAACTGTGCGCAACGTTGCCAAGTTTTTTTAGGAGATTTTTGTTGATTAGACTGAAAAATATTATTCTTTGAACATGTGCCTTTTCCGTCCTTAAACCATATCCATCCAACTGCTTTTGCGTGCGGGAATGCATCCCTTTAGTCACTTGGAAAATAACTATTCCAGTATTGGAAGATGATCCGATGACAAACGCAGGATTTGGTTCCAACCTCACCATCGACGGTACTGTAGAGAGCGATGCGTCAATCATGAACGGAGAAAACCTGGTGTTTGGCGCGTGTGGAGCTGTGCGAAAAATCAAAAATCCCATTTGTCTTGCCTATGATATTTATGAGAAACAATTAGCACCAATGCCTTTAGGTAAGGCACTCATATCCAAACTTGATGTCCATTTATCGGAGAAAGACAATGAACCTTAATAAAACGACTAGAAGAAACAGTTGTCTCTTTTCACTTTGACCAATTTCCTTTCATTTTGTCATACACCTGATAGTCTAAGCCAAATATCAGAGTGATTCTCGTAACTGTTTTGGGAGTGCTCGTATTGCCATCTGGTTTGAACCCATTGAGCTAACAATAGTTGTCGGATTTTTAGTTCACTGTATTTCCTCGATGAATAGACTTAAGATTCCAGTCTAACAAACATCATTCAGGTCTAGTAGCTCCTAGTTTGGTAGCAGGACCCGGTGCGTATAAACATGCGAAAAAATCTGGTTTAAAAATAGTGAGTGACTCAAAACTAGTAAGTCGTAGAGCTCTAAAGCAAAAGGAGAAGTACAAAGCAATGTTATTGCTGGCCAAGGAAAAAAATCAAATTGATGAGGTGGAGATTGAGTTTAGCGAATCTATGGATACGGTTGGAGCTGTGTGTATTGATGATAAAGGAAATGTTGCTTCGGGGTGTAGTTCAGGTAAAAAAGTCTTGTCCAGATTTTATACGTCAATGTCAAATAATCTGTCATAATCCTCAGGAGGCCTTCTGCTAAAGACGCCAGGTCGAATGGGCCAAGCTGCCCAGTATGGATCGGGCGTTTGGGCTGATAGTTCAGAGAAAAATGTTCGTCCCAGTATAGCAGTTTGTACGACTGGTTGTGGAGAACTTCTTGTGCAAACACTCCTAGCTAAGACAATAGCTGATGATTTGGTTGTTGAGAAAAATTGCCCCACTGTTGACTTGCATAGTTGTTTGAATGATAAATTTATCAATTCTAGGTGAGTAGAAGTGTATCTAGGAAACGGGGCACTTCCGGCTTTGTGTCCCCCATCTCAAACTTCTCATTTATGGTTCCTCGATTTGCTGCATAAGTAGTGACCTGTTGATCTGGGACACCCTGTATCTCCTAGAACGAACTTGGTTCCATATTCGGCTACACAGATTGCGCACTTGAGTGACTCGCAAGCGTCGTTTCCTCCATCTACTAAGCTTTCAAATATCGACACTATCACAGATACAAGATTTGTAAGGTTTACATTCAATCTCATTGGAAGTGACAGATTTTCGTTTGGCAAACGGGAATCATATGGTATCATCTACATTGAATTTGTGTTCAGTCACGCTTACGTCAAATCTAATGAGGCTGTCAGCTCCCGTTTGGCAAGCGAAAATCTGTCACTTCCACTTCGAAGTGAAACTGAATGTAACTCAGGCATAAAAAGACAACCCAGAATACTGGTTTTCTAAACTGAATGATTTCAGTGATATCGAATGTTTCAAAAAACATAGTTTGGCAAGAATCAACTCTAAAACCTAATGAAGCTAAAAGGGAAAATTTACGTGCTTTGATCCCTTGTTTTTATTTTCCAGAGCCTCCCTGTGCTTTGAAAAATAAAGACTTCCAAAAATTTAGAGTATAGTTGCCGGCACTAACCTATCTTGAAAAAGTTATTGGCATAGGTTATTGGTGATTATTAGCCCTATTCTAATTTTCCCTTTTTCTTCTGTTTATACTGAAAACATGTTTTTAATTTGTGTACTTTCTCACTATTTATACGGGGCGTTTATCAATTGAGTGCTGATACTTAAAGGTGATAATCCTTGGATGATGTTAAGACAAAAAGTTCATATGGACATAGGTCCGCAAGAGCCTTTTTTTCGGTAATTAAAAAAAAATAACAGGAGTGATTTTCATTTTGAAAAAAGTGTCAGCGTATTATTTTTCATTTAAAAATATCAAAGGCAATGTTAGAGAGGGCGCCACACAATCAAGTAGATTCATAGCCATCCTTAAATCAATCGAATTTATAATGTGATCCTGATTTTAGGGATATACAGGGTGAGGCATTTAATTTGAGACGGGGAATTATCTCAAAAACTATGTACAGGGTGATTCATTTTCAGCGACAGGGTGCCAGTTCTCGTAAACTATTCATCGTAGAGGCTTGAGGCAAACAATTTTATTACTAAAACGGCCAAGAGAAAAACCTGGAAAATATTTTCAAGTTTCTGAAATGGTCGCTAGGGGGCGTAACAACCAACACCAAGTAGAAAAATATGATTTTTATGGAATTTTGTCCAATGAAAATATATCGATGAGCTCATTTTCGGATTGACTGACTATTTATCTACACTTTTTATCTAAAACGTTTTTTTTCTATCTATCATAATAAAGTGGTGGGGGAAGTTCAATTGTTTTATCAAACAAACGGAGATTTCTCCCGTTTCGCTTGACCGATTTTAACGAGCTTGGGCTCATATGAAAGAGAATAGTCTGAGCTATAAAATGCTCATTTGCTTTTTAATTTGTAACATTCGCCGTCGCCGCTAGATGGCGTTAACTGAAATGGTAGCATATCTTTGAGTTTTTTCCAAAAAAATCAAATGTAATGGTATATCCATTTTCATATATTTTAAAAAGGGATACATTTTCCTATAAAAAAATTTAAAAAAACAAACAAAAAAAAATTAAAAAAAAACAAAAAAAATCCATTTAATTTTTTGTTTTTTTTTATAGGAAAATGTATCCCCTTTTAAAATATATCAAAATGAATGATGGTATATTCATTTTTATATATTTTATTATGGTATGATTTATTTGGAAAAAACTCAAAAACATGCTACCATTTCAGTTAACGCCATCTAGCGGCGACGGCGAAGGTCAAAAATTCAAAACCAAAAAAGTTTTTTGAAGTGCAGATCATGCTCTTTCATATCAGCCCAAGCTCGTTTAAATCGGTCAAGCGAAACGGGAGAAGTCTCCGTTTGTTTAATAAAACAATTGAACTTCCCCCACCACTTTATCATGATAGATAGAAAAAAACGTTTTAGACAAAAAGTGAAGGTAAATAGTCAGTAAATCCGAAAATGAGCTCATCGATATATTTTCATTGGACAAAATTCCATAAAAATCATATTTTTCTACTTGGTGTTGGTTGTTACGTCCCCTAGCGACCATTTCAGAAACTTGAAAATATTTTTCAGGTTTTTTTCTTGACCGTTTTAGTAATAAAATTTTTTGCCGCAAGCCTCTACGATGAATAGTTTACGAGAACTGGCACCCTGTCGCTGAAAATGAATCACCCTGTACTTTAGAAGAAAAATGTTTTGAAAAAAAGTTGTTCATTATAAAGGGGAAAACACGAACATATTTTTTTCAAACCTTTACCTTAATTTCAAGGTCAACATGATTTTTTTAAATCGAGAGGTATATTTTCCAGTGCGGAATCTTATTCATCATAAAAAAAGAAGTAACTTTTATTTGAAACTTTTTTTCATCCTTCTTCAAAATATTGAACTAAATTTCATTTAAAGGCTTGGAAATAAATTTTGTGGTGTTTCGTTCCAATAATAATTTGTCTGTAGTGAATTCTTTGGGGTTCAGGAATGTGGAAAATTGAAAAAATTCAATATTTTTGATGGCCAACGTTTCGCAAAATTTATTTTTGCATCATGGTGTTCATAGATATTGAAAAAGGGGTCAATCTCCTTTGAAAATTACTCTTTTTCAATATCTATGAACACCATTGTAACTGTTTTCTTTTCACTTGTATCTAGGGTCCTGGTCCTGATGATGCAAAAATAAGTTTTGCGAAACGTTGGCCATCAAAAATAGTGAATTCTTTCAATTTCCCACGTTCCCGAACCCCAAAGAATCAACTACAGACAAATTTTTGCGAAGAAAAACCACATTCTTAGTGTTATTTCAAATTTTTTCCAATCGTATATGGAAAAATAGTTCAATATTTTGAAGACGGATGAAAAAAAGTTTCAAATAAAAGTTACTTCTTTTTTTATGAAGAATAAGATTATGCACTGAAAAATATACCTTTCCATTTCCAAAAAATCATGTTGACCTTGGAATAACCTTGAAATCAAGGTCAAGGTTGAAAAAAATATGTTCGTTGTGATTCCCCCTTGATACTTGACAACTTTTGTTTAAAACATTTTTTTCCAAAGGTTTTGAGATAATTCACTGTCATGGGTAAACTTGTCAACTATAGACATTTGAAGTACACCTCAGCGCTCAGACATTTTTGCATGTTTGCTTTGAAAGTATATAAGGCAAGGCAAAAAGTTCTGGACGCTGGTTGAGAAATACTTCTTCGCGCCCTACGTGTTTTCTACACATTGACAAGGCCAGCTGACAACTTTCGCCACTTATCCTTTGAAGCTTCAAATATGATATTAGGTCCAAAATTATTATAATCTTCAACTCGTCAGAAACTCTGCATCACAAAAAACGTGGTTTCATGAAGGGCAGCAATTTTTCAATCATTTGCCTATGGAACAAAACGTTTTTGTCATAGTTTTCTCAAACATTCGAATAGCATTAGAAAAACTGAAGAACTCACGTGTTGTTCGCAGTTGTCCTGACCCGTAGTTTTCCATCGCAACTGTTTGTTACGCCAGCACACTCTACATTAAAACTACAAACGTCTGAGGGAATACAAATTCTGAGAGTTGTCAGACATGCATAAAGATAAGCACAACCAGTCAGAGCCAATCAGCATTCGTTATTGCCGTTTGCAAACTGATTTCTGACTGACATTGACCAATCAATTATTGAGCTCTGACTGGTTTGATATTGTTTCACGAACAGACAGTTTACATTCAATTTCACTCATATGTTATCATCTACATTGAATTTGGATTCAAAGTCACGCTTACGCCAAATTCAATGTAGATGGTAGCATATGATTCTTGTTTGGCAGGCGAAAAATGTGTCACTTCTCCTTCATAGTGAAATTGAATGTAACTCAGGCATAACACTCAAGAAAGCGGATCTTAGAGAGAATGACTAAATATGATACTCTACAGTAACAAATTTTTATTTGAAATTTCAGATTTTTAAAAAATACCAAAACAACAAAACTAGGTGGAGCCCTGGTAATGAGGGCGGATTCTTCAAGTGGAGAAGTATCTCTGATGTGGGGCCACAGCAGTCGTTGCTTGGGTGTGGGTTATATGAAGAAAGGAGATAAAAAATCTCATGTGAGTAGTAGATCAATTATTAACCGCCTTATCTGAATATTATTACTCCGTACGTTCGTGCAACGTCAGATAAAATTTCGTTTTTCAGTGCCAAATTTCCACACTGCCTGATAACGCCCATGAGGGACGATCAGTATGCGTCGGTGGTACTGCCTTCTATTCGAAAAGTCTGCGGTAATTTTAATAATTTATTTATTACTTTTTATATCAATCAAAATTGAATGAAGCTCATGACTGTAAATGGAATAAAATAACTTTCTATGGACTGGTGCGTTTTATTCGTCTAAAATTTGTACATACACAAAATTATTCTGGCAAAATTCCATAAAAGAGATAACAATGTCAATAAAAAATCACAACTAATTTTTATTAAGGCATTCGTTTTTGATTGGAACCTGGCAAACATGAGCACAACACAAGGTATAAAATCGTATAATAAATATCACTATGAAATGGTAAACTTCATATAAAAAGGTATAATGTTAGTAAAAATATCAAGCAACTTTATATAATATACAAATTAAATTACTATTAATAAATTCGATTAAATTAACATATTGTTTTCACTGGGCGGTAGATGTTAATTTAGAGATCCGATGTATAAAAATTGAATTTTCAAATTCAATCACCAAAACATTAAAAATGGATAATACTGCATCAAAAATAAATATAGGAACAAAAGAAAAATGATGATTTTTAGTGCGTTTTTAATCCGTATTTATCACAACCAACCTGACAACACTGGATGAATTCGGAAGTTACTCCATCTATTACACTAGTTTGGAAGATCCTGTTTCAAGTATTGCTTCATACACAACCATATTCATACCAAATAGCTGTTTCCTTGGGGTTTTTTTCTTTTTTGTCATTGGCATTCTCCTCTTGTCCTGTTACGGGTTGAGGAGGAGTGGACGGTCTACGGATTTGACTTTGAGAAGTATCGGCACCTAAAATGAGAGTTATAGGTTTTGTAAAGCCGCGTCCAAAGAAATATAAGTGTGAACGCGGCTTAAGATTTTGATTAACCCACCTATGACTGTGGATATTCGATTGTACACCAACAACGGTGGATTTGCAGAGTTTTGGCTTGGATTTGGCGGTGTTGCCGCTGCTACTGGACCAGTGTCGTCTTCTGATAAATATACAGTTCGACGAGAACCGACTGAACCTAGACTAAGAGCACTGCCCGGTTCTCTGTTAAATACTTGGTCTCCTACAATATAAAAAAATGTCCAAATTGCCAGGAATGAGTTAATTGACAAAAAAAACAAAAAATGTCAGACAAAACATGCATGCAAAGTTCAATCAGTGATATGTATTAAAATTAAAACATTTTTCCTCAGTACAAACCACTTCATAATGTATTTGAAGAATATATTTCAGTAAATCAAGATTCGTCAAACAAATTTAGTTACACGGACAATTTTATTCATATAAGCTGTTCAAAAAAATTCCATTCTGAAAATTCCAAAAACATTTTCCACCAATTACCTTATTGAAAAAATGTCATAGGTGAACAGCAACACCAAACTGAAAACGTCGACATGTTAATTTCGTTTCTTAAGCCAATTACCCAGTTTTCTTGAGAAAAAACTAACAGACGTACCTACGGGTAAGTAGAATACAAATCAGACAAAAATAATATGTATTTATTTGAGATTCATCAAATCAAGGTTTCACAGGTTCAAAAACAGTCAAGATTCGTCAAGGTTTAGAATATTTTCAGTAATACTGCCGCTTTTATCAAAGAAAATATGCATCACCTCTTAAAAATGGTTAAAAATAATACAGGGTGTCCCAGCAAGGGTGGCCACTGGCCATATCTCGGAAACTACTGGACCTAAAAGTTCAGGAAAAAAAATATGATCACTAAAGTGGCCACGAGAAAATGCTGGAAAATATTTTTAACTTCGAAATTTTGCCGCTAGGGGGCGCAATCAAAGTTTAAATATTAAAATTCGAAATTTCTCCGGAAATTCTCAGATTGAGGTATATCTTTATCAACATGGTTAGAAAACCTAGACAATTTCACGTCTTTTTGGTACAGGGCTCATTGGCGTACCGATCTTCGTGTGAGTAGGGGAAGGTAGTGGAAGTGTAATTGTTCAAGTGGCTGTAACTTATAAACGACTTGTCCGATTTTGTTGCGTATAGGCTTGTTTGGAAGATAAATGTGAGTACTTTCGTATATCGTATCCAGTGATGCGTGATTGTCTCCAGAAAAGTTGCTAGAAGGCGTAATTTGAATTAAAAACTGTTATTTTCGTTTCACCGCAAAAATTTAAATGGTACGGTATAATTCTGATAACAGAATCGAAATGAAGATTAAATTTACAAGAAAAAACCTAAAAAAAAAAAACCTTAAAAACCTTAAAACATTAAATTTTACATAATTTGGACTAGTTATTATTATCAGAATTATACCATACCATTTAAATTTTTGCGGTAAAATGAAAATAACAGTTTAAAATTCAAATTACGCCTTCTAGCAACTTTTCTGGAGACAATCACGCATCACTGGATACGATATACGAAAGTACTCACATTTATCTTCCAAACAAGCCTATACGCAACAAAATCGGACAAGTCGCATATAAGTTACAGCCACTTGAACAATTACACTTTCACTACCTTCCCCTACTCACACGAAGATCGGTACGCCAATGAGCCCTGTACCAAAAAGACGTGAAATTGTCTAGGTTTTCTAACCATGTTGATAAAGATATACCTCAATCTGAGAATTTCCGGAGAAATTTCGAATTTTAATATTTAAGCTTTGATTGCGCCCCCTAGCGGAAAAATTTCGAAGTTATAAATATTTCCCAGCATTTTCTCGTGGCCACTTTAGTGATAATTTTTTTTTCCTGAACTTTTAGGTCCAGTAGTTTCTGAGATATGGCCGGTGGCCACCCTTGCTGGGTCACCCTGTATACTTTTTCTATCATTTTTCAATAATAGATATACTTTACATCCACTTTCTATTGGTTGATGTAACTCGTTACTCATACCAGTGACTTTTTTTCCATTATTTAATTGTTTTTAACCAATGAAATAATTTCTTTTTTAGAGCCAATCAGAACATCCGACACAATGTCAACCTTCAAATCCATCATTTTGAAACACCTCATTTGACCGTCCATACTTGTTTTATAGTCATTGCGTTAACAACCTAACCTCAATTTAAGTACAGTAGTTGTCAAAAAGTAAAAAGTGCCGTCCAAATGAAATTAAATACTGCATTTTTCGCTTCAATTATTAAATAATCAAAGAAAAAGCATAGTGCTCCACTCGTGGGAAATGGCTATTACTCACTCAGATGATAACGTTACTCGCCCACGGCTCGTAGCGCAAACTTCATCCTCGTGAGTAATATGCACCATTTCCCCCTCGTTGAAAAATATACTATTTTCTATGACTATTTAATGATAGATGTATTATACATCCACTTTCTATTGATTAATGTAACTCGTTACTCATACCAGTGACTTCTTTTCATTACTCAATTGTTTTTAACCAATGAAATGATCTAATGTCATTACTCCACTGTTTTAGAGCCAATCAAAACATTCGACAAAATGTCAACCTTCAAATCTATCATTTTGAAACAGCCCATTTAACCGTCCATACTTGTTTTATAGTCATTGTCACATTTTGTTAACAACCTTACCTCACTTTAAGTGCAGTGGTTGTCAAAAAATGCCGTCCAAATGAAATGGAATATTGCAAAGTTCGCTTCAATTATTGAATAATCATAGAAAAAGTATAGTATTCTATTTGCGGGAAATTGCTATTACTCACTCAGATAATTGAGTCAACTTCATCCTCGTGAGTAATATCCACCATTTCCCGCTCGTTGAATAATATACTATTATACAACGGGCGTACAAAATAATAAATTAACAGATCACGACGCCCTTCGAACGTGGTGATCCGTTTTTGTTAAGTCTATTTGGTTTATTAAGTAATGAGACCAACAACTAACAACGAAGCGTTCGTTATGGCAAAACACTGAAAGCTCGAGGCAACAAAGGACGACAGGTGGACATGTGATATGCGTTCAGTACGATTTTGGGTTTTGTCTGTTGGTGTTCATGAACTGAATAACTTAGCGCAATTGTAGAGTATATAATGGAGTTGACAATTACCGGAGTGCTACCGATTTACAAGCGGTGTACGAAACTCCAACAACGAATCTCATGCGGGATTTCCGATCGGCGACACATGGGAATGCGGCGAGCCCGAGGCACTTTTGCCGACGAGTGAATCTTCTAGACTCGAGTCAATATTCGATGCTTCAATGGCAAAACAGTTAAATATAACACCAGAGAATCCATTCTTTTTTATAAATAATGACAAAACCTTTTTTCTCTTTAACGTACCACATACAGTGTGTCGCAGATAAGATAAATAAACTCCTGTATTTTCCTTATTTGAAGAATTCGGGGTTGGAAATTTGGTACAGTCATACAGACTGATGAGCCACACTTTTTATGATATCTAACTGAAATCAGTATTTTAAAGCCCGCCTACTAAATCTTCGCAAAGAAGGTCAATTCTTGATATTTTATTTCGCGTCAGAGATATGGAAAAAAGTTACTGGAAAAAGTTGTTTTTTTTTGTATTCTTATCCCGGATTCCAAGTTTCATGGAAAAAAATCATAATTTGTTATCGAGGTTTTCGTTCATTTACTAATTTATTTTTTCGATTGACACAATATAATTCCTATAAAAGCTACAAATTCTCTTGATACTCGATATCCAGGGTAATAATATAATTTGAAAACACTTTCTCCTGTAACTTTTTTCGATATATTTGACGCGAAGCAAAATATCGAGAATAGGCCCTCTTTGCGAAGACGTAATAGGCGGGGTTTAGACATAAAATTTAAGTTAAATATCATAAATAATGAAGCTGACTAAACAAAATTTCGAACCCCTACTTTTTCAAATGAGGAAAATACATGTGTGTATTCATCTTATCTGCGATACCCTGTATAACTGAAAGTGTGTAAAGCCCGCCTACTGCGACTTCGCGAAGAGGTCCAATTCTCGATATTTTGCTTTAGTTGCTGGAGACAGTTGTTCCACATTGTATAAGTATCACGAGAAAATTTTTTTTCGATATTTTTGTTTATGTACTAATTTATTTTTCCGTTTTATCAAATATAATTTCCATAAAACTAATTCGGCCCCCTTTCAATATATTACTGTCATGGCTACTTCAAAACAATTTTCAAGGTTATGGGAAGACAATTTTTCTACCAAACAGTATTGGTGTTTGTTTTTGATACTATTAAAAATAAATTTTTCGTCTCTGTCTAACACATGAGTTCTTACGGAAAAATCCATTTATATAAATTTTTTGAATAATTGCGAAACATTGTTGGTTTAGGAACATGAGAGGATCTTAAAATCCGTAATAAAAAATCCAGGACCGTATTTGAAAAAACCGAGAAACGTCGGATCATAAATTTGATGACGCCATTTTGTAGAGGATAAAAAGTGGCAACAGAGATGTGACATTTATTTTGAAATATCTCTTCAAATACACATAGGGAAACATAAAAACGATTTCACAAAATTTCGGTTTTTTCCGGATATCTCCGAAAGTATTCGGAATTTCTTGAATTTCAAAACGGCATTTTAATGAGCACCAAAATGCGCAACTTTGCCCCCACTTAAACTCCGCTGTATCTCCTATCATTTCCAGGATACCAATGGTGAGCATCGAGTTTGTAACACCCTGTATATGCACTTTCTTTAAGTTTACGTTTTTTAGAACATGGTTCCTTTGCTAAGATTTTTGAATGGGGAACTTACCACAAATTTTTTTATTGCTGGAATCGAAAGTCCATGAAAAATAATAATTAACGTGTTTTTTCTTTTTGATGTTGGTCGAAAATTGACGGAGATATAACGCTTAGAAGTGTGCTAAAATTGCAATGTTATGACGTCATAACATTGGAACACCATGCTCAGTATATCTATATATACAAAACTTTAAACTTGAATAACTATAAGAAAAATCATATTTTTACGAAATAAAAAGATACGTATCGATTTTTTTGCGATTTTCTTCAGTTTGCAATAAAAAAAATCAATTTTATTTTTCATGCGAGTTCCCCATTACCTATCCCAATTTATTTTATGATTACTATCAAAATCATGTTGACAAATTCACGATCTATGAAACTCCCTTTTTTTCAAATATGATTTATGTTCTTCAATTCTCTTTTTTAAAGGTTGTGAGGTCTCTCCAATATATAACTTATTCACAAGGAATTTTATAAATTACATATTCAGTGGACTCATTAATATTATTAGGTCTAGTATTGGTTGAATTAGAGCGAAGTGTATTAATAATTTTGAAAATACCAGGAATTTCTCATAAAGTGAAACGCTTAGGTCAACATATGTATAATATACGGACCATTTTCAAAACTAATAACATACTTCGCTCTAATTAAACAAATACTAGACCTAATAATATTGATGAGTCCACTAAAAATGTAATTTATAAAATTCCTTGTGAATGTAATGAATTCTATATTGAAGAGACCTCACGACCTTTAAAAAAAAAATTGAAGAACATAAATCATACATGAAAATAAGGGAGTTTCATAGATCGGGAATTTGTCAACCTGGATTTGATAATAATCATTGGAATAATTCAAAAATCTTAGCAAAGGAGCCATGTTCTAAAAAACGTAAACTTAAAAAAAGTGCATATATTATGTTAAATTCTAATGAATGTGTAGCAACTTGCTCTGTAAATCTAAGTAATACATGGTTACCTTTATTAAGAAATTGAATATAGCCGAAAAAAGTTAATTATAAATACTTAACATATGTGAAGTTAAACAATCAACACCATACACTTCGTGTGGCAAAATACCAAAAAAAAATCTGGTAAATAATCGATGCGCCACAAAACCACAAAACTAAAAAGCATAATAATATCTGAGAGAAATACAATTAATTTATAATATGAAGGTAGAAAACATGTTGGTACTTAAAAAGGTTTATATCAATATTTACCTGCAATACTGCTCCTATGCATACTCAAATCCCGATGCGATCGTCTCAAAGCCACCTCGTCTCGCGGTTTATGTCCCCGCAAACTACCCGTTCCCAAAGTGTTTCTTCTGAACGGCTCGATTGTTATGGCGTTTCGGTTTGGAGTACTACTGGCCAGTAAATCCTCAGTACTATTATCTGAGTCTCTATTGTCCGATTCGCCGGAACCATTTCCGGCCAATGTAAACTGGGATTGAGTTAGACGGGTGGCATCTTCGTGCCATGACCGACGATTTCTGCTTGGCACTTTGTTGATTATATCTGAACCTGCTTTTCTTACCCGTTTCACTAATGTGGCACCAAATCCTTTTCTATGATAAAATTTAATAACGTTTATGGTTGTTTTTAAATGGTACGGACTAATAAAAGACATATGAATCATCAAAGGTGATAAAAAAGAAAATAAGCCTACTTTTTAGCCGAAGCATTATCCAACTTCCGATAATGCTCCATAATCTTCTCCTCCAACTTCTCCTTCTGTCTACACAAATTGTTAACTTTATCCGTGTACAACTTCTCCTCCAGATGATAGTGTTGCTTATCCTCCAAAGAATGCGTCAACAACGAATGATACTGCGTTAAAAGCTGAGACACATGGTCCATCAATGCTCTTCTGTCAGAGTCCAAAGAGTGGTTCATTTCGAACAACATCTACAACATTAACGTTCCAGACAACCATAAAATCCAAGTTGGCCAACCTACATCACATTTTTGTTGCAACTTGGCATTTTCCAGCTGCAATCCAGCTACTCTATCCGATCTGGAATTGAGTTCTCCCTGTATTTCCGTTTGACTTAATCGCAAGGTTCGCGACTCGGAACGGATGTTTTTCAGTTCTTCTTGCACGTTCCGGTATTCGGTTTTAAGTCGTTCACTTGCGGTGAAGAGATTTCTAAAATCGTCCTGAAATGTTTCAAAAAACTCAAACGGAGCTGATAAAATACATATATTGAACTAGCAGACCCGGCAAATTCCATACTGCCTCATGATCAATTATAACCTACATAATTATTTGAACAAAATCCATAAGCAAATAATAAAACTATGCAAACATAACCTCACTATTTCAAAGAAAGGGAAGTTGTGTTTTCCGGTTCTTGCGGGAAATTTTTCCAATTTTTCTCTTCATAACATCACTTCTCATATTTCAAGGAACATTTTTAAAAAAAAATCGCCCAAGTTCCTTCAGCCGTTCTCAAGTGATGGAGCGACCAAGAAAAACGGGATTCAAATTTATATATTAGATAAAAAAGCTTGGATAGAATCAGCTCTGATAAGCACTGTTTTGGTTTTATGTTTACGTTCACTGAATGCACCTATTTTAACATTATGGCAACGTTGCTTTGTCAGTCCTAACCTATGATTCTGTTTTAGTTTTAATTTTTGTATGGACGTAGAACAAACTCTGAAAATGAGTCCAGACTTTGTCTGTAACTCGCATTTACGGGTAGCTATTCTAACAGATGCACATAACATCCCTTATTAAAAAAAAATGAAATACTTTTCAATCATATAATGTCATTTTTGTCTTGATATTGAAAATGGCTGCCACTGCTATGCTGTGGAGTGTAGAGTCTCTTTCATTTCTAAAGTCTATGATTTGATTTGAAATTAATAACTTGATTTACTCATTGACATTGACATTAGTTTGTTTTGTCACGGGAATGTGAAGTCCCGAAAGAA
The DNA here is from genome assembly GCA_958502075.1 of Orchestes rusci. Classification (NCBI taxonomy): domain Eukaryota; kingdom Metazoa; phylum Arthropoda; class Insecta; order Coleoptera; family Curculionidae; genus Orchestes; species Orchestes rusci. The sequence goes on along the minus strand of OY293305.1, from coordinate 75,986,454 downwards.
AAGTTGTGTTTTTCAGGTTTTCTTGGGAAAATACTTCATATAGTGTACGTGAAAACGGACAGTGAAATTTTGATGGGTTAAAAAAATGCACTTCTGCTGGAGCCAGTACTGCATACCATTTTTTACTTGAGTTTTGAAGATCACATCATAGAAAAGAGATTAAATGCTGATATATTCACTTTTCTATGGATCACATCAGCAAGATGATGACTATGGCCTCCATAATGATGTCAACGACGTCGAGTCAGAGATATAGAGGTACGAGAATGAGTTCAGACGACTGCGCATCCAAATGGGGGCAGCCATTTTCTAGACATGTGTTGCCAATGTGCTCATATGTCAAAGCATCGAAAATGATTGTGAGCTTTGAAGAATTCGATATGATTAAAATTGCATAGACCTTTGTGTTTTACAAATAGCATGCATAATAATAACTATTCATTTGTTTTTGTAAATATGTGCTTGAATCTTATGAAAATTGTCAAGTCCGGCAACATTGCCTCGAATTGATTGTTTTGAATGTTTGCCAATCAATAATTGCGGTTATGTTGATGTTTTGAATATGGATTTAAGGAATTTCAGGATCATCAGAAAATTCATGCATTTACTGCCGTATTTTGTCATTTTATGTGATAAATCTTGTATTAATATTATCAAAACATTATTGGTCGATTAGTGTTCATTTGGTGTTTGATAATGGCGTGTTGTTCCCTGAAAAATTATTCAAATACCTAACATAAAGCTGAGAAAGCTTCTTTTTCAAGGTAAAACTGTTTTCAGGTGAAAGTCAACTAATTTTCATAAAGTATACACTTGTGCAGATCTCCCATGATTAGGATTACTTGATAGGAAGGCGAGTAAACTCGTGTGGTTCAGAAATAAGAATTTTTTAAAGGAAAAGGTTTTGTGATCTCAGGAGGTGAAAAATTATATCTTTATGTTACCATATCAAGATTCATTTTTTCCTAAATCGTTGGGCACAACAACTAGGTAGGTATCAAGAATAGGTAGGTACTCACTAATCTGTGAAACCCCATTTGAAAATATTCGGTGCTTTCTTGCTTTCTACCAATTTTGATTAACTTTTGTGTGATTTTTCCCAATTATCATTTTGGTTAGTACCTAAATGATACGTAATTTTTTATCCAAATAATGATTTCTTCCCAGTTTTTTTTTTTTTCTAAATCAAGATACGCCTTCTAGAGAATTAAAGAGACTTCCTCGTTGTCTCTTCAATTTTCTTATCTTTGTCTACGATTTTCGAATTCGCGCAGATGTCAACCTCGTTCTCCTACCTCTAGTTCTCTGCGTCGAATAGGTCGTTGAATGATGTCCAACTAGGTTGCCATGGCTGCATGCTGCATGGGTTATTGGTTTAAGTCAAGAGGCGTTTTCTTGTGCTAATACAGTTCAACCAGGTTGAAATACATGGCATTTTCTTGCTCAACGGTGACGTCACAAACGTCAGATTTTGAACGTAATTCAAAAACAAGCACGGACTGTGGTTTATAGACCTGTCATATAGCTCCATCTTTGATAAGGTTTAGGGCTCTCGCTCTTATCAACAGTTTGTGTTTGATTAGTTTATGGTGAATGTATACAATCATTTGAGTTTTCATGGAGTATGGTATCATGAGACCATTTCAGTTTTGTCTGTCATTCACGTCACTCGCAGTTCACCGATTGGCTGCAAGTGACGTTAATGACAGACCAAACTCGAATGGTCTCATGATACCATACTCCATGAAAACGCTTTATGTATTTTTTGTGTCACAACTTCTACTCTAAACTTGTGAGTGGATTGTACTCCAACTCTAAACCACATCTCTTAACTCAAGAATAATTGGCACACATGTGTTCGGTTAATAACGATAAATAACCTATTTCCTATCCTTATGTCATGAACCTAATAATAAGTGCCCACAGACCAGCATTCAATACCGTCATTCTTTCCCGTCGTTCTTTCCCGTCATTCATTTCCGTCATTCTTTCCTTTCAAAATGCATGGATAATAAAAATCTCATCACCCACTAACACGTAACGTTTTCCTGCCATCTTTTCTCATCATGACAGGAAAGATGGCATGCGCATTTATCAACTTGGCGTTCCAACAAAAAAGAACGCCGGTTTGTCCTGTCGGATTGGAACGTCGATTCAACGCGATAGGAAAGATGGAATGTGCATTAATCCTCATTCCCCACTAACTGGCGTTTTTTCCTTTGAAAGGATGAAATGACGGGAAAGAATGTCAGGAAAGAACGCCGGTCTGTGGGCGGCTAATCTAAGCCAAATATCAGTGTGAACTGTTTTGATATTGTGTATTTCTTTTATGAATTTAAAGAATTATTGAACATTCAAGACAATATCATCAGAGATACAGTTTCAGAAACTGTATTCAGAGAATTTATGTTCACTGGCCAAGGTTTTTCAGGCCAGGCATTTCTCAGATACGTTTAAAAACATTTTAACCTTGATATAAATGTTGAAATTGAATGAGTAACAAAATTCCTATAAATAAATCCAATCAATGAGTCCCGTTCTTGGTTCTCAGAGGATGTAGTCTCTCATCGCAACTGCACTGTTTGTTTTGCCACACCCTGTATAAATACACAAATGACCAATTTTCCATATTATCCCTCACGATGAAAACGATGTATTTTCAGCTTGTGAGATTGTTATACAAATTAATTCGAGATGGGTCCATTTTTTAAATTAAAAATAATACTATAATAAATGAAAAAAAAACACATATTGTCTTGCAAGTCTATCAGGTACTATTATTAAAAATAAAAAATCAAAAATTTTGTCATTTGCCTCGAATTCCGGGCAATCTGATTGCCACGCCTTCGCACGTGGCCCATTCTTAAACGTGTTAAGTGTGGCAAACTGATCTGTGACAGCGTGGCGTCAGTGAGGGGAAAGCAATTGTTTTAAAACATGGATGGTTTCATTCATGAAATACCCAATGGTGTGAGAATATTTTTTACTAAAGAATAATGAGAGATAAATTGGTTGATCAGTTATTTGTCACAATAATTAGCAAAAAAATCTTTCACCCAAAAAACTATGATTACAAAGAGGTGTAGGTATCTGTTAATTATTTGAAACAGATAATTACAACGATGACGATAGTTAACGACAACAATAACTTCATAACTTTCGTCAAAGCTCAGAGTTCAGAGATAAAAGCACCGCCACTGAATGTGTCAATATTTGTTTTAGGTGCATTATATGCATAAATAAGTTGTCATATTACTCACAGCGGCCAAAAAAGTACGACCTCTTTAGTCAACGCATCTCAACTAATCGAAGAATTATAAAAAAGCTCTTCAAAACCGATAAACGAAAAATACACAAACATTCAAACCAAATCAAAACTATAAACAAAAATCAATATCCAGGTTACAAAACGCTAATTTTGACAACTTTGACGTTTCACCAATCCGTCTCGTATACGTAGAGCCGATCGCTGCTTAAGCGGGTTTTTTATGATTAACGCATGTCGATTCGTTTACGGATACGGATGCGGATACGTAAAAAAATGTTGGGTCTGCTTAAAGTGTCTATTTTTTACAAAATACAGAGAGTCTCGAGGTGGATGATACCTTAGACGTTTAAGGAAAACGGGTCATAGGATCGTTCTAAAAATATGTTCACTTTGATATTTTAAATGGGACACTATGTTTGTTATTGCATTTTTAGATTCTTCAAAACATTCTGGATATTTTTGATTATTATTATCCTATACCTATCTGTAGCAGTTTTCGAAAAATGTATCAATTTCTCTTTTTTTTTTGTCTTTGACATGTATGTTACATAGCTATTGTTTCTCTCCTATTACTACGCTACTGAGCTTCATAGAAAAGTTGAAATTTTGGGAGTGATTGTATTATATTCTGTATTGCTCCTGTATTGTAAAGAGTTGTTCCGTAAATTATACAGGGTCGCATGAAATTATCATTTTTTTATCTAGGTACAAAAAGGTTGAAAATGGAACATACTGTATATTATCAATTATTTCGAAAGCCAATACGCTAGGTTTCTGTGACGTCATGACGTCAGCTGTCAGACGGAAATATCCAAACAAACTATTTTTTATTACCTCAAAAGCTGACTTTTCACTCGGCTAATCATATACGCACTAACGGGACACACGATATATGTATTACACCCAAAAATATAGTCCAAAGAAGTCCAAATTGAACACAAACACTGATTTCAAACTCACACAATACAAAACCACAAGTCACAAAAGCTTGTTTGGATACCAAATTCGGCCACGACCAATCATATGGTGCCTGTGACGTTTTCAAAAACGTCGCGTATTACAATCCTTTCCGAATGTCCATTTACCATGTTCCCGTATCCGAAATAAACGCCTCTTTTATAAAAATCTTCTTTTCACAGTGGGTTGACATAATATATCATTATTTGAAAAATATTTAAACGTTACAAAATCACGAAATAATTATATAAATAATCATAACTATGATTATTACGTGACCATTGCAACCGACTGTGAAAAATAGTACATTTTGTATCAAGGGCGGAAAGTAGATGATTTTGACGAGGGTATAAGTAGCAGCACGAGCAAAGCGAGACCAGATATTAGCCGAGTCAAAATCATCTTTCGTCCGTGATGCAAACAGTGCTTTTTGTACAACCAGTTTGTAATCATTTGAAAAAGAATAATTATAAAAATCAAAAATAAATAGTCGATCCGATACACCGCACTACACTGCTGACAAGTTAGAGAACTGACGAGTGACAACTGTCAATCATGGTATTCATGGTTACAATAGGTGTGTTCCTGTATTTTTTTGTGGTGCGCATTCATTGTCACCGAGATTGTCACGTGATAAGTTCCTTTCACCCCCATATGCACCGTAGAAATCTAATCCGGATGAAGACTTCATCGCGATTATTTTCCATTAGGTGGTATGGAAGATAATCGCGATAAAGACTTCATCCGGATTAGATTTCTACGGTGCATATGGGGGTTAGTATGCTAGACTGTCACGTGGTTATTAGATTCAGAGGCGTCGGGATCCAAGGAACCGTTGCTAAGCGACCTACATTTGAGCCCGCGGGCGCGAAAGTACTTTTAGGCCCGGCTGCCAAAATTAGCGACTTTCCGCCTGCTTTGCATGCATTGAAAAGTGGACTTTACGTGTAGGTTGTACAAAAAAGATTTTTATAAAAGAGGCGTTTATTTCGAAAACATTTAGGTATTGGCTATGTGCAACATCCGAACAGTGACATCTGGTGTCAGCAACTGGCAAAACTGTGGGCTATTTTCATAAATGATCAAATGGTAATATAAAGAAAAGTACCTGATACGACCTCCAGTGACTATCAGTACAAATAATTTTCATCAGGTTCATTTGATAATCATTATTTCTATCAATAAAATAGCAGAGGATTGTAATTACAATACTTACGTGTATAATTTATCGTTTTTAGTGTTTTGACCTTGAAAACTGAGGTTATGAAGATGTAAACATCAACTACACTGTTGCCAACTTTGCAGAATTCTCCGTAGTTCCGGTGATTTTGAATGAAGGTCGTGAAGTGGATTTATAATTTACCAGAAATCAATACGGTAGGTTGGAGAAATATGCAATAAACATTATAAGGAAGAGACAATAGGCAAAAAACAATAAAGAGGTAGTAAAAAAGGAGTACAAGCAAAGAAACGAAGCCTCTTGAACTTGAAACGGAAATCCATCACGGATCCTGGGGGCCACAAAATAAGGCTTTGAGCCCCATGGGCCCCATGAGGCGGAGCCTTACCACAAAGCAGAAATCCCCAAAACGAGTTTCAAAAAGCATCAGGATGGAAGAAGGAAGACAGAAAGATGAAGATGAAGATGTATCAAGAAAACCAAGAAAACAAAATGCTCCTCAAAATAGTGGAATAAATCTAGTTGATTCTCTGCTAAACCCAATTTATTCATTCGCTTTTAGTAGAAGGTCTTGATTCAAATTTGGCAACACTGCGCGCCCACAAAACTGCAATTTTTTTCCGCTAGTTGCGCGGGATCGTTTCTCGTCCGCTACAGATAGTTTGAGGATAATATTCATAAAAAATATCCAGAATGTTCTAAATAATCTAATAATGCAATAATATACATAGTGTTCCATTTAAAATATCAAAGTCGCTGCTACTTTCTAATTGAAGCGGCAACAACGCACCACTGAAAATATTTTAGATCGATAGAGCATTACAGCTTACCTGATTTTCAGAACGATCCTAGGACCCGTTTTCGTAGTACGTCTAAGGTAGTACCATCCACCTTGGGACACCCTGTATTATATTTATCAATTGCGGCAACTGCGTGAAACTTTATCCCTTCAACCACACCCGATTCCAAATCAACGAAATACAATATTCAAGCTGGTGGACAACGTTTCGACCAATAGTATCCATTAATCATCAGGTTTGAAAAGATATTACATAAAGCGTGATTCTACGCTTTTGGGTCAGATAAATAACGAGTCAGATACATTTAAAGCACTAAACAGTCAATTCATGATGGAAACTACACACCGTGTGAAATTATTTGAAATCCAACCAATCATATCTATCTTACCTTCAACTTAGCATGCTCCGCCCTCAAATTGTTCAAATTCCTCGTGTCCGTTCTCAAACTATCCTTCTCCAGCTCGCTATTGGACACCTTGATCTCCAAACAGTCGTTCGTCTCCTTCAAACTGCGCACCTCTGACCTCAAATCCCGATTCACTTTCTTCAACTGTTCCTGTTCATGCTTCAGTTCTTCATATTCGCTGCTTAGCTGCTCGTGAAGAGTTCTCAAAGTAACTTGGTCCAGGAGAATTTCTTCTCGATCCGATTTTTGTTGATGGTTTTGCTTGACAAGCTGGGATAAGAATTTGCACATTTTCGAAGTGCATGAGAGTGATAACTAACCTCATCCTTCTCGGCAACCAACTGGCTATTAGCGACCTGCAGCGCCGTCTGTATAGCTTGCAACGAATGAACCTGTGACTTCAACGTCGAAATGTCCACTTTCAAGGTGGCATTTTCATTTTGAAGTGTATTATTGACAGATTGCAACGTTGCAATATCTGCGTATAGTTTGTCGCATTGTTGGCTCCACTCCAGACTGATCGACTTGGCCACTTCTTCAGCCTGTTTCAAAGAATCCCCTTCCAAATGGCACGTTTTACAAGGCACATCTTTGATGATTTCTTTATCCTTGAACACCGATTGAATACACTTGGAAAGCTCAGTATTTTGCAGTAGTTTTTCAACGATTATGTTGATGTCGTTGTCAAGAATGTCCAAGTTCAAGCCCAGTTTGTCCAAGCTTGTTTTGAACTTTTCTGTGCTGACCTGATATCCCTATATTTAATATACACAGAATGTTTTTTAAAAACTTACCTTCTCCATGACCAGATCCTTCTGCAACGTGGCAATAGTCTCCGAATGCACCGAAGCCTGGCTGATTAACTCAGTAGCTTTCTGCTCAAACTCCTGCAACTTTTCAATTTGTGTAACTAAAATGGACGTCTCCAAGTGTAGCTTCTGTATCTCTTTTTCTTGTTGCTGCTGCTGCTCTAGATTCTTATCCAGAGTAACCTCCTTCTGTTCCATAACTTTTTTAAGTTTTGTCACCTCTTTTTGCAAATTATTGTTTTCTTTTTCGAGAGATGTCACTTTGTCTTGCAATTCTGCCCCTAGTTTTTCCGCTTGTTTACCTTTTTCTGCTTCAGCTTGTAAGCTTTGCAGTTGCTCCGACAACTGATTTAGACTTTTTTCGGCATCATCAGCACGTTTTTTCACAACATCGCATAAGGCTTGCACCCGTTGCTTCTCCTTGGATAAACTATCGATATTTTTTTCCAAATCTGCAATTTTACCCTTTTCATTTAAGATGTCCTGACTCTGTCGGTCTGATATGGTTTTCAGCGAGTCCATGCCGTTCTGGACTTTTCGGTTTTCCTGAATCGCATTTTTGAACAAAGTTTCCAACTCGGCATTTTGCTGAGTTAGTCTATCACAGTTTTCTTGGAGTTGTTCACATTTGAGAACGAGTTTTTTCTTCTCTTTTTCCAAATCGAGAATTCGGTTGGCACTCTCATGGAAGCTGCTTTCTTTGAGAGAGTCTATTGTGCTGAGGAGCCCTGGATAACGGAAAAATTGCTGGAATCCGTTCAATATTGGCGAATAATTTTGTTAAAAATAATCAAAAAAAAATGATTCAAACTTGTTGTGACTGAACATTCTCGAAAATTTTAAGTAAGATTGCTGAAACTGTTTATCCGTTAAAATTTTTGATCGTTAACACAGTTTTCAAGTGAAGTAATTTTTTTCTTCAATATATGAGGATCGACGAATTGTCCAACACCTTGACTAATGTGTTGAAGAATTGAATGTTTCCTTAAACTCTCACACAAACCGGCAACGTTGGAACTATCAAAAGTTGACAGATGTATAACAGCTGTCTTTTCATTTTAGATAGGTATATAGACAAGAAAAATTATTGTAGAGTTGATATATTTCAAGAGTAGAGTTTTAAAATAATTGTGGAAATGGTAACCAATTTGTTTCCATGCCGATTTTGATCATTTTTTTACTAAAATGTAGATCAATGTCCATTTTTTTTCCTTTTATAGAAAATTAATTAGTTTTAGTCACCAGCCACACTGATCATTTCTTTCCATAATATCCCAATGATGACGAACAAAAAACGCACCGTCCCCGTCAATCTAGTTCGATCAACTGAAATTGAGAAATCGGCATCTCGCATGATGAAGTTCAATAATGAAGAATTTGGAGAAAAATCAAGTCAAAGTTTGGAAAAGTGACAAATTTAAACAAAAAATCATAACTTAGAAACTTGAAAATATATCCCTCCGTGCTCTTCACCAATCGATTCAGCATCAAATTTACTTCCAAAATGACCAAAAAATATACAGGATATTTTAGACAGATTTGGAGAAAAATCAGGTCAAAGTTTGGAAGTGACAAGTTTATGAAAAAAAACATAGATCGGAAACTAAAAAAGATAATCATCCGTGCTCTCCACTAATATATTCAGCATCAGATTCACTTACAAAATCACCCAAAAAATGTACAGGGTGTATCAGAAAGTTTCAGGGTAAAATAAAGTCAAAATTTGAAAATGTACAAAATAAACCAATTTATGAAAAAAAATATAACTCAGAAGCTAAAAAAGATATCCATGCCTGCTCTTCACCAATCGATTCAGCATCAAATTCACTTTAAAAATCACCAAAAAAATTACAGGGAGTCTCAGAAAAATTTGAATTAAAACCAAGTCAGAGTTTGGAAAAGTGCCGAAGTTGAAAAAAAAATCCGTCCTTGCTCTCCACTAATCGATCAAGCATCAAATTCACTTCTGAATCGCGAAAAAAATGTACAGGGTGTCAAAGAAAGTTTCAAAGTAAAATAAAGTCAAAATTTCAAAAAGTGCAAAAAAACAAATTTATGAAAAAAAAATATAACTCAGAAGCTAAAAAAGATATCCGTCCCTGCTCTTCACCAATCGATTCAGCATCAAATTCACTTTGAAAATCACCAAAAAAATTACAGGGAGTCTCAGAAAAATTTGAATTAAAACCAAGTCAAAGTTTGGAAAAGTGCCGAAGTTGAAAAAAAAATCCGTCCTTGCTCTCCACTAATCGATCAAGCATCAAATTCACTTCTGAATCGCGAAAAAAATGTACAGGGTGTCAAAGAAAGTTTCAAAGTAAAATAAAGTCAAAATTTCAAAAAGTGCAAAAAAACAAATTTATGAAAAAAAAATATAACTCAGAAGCTAAAAAAGATATCCCTCCCTGCTCTTCACCAATCGATTCAGCATCAAATTCACTTTTAAAATCACCAAAATTTTACAGGGTGCCTCAGAAAAATTTGGAATAAAATCAAGTAAAAGTTTGGAATAGTGCCAAAATCATGACTCGGAAACTAAAAAAAAAACCGTCCCTGCTCTCCACTAATCGATCCAGCATCAAATTCACTTCCAAAATTGCCAAAAAAAATGTATAGGGTGTCAAAGACAGTTTCAGAGTAGAATGAAGTCAAAATTTGGAAAAGTGCAAAAAACAACAAATGTATAAAAAAAAATATGACTCAGAAAATATATCCGTCCCTACTCTACTTTGAAAAAATATACAGGGTGTCACCGTGAAAACAGCTTGCACAAAAAAACCAAAATCTTTCTACACTGAATTTGCCCACTTATTATCTCTTATTATCATAGTAACATTTGAAGTTGATATCTCAATAACTGGAAGTTGTGTATCGCAAGTTAAAGTTGAATAATGAAAAAATCAATTCGTGAAAACCTGGCACAAAAAAACCTACATAAAATGAGTTTTTTCAATAGAAATACTTTGCCTTATATCAAGAGTATCAAGCTGATATCTCGAAAATAAGCGTGTTCAAGTTGAATTATAGTACCAAAACCATAAAATATAAAAATCAACCTGTCGAAGAAAACCATCTTCAAAAACTTACTTTTATTTTCAAGTTCCAGTTTCAAAGCTCGCGCCTGCGCATTACTTGTCAACTGTTCGGACAGACTATTATCTCCAGAGTTCGACTCCTCAATGTCCGAATCCACAGACATGTTGCCTAGACTCGACTCATGTAAAGCGGACTTAGTCACTTGTTGCAATTGCAAATTTTCATCAATAAGTTCTTGAATTTTATCTCTTGCTGCGTCCCGTTCCTGTTATTGGACAAAACGGCAAAAATGGGATGGGTTACAATCAAAAGAAAGGTTTCAAGGCTAGTCCTCATGAGCACGTCACGTGTCGTTGACACTCTTGACAGTAGTTTAGATGTCAACAAGGTACACTTAGATTCACTTACCAATATGACGTCATTTATACTTTGTTTGCAAGTTAGAAGTTCCGCCTCTAGTTCCAAAACATGATCCGCTCTTTGTCTGGCTCTGACTAGTTGTTCTTCTAACATTTCTGCAGAGGTAAATCATCGTGTTAAAAATTACCCCAGCGCCATATTTTTGCAGATTGAAAAACTTGCACTACTTGTGGGCAAGACGAATGACTAGAAATTATTTCGAAGTTCGTAAATTGACCGCTAATGGCGCAACTGCGATAACGAAAAATTAACTCTCTGTCGGAAAAATACCCGATCATTTTCTTTTATGATATTTTTTCGTATCTGTCATAATAATAAGGGCATTTTCAATTCAAGTCTCAATATTAATCGATTTGAATATTTTTGGTCTCCTTTGACCGTTTGATTAAAAAAAATTAACCAGAGGGCGTTATCAGCAGCAATTATACAGGGTTTTTCACTTAAAACTCCGCACGTCAATATCTCGGAAACGAATAGGAATATTTGATTTCTGTAAAAAGTAGTCAATGTATGGGGTCGAGTAGTTATTTTTCACAGTTTAAAAAATTCGCCGCCTGCTAAGAGTGAAGCGTCGCGACGCATCGAAAATATTAATCGATTGCAGGGACTTTGAAATTACGCGCATGCTAAAGTACGAGTTATTTATAAACTTTTTTGTTATTCAGTCGAACTCATTTATTCTACTCAGTTTTGAGATATACAGTGTGTCCAAGATAAGGATGTCTATCATGGGGATTTTGAAAACCATGAGAGATACAAGGTCGGTTAAATGGAGGCAAAGTTGCGTATTTTGATGCTTAACAAAATGCCGTTTTAAAAGCCAAGAAATTCCGACTAAGTCCGAAATTATCCGAAAAAAACCGAAGTTTTTCAAAATTGTTTTCATTTTTTTTCTGACCACATTTGAAGCGATATTTTGAAATGAATGGAACTTCTTCATTGCCACTTTTTGCCCTTTACAAAATAGCGTTATTAAATTGAAGAACCGACGTTTCGTCTATGAGCAGCCATCATCAACTTTGTTTTTTTTAAATACGGTCCTGGATTTTTTATTACGGATTTTAAGAGCCTCTTATGTTCCTAAACCAACGAGGTATCGCACTAATTAAAAAAGAGGTGGTTGTTTTTAATCCTATTGAAAATGTATTTTTTGTCTCTCTCTAACACATGAGTTCTCATGGAAAAATCCATCAACATAATTTTTTTGAATAATTGCGATACATTGTTGGTTTAGGAACATAAGAGGCCCTCAAAATCCGTCATATAAATCCAGGACCGTATTTAAAAAAACAAAGTTGATGATGGCTGCTCATAGACGAAACGTCGGTTCTTCAATTCAATAACGCTATCTTGTAGAGGGCAAAAAGTGGCAGTGAAGAAGTTCCATTCATTTCAAAATCTCTTCAAATGTGGTCAGAAAAAAATGAAAACAATTTTGAAAAATTTCGGTTTTTTTCGGATAATTTCGGACTTAGTCGGAATTTCTTGGCTTTTAAAACGGCATTTTGTTAAGCATCAAAATACGCAACTTTGCCTCCATTTAACCGACCTTGTATCTCTCACGGTTTCCAAGATCCACATGATAGACATCCTTATCTTGGACACACTGTATATCTCAAAACTGAGTAGAATAAATGAATTCGACTGAATAACAAAAAAGTTTATAAATAACATGTACTTTAGCATGCGCGTAATTTTAAAGTCCCTGCAATCGATTAATATTTTCGATGCGTCGCGACGCTTTCCTCTTGGTAGGCGTCGAATTTTTTTAACTGTGAAAAATAACTACTCGACCCCATACATTGACTACTTTTTACAGAAATCAAATATTCCTATTCGTTTCCGAGATATTGACGTGCGGAGTTTTAAGTGAAAAGCCCTGTATATGCATAATAGACATTAGATTCTCTCATGTAAAAATGGTCGAAATTGCTGCAGAACCCTTATCTTCTGACTTCCTCCTCCCTTTATAATGACAGATGCGAAAAAATGTCATGAAGCATAATTAAATTATCCGGTTGATATTATCCAAGCTATAAAATGACGTTTTCAAGGTTAAAGCTTGTGTGTTTTTCCGAGGTAATGTGAATTTGATGGTTTTCTATGACAGTTATGCCACCTACCGGTCGAATTACAAACTTCTAAGTAATTTCCAGTAATTTCTCTTGCTCAATTTACTTATGAGGATGTTTTCACCAATATTACCATAGTTGAATCAAAAATGGTGATAAAAATGAAAAGTTTCTACTGAAAAATGATTAAAGACAGGCTGAACTTACTCAAAATAATAGATTCGAAGTGGATTCATCAATAAATAAGTGAATCGTCGAAAAAGTGTCAAAAATAATACATCAATACTATACAGGGTGTTTATGATTCGAGTTCCAATACCTTGTATGATTTCAAGACAAAAAGTTCCTATGGACATAGGCACGGACCTATATAAAAACTGGACTGCTAATGCATATGGCCGACCTTGCCAAAAATCACTGAGGCATGGGCGCCGCCATGATGGGACAATTTGTGTTGGTATCTCTGATTTTTTTGACGTGCCACTTATGCCTGCGTTCCGAGAACTAGCGCTATATTTGAGCGGTCCAACTGGAATGACATGATTTCCTGTGCTGCAGCACAGTGGTCTGGCGAAAAAAAGTATATTTCTTTCGCTTTATCGCTGGAACTGAGATGCTGTGGTGGAAATTATCATTTATGTCATTTCAGTGAGATCGCTCGAAAAAAGCGATTAAGCGCTGCAATTCCTTTTACCTATGCGGCCATTGGAAAATGCAGAAAGACAGCTAATTATTATTTTGTTTTTGAGGTTATGTTATATCATTAGTCATATCACCTATTCCCATTATTTCGATTCGGATTTTGGAATATTGGATTTTAAGAAGATACCTATAGGTACTCAAAACTCAATATTCACATTCAAATTGTAATTTTGTGCAGGGTTTTTAACATTATTCTAGATACTTATAAAACTATGAAACGTTTTGTGTTGAATTATTATTAACATAAAAATGAGCCTTCATTCTTCATTCAACTCAATTCTTCGAAAAGATCATTAAATATCATGTCCTTTCAACAGCATTATACCATACCTAAGTAGCGAATAGCACTTGATCTATTGTACCTTACCTAACTACTATTTCGTAACGAGTTCAACATGGACCCTTGAAATTGGTATAGGTAGTGGGTACTTGAGATAGTCGATGTTTCATGATTTATGCATTCTGCGGTTTAAGAATTGATATAATAATATTCTCTTCAATGTGCACAAAAACTACGGGAACGCGAAGTCACTTGAAGAAAAAAAATAGAAATATTTACCAATATCCTTCGTCCTTTATCTTATTATATTGATAACAATTAATTAATGACCTCGAAATCGAAATCAGACGGTAGCTGTATGTATGTAAGGTTTACATTCAACTTGTTTTCGAATTGTAACTGTCAAATTTTCCCTTGGCAAACTGGGATCATATGCTACCATCTACATTGTATTTGTTTCACGCTTACGCCAAATTCAATGTGAATGGTGGCAAATGATTCCCGTTTGCCAAGCGGAAATTTGACAGTTCCAATTCGTAATGGAATTCAATGTAAATCAGACATTACAGATTTCTGCATTTTTCAACGATGGCACCACTGAAAATCAGAAGCACCAACTTAAATTGTCCCATCATGGCAGCGCCAATGCTCCAGTGATTTTCTTCTCATTGCATTAGCAGTCCATTTTTATTTACTAAGTCCGTGGACATAGGTCAGCAAGAGCCTAATTTTTAACAGACAGGTTGTTGAAGTTTGAAAAAATTAACATTTTTTTATAATTACTTTGATATGTACTATTCCAGATATCTTCATAAAATTTGGTACACATCTATCTATCAATATAAATTTTGTGATGTACAGGGTGTTCCCGTATATTTTTGCACCCCACCTAGAAAGTTTATTTGAAAAGATATTGAAATAAGGTTAATACAAAACTTTCATGGTTTTTCATGAACTTTTAGAATCTGTAGGCAAAAATGTCAAAAAAAGTTGAAGATTTTTTCAAATGGAACACCCTGTACATTATTTCAAATTTTTTTAGATCTTTTTTTTTCTGCTTTCAAATATATATATATATATATATTTGTGGCATTTCATAAGCGTCCAAAGTTTAAAATGAATGTCACATATTAGCCATGATAAAGACCATAGCAACGAGTCAATAAACTATCAGGTTTTATTCAATTTGCCAAATAATTATAACCCGTGATAAGGTAAATAATAATTATTATTATCAGAGTTATTATTATATTTGACAAGTTGAAGTTAAACTGACAGTTTATTGACATCAGTTTCCCTTGTCAAATATAATAATGTCAATATAATAATTCTGATAATAAAAATCATTATTATCATGGCTGAATATGTGACAGTCATTTTAAACTTTGGACGCTTATATTTCGGAACTAATGCATAAAATGCCACAAATATATATATTTGAAAACAGAATAAAAAGGTTTACAAAAATTTGAAATAATATACAGGGTGTTCCATTTGAAAAAATCATCAACCTGTCAATAATTGACATTTACTTCCATTTTTTGACATTTTTGCCTACATATTTTAAAAGTTCATGAAAAACGATGAAAGTTTTGTATTAACCTTATTTCAATATTTTTTCAAATAAACTCTCTAGGTGGGGTGTAGAAATATACGGGAACACCCTGAACAGGGTGTCCCAACGATAGAGTAAAGTAGGTTTTATCATATAGGATATGAAAAATATCAATATCAATATGCGTCACAGGTTAGGGGTGTAAATAGCGCACATTCTGAAAATATTTGGAAACATACAGGGTGCGTCACAAAAGTATGGCACGAAAAAGTATGATTTTTTTAAATGGAACCCCCTGTATATTAATTGATATTTCAATTCTTTCTTCAATTTGGAACAAAAATTGTGATACAACTAATGTTCCTAAATTCAACCGTTATCGAGATATCGCGTTTTAAAAATGGCATTTTTGCAACTTTGACATGCTATAAAACTCAAACTATTCAAGTTAGAGAAAAATGGATTGCACATTCTTATCTTAACTTTTCAAGAGCTATTCAAGGAGATTAAATCCATTATTGTGAAAAAATGTCAAAATGTGCCGAAAAAAGTTGACAGTTGACGTTACCTTCTATTCTTATTTTTACAAGTGGCGTCCGTACGAGTTTTGTATTTAATATTTTTGGAGAAAAAACTTGTACGCTACTGCTTCCGTTTAAAATAGAAATTATTTTCAGCATCTCTATTAATTTTTGATCCATTTGTTCTCTTGATTTTGTTTCGTCCGCCGCAAGTTATTCGCTTAAAAAATATAAGATCTACTTAATTGCACCCTGCTGTGTCTTTTCATATTTTGAAATTAGTGGCGCCCTCTCTACCATTTCCTTAAATGTTTTTATATGAAAAATGATAGACCAATGTAAAATTGACAATCTATTGTCCAGATTGTTTTTTTTTCTGCAACCCGTGTTCAAGTTAAAAGTTCATTCGACCATTTCAGAGTGGAAATCATCATCTTATTTCTTCACTATCTGAAGGCTACCCGATAGGTACCCACTGTGGCCCTCTTTTACATTTATCCGAGGGGTGGCGCCCGAGTTACAGAAAATTACACTTTTCCCACCCCTTCGAAAAATTTATAGCGCATCACACCCAGAAGTGCTGTATAAATCAAAAGGTGATAAAAAAATCAAAAACAGATATGCAGATTGGTTTCTAAACATTTGTAAAACATTCGTGAGTGATTCCTGAGGCTTTTTTTATGAAAACAGGATCCAATTCCTATCAATATTAGTTAAAAAAAATCGCGATAATGACGATAATCCTCGAACATCGAAATAAAAAGTCTCAGATACCCCTCAGAATTGATGACAGGATTACTCAAACATCGATACTGAGAGTCAAGAAGCCCCAAATATCGATACTAACTGGGGATTCCGAAACATCGATATCAAAAGTCTCGGATTCACAAACATCGATATCAAAGATCTCAGATGCCCATAGTTGAGGTCTGGAATCCTCAAACATCGATACTGAGACTCCAACATCCCCAAATATCGATACTAACTAGCTGGGGAGTCCGGAACATCGATAACAAATTACGATATCAGTCTCAGATATTGATGTCTGGATTCCCCAAACATTGATACTGAGTCAAGGATCCCTAATAACTAATTGGGGATTCCAAAACATCGATATCAGAAGTCTCGATAATCGCAAAGAATCGCAAACTGAAATTTGAGTTTGATTAATCGATAAAATTTGCTCAACTTTGAAATAGAAAAATCTGGATTAGCCAGACCATCGACTAAAAGTTCCACAACAAAAAAGTCATGAAAAACCTCAGTGTCACTTCAAATGAACAAACATCAAAAAGATTCTTGACTTAGTTTGTCAGAAGAAGCAAAAATTGAACTTCGAAGACAAATTCTAAAAATCATGATAAAACAAGACACACTTTACAGATTCATCAATAATCACACATAATTGAATAACATTGCTGAAAAAGTGGAAAAAGACTATAAATATTGGTTTCTTCAAATGAGAAAAAATCAATGAATAAGCAATAAATCTCACCTCAAGTCATAAACAACACAGTTTTTATTCAACAAACACCCACAAGCGGACAACATAGATTTTCATATCAGTACAATTTGGAAGCATAGCAGTTCCTTACCTCTAGTCTCCAGCAAAACTCTATTATCCTCCCGCAACTCATCCACTCGAACTTTATAAAACTCCGAATCAGCCAATCTTTCCCTATACCGCTGTATTTCCAAATCCAACCTATCGGCCCTTTCTGCTCTTTCTCGCATTGCATCCACCTCATCCCTGTACGCTTTGGCTTTCCGAGCTTCAGTTAAAAGATCTGCATTCTAAAAAAATTTACCAGTGCTGCCCCCATATCACCCGCCAAGTACCTACCTCTGCTTTCAATTTCGTAACCAAATTATTGGCATGTTCCAACTCTTCCTTATACTCTGCCAATATCTCCGTTTTCTCTTCCCTATACACAAATTATGAACAAACAATAAAACAACGTTGGAACTCACAATTCTTGACGTTGTTTCCGCAACCTTGCTTTCCAATCGGCCAGTTCCACAGCCCAATGGTTCGATTCTATCCCTTGGCCCGGCTTGCTTCCATTTATAATATTCTCTTGTCCCAAATCTATTACCCATTGCTGTAACAATTTATCCCGTTCCACAGTCAAAGCGCGGACATGATCGAACAGTTTTTGCGGAGCTTGTTCTGTCCAATCGAGCGTTAAAACTAGATTTTGTCCGTCTGTCACCTGTTTGATACACTCTACAATATCATGTTGCGCATCTACATCTAGTTCTTTAATTTTAGTTATAAACACTTCCTTGGTAGGACCTTGGACAGCACAACCTAACACCAATAAAATCAACAACTTCATGTGCTCCAAGGCTACCTGAGACGCTGATGCTCGACCTGAAAACGTACTAAACTGATGATCATAATTCGACGTGAACCTTGACGATTTGTATAAAAACAGCAACACTGTGTAAAAGTACGCCTGGTGACGTCACGCCGGACTATACCGAGTCCAACGACAAGGTCAGGCCATGACGCTAATGCGAAATCAGATTGTCACGTGACCGACTTGGTCCGATAGATTTTGTAATAGAACTGTGAATATAATTTCTTATAATCTGAAAGAAGCAAACCTATGTGAACATTTCAAAGTAAACAAATAATGACACCATGAATCCTACGTTTTTGCCCCATTTTCCTCCAATGTCTACTCAAACTGGACAAGGACAGAAAAAAATCTATTCATTATCAAGTTTCTTCATTTTTCTCTCACTTATTCATTATCTAGGTACACTAGAATGATAGGTATTAACATAGTTACTGCAAAAAGCTTATATTATTTCATCTATAATATATTTGCCAATTCTCACTTTTTGCTGATTTTGATTTGCTCATTTTTGCTGATGTCCCACAAGAATTTTGCTGGTTCTTTTTTACTTTCTTGATCAATTTAAATATTTTTTTTGTGATTTTTTTCAAACATTCTTGTCGACTGGTTTGATGATTTTGCTAGTTTTGCTTATTTGCTGATTTTTATTGTATTCGCCTGATCAAACTTGCCATGTCATGTCAAAATTGCTTTACCAATATTATTTTGATTAAATTTGCTAATTCTCAATTTAATTTCGCTTATTATTGCTGATTCTCATGTATATTTTCCTGATGTTTTGAAGCAAATAATATATACCATGATTTTACTAAATATTCTGTTCATTTTTCTTGATAGTCCTGATCACTACTCTCATTGTTCTGCTGGTTTTGCTCCATTTGTCACATTCTTTTTTTGCTGATTATCACAACCCCTTCCGCACGAGTTTTCCTGATTTTTATTTTACTTTTTTGCTCAATTTCTTGTGGTTTTATTTGTTTAGTTATTGTTATGCTAATTTGCTCAGCTTCCACTCTAGCTAGTAGCAACATAATATCAAACAATTTCATAAATTTTACTAAAGATTTTGTTGATATTCTTTGATAATCTTGCTTACTTCTCTGGTTGTGTTGCTGCTTTTGCTCCATTTCTCACATTCTTTTTTGCTGATTTCAATTTGAGACCTGCTGCTGATAATCACAACTCACTTAATAATGTTGCTGATTTTCAACTTTTTTGGTCATTTTTATAATTTTTTTGTGGATTTATTTGTTTGGTTTTGCAGATTTGTTCTTGCTAGAAGCAAATATCATATCAAACAGTTTCATAAGTTTCACTCGACATTCTGTTGATTTTTTTGATTTTTCTGGTTGTTTTGCTGCTTTTCCTTCATTTCTCACATTTTTTTTGGTAATTTTTAATCATTATCATTACTCACTCCGCAACAATTTAGCTGATTTTTTACACTTTTTTTGTCAATTTTATTACATTTCTTGTGAAATTATTTGTTCAATTGTTTTGCTAATCGGCTTAGTTTTCACAATAGCTAGTAGCAAAATATGGTATCAAACAATTTTAAAAGTTTTACTAAATATTCTTTTGTTTTTTTATTCTTCTTGGTCAGTTCTCTGTTATTTTGCTGCTTTTGCTACATTTTAGGTACACATTCTTTTTTTCTGATTCTAATTTCCTCATATTTGCTGTTTTTTTTTCTTTCATTGCAAAATTTTATTAAACTTCATGACATTTTTTTGAAACATTCTCGTCGATTGATTGATGTTTTGCTAATTTTAGGCATTTTTTTTTCAGTTGCCGATTATGTTTTATTCGCCTATACTTCTGCTCATCTTTGAGTTCAATCACAAATTCCTCTATCAACTTTTCCCGTTTGGAAATTGTTTCACTGATATTTTACTGATTTACATTTTAATTTTGCTAATTCTCTTGTCCATTTTACTGATTTTGTAGCACATACGATCACAATTGATTTTATAAGTTTTACTTAACATTTTGGGTTATTTTGCTGCCTTTACTCTATTTCACATTTTTTTGTGCTAATTTTTGCTGACTAACACAGCCCACTCCCCAAGAATTTTGCTGATTTTTCACTTTCTTGGTCAATTTTATCGAATTTCATGCATAAGATATTCTTGTCAATTGGTTTACTAGTTTTGGTAATTTCTCTCGATAATTCTTGGCTATTTTTATTTTATTCCCATATAATAGTGAGGTTTCATGAATTCGAAATTTAACAAAAATATATCAACATGTTTTTTAGAATTTCTCAAACAGTACTCTGTGAGAATTTCAAGTCATTTGTGGAATTTGTCAATTTACTAGAACGGTTTGAAATTTTGATAGAAATTTGAAACCAATTTTAATGGCGAGCTCTGACGTACTATCCCTAGCTTTTCCATCTTTCTCGATTAAACAGAGACAACCTTTTCCGATTTAGCGTGCATTCTGCGCGTTTGCCACAGTTCACGTTTCACTCCGGAAAATAGATGAGTGGGGTTATATAAAAACAAATCAAACATTTTCTATTGAATATTCCGAGTAATCAAACTGATCAACTATTTATTTATTGAAGTTTGAGCCATTTTTTTTTATTTATTCAAGACTAAATCACTCGCTAAATCATATTATATTGGGTTAACAAGCATGATCTCATGTGATTTCTGTGTCAATGTGGCAACACCGACACAGCGCCGTCTACTTCTACTCCTAACCTAACCTCAAATTTTGTTTTGTTTTGCTGTTTGCCTCAAGTTTGCTTCTCAAAAACTGCAAACTTTTCATTTTTGTATACGTTAAAACCCAATCAAAAGTCCTCATATATTCGGTGAAGCTCTCATTCAGTGAAAAAAAGGAAAAGCTTGTGTTCGTGAATCTGTGACAAAAATGAAGAAAAAGTGCTTTGTGCCATCACTGTTATCAGTGGCTTCCGGGTTTTATGCTCTCATATACCAGTGAAACAGTTTATATATTGCGTGACAATAAAAGGTAAACACTCATTATTGTCTTTTATTGTCCAAAATTCATAAACATACTCCAATACAAAGCTTCGTAACTTCTTCGAAAAAACACTTATTAAGTCACCTCAAACAACAAAATGTTCAGAAAGGATGAGGCTACAATATTTTAACATAAGAAAAGGTCCATTTGCACCTGTATACTACACAAAGTGCTCTCCAAGATATTTCACGGAATCGAAGCTTTTCAAATGTCTTTTTCGTCTCCAAAGTTTTGAAGCACTCGATGAAGAACTTGGACCGGTTGAAATGGACATTCCATAATTTGTGTGTGTATTGGAATATGTTTAGAAACAATAATAACAGTAAACAGTAACAACTGTAACAAGTAACAGTACCAAAAACTACCCACATGATGCGGCGTTGTCAGCTCGTTCGCAATTTACCTAATAGACTTGAGTGTACGAGTGATTTCATTGTCGGATGCGCTATAGAGCTAAATAAAATGCTACGCTAATTTCACAACCTGGCAACAAATTTAGAATGGGGCGTCACCAGTCGTTTCATTTGTTGATCAGGATCACGTGTCGGTGACGTAGTTTCCCTGAGAGTATTTTGAATGAAACCGTTAGAAAGTTAGCAGATATTAATTGAGTTTTCTAGAATAAATATGGATAAAAAAAATTGAAAAAATTGTTTTTGGCATTAGTATGTATCAAAGAATTCACTGAAAAAAAATCAAAAAAAAAAATATCTCCCTATTCTGATAGTCTCTGAGTGTATTCACAAATTTCTTTGTTTCTCTATTTAAAACTGTTTTACTGATGATATATTTTGATAAAATTTGGTAATTCTCAGTTCAATTTTGCTCATTATTGTGCCTTTTTCTGATGTTTTGTAGCAAAAGATGATATCAATCAATTTCATAGGTTTTGCTAAGTATTATGTTTATGCTCAATTATTCTACGGTTGTTTTGCTAATTTTGATCTTTTTCACACCTTCTCTTTCGTTGATTATCTCAACTCCGCAAGAATTTTGCTCAATCTTTTTACATCTTGGTCAATTTAAATACATTTCTTAATGTTTTCAAATATTCTATATTCACACCTCATCTGAATTTCCCTAATCATTGCTGATTTTCATTTGAGTTTTCCTGATGTTTCTTAAAATTGTTTTTTACCCAAAATAACCGAAACCAACACAACTTGATTGGGTTGGATTGAGTCAAGTTGGATTAATTTAGGTCAAGTAACACCCTGTATGATAGATTTGAAAAAAACAAATTTAGATTGCCTGAACTTTAGGCTACAAAAAATGTACACTTGTTCATTATCGATAAAATGAACCGTTTTCGAGAAAAAAACATATTTTTAATTGAAAAAACCTCGAAAAAAGCCATGACGAAGTGGTGCCCTTGACGAAATTATTCTAAAAAAAAATGTGAAACTATGTTTTTTCGAGTTTTGCATTGTTTTTTCAGATTATTTTAATAAACATTTCGAGGAAATTATAGGTTAAATTTTTTTTTTTTTGAATTTTGTCCAGGACGGCACAGCATTATGGCTATTTTCGATGTTTTTTTTCAATAAAAATATGTTTTTTCTCGAAAACGGTTCATTTTATCGATAATGAACAAGAGTACCATTTCTTCAGCTTAATGTTCAAGGTATCGGAATGTATTATTTTCAACTCCTTATCATACAGGGTGTTAAAAACGTAGGTGAGCATTAAAATGTACAACCTAGTCCGGCCCTGGGAAACTAAACAAGCTAATCATGTTTAAAGGGCAGTTTTTCAAGAGGTAATGTTTACTGTTGATCATATTAAATTTTCATCAAATTATATTAAGTGGTTAAGAAGTTATTTAAGAAAAATTGATTTCCAGTGGCGTCGTCCTTTCGGGGCCCGTATCTCCGTAGATAGGGCCTCTAGGAAAAAAGTGTACGGCAACATGTCATCTTATTTTTCAATGTTCTATCTGAATCCGAGAGATCTCCAACATTTCACACTCACTCAATAATTCAACTGTCTTTGAAATAATAAATAGAATAAAATTTATAAAACGCGGATAATGGGAAAACGTTCTCAAAATACAACTGACGTGTGTTGTCGATGGAATAAATGACACACGTCGGACTCAAATGATCACGATCTTTTTTCCGCCATGACATGTCTTTCTCGTTGGCCTAGCGACGTCACGCAGAACTATACGACTATATTCGATACCGGTAGACGGAGCCATGAGCAATTTTCAATAAAATGTTTGAACATTATTGGCCATTATTAATCTTACCCAAGGTAACACAATCAGGAAGACTGATGATAACTTGTCCCAACTCATCCTCGTAAATACTCTTAATATTTTTGATTATCGAATGGAAAATTTTAATTCGAGCTGCAGTAATATTTAATCCTTGCAGATTAGCAGGAGTGGGCACTGGCAAGGACGGTTCTGGATCAATTTTTAATAAAACTTCGTTGATGGCTGCCCCATCAAAGAAGGTTTCGTAGACTTGCAGTTGGTCTGGCTTCTTCACACAAGTCGCCAACTGAAATAAATATGAATATCACATGTCCGGGTTTGGATAATTTTATTTATTTATTTTATCACACCAAACATACAATAATGGGACTATTTTGGGTATAAATGGAATGAATTATAAAGAATTCATGATAATATGTAAAAGTTAAATTAATCTCCGTCATCATATTCCTCAATCCACGCATCAGAAAGTCATGTTATTTGTATATCAGCCATCTGTTGTACGGGGAATTATTTTATAATGCAGCTCTGACCAGCATAACAGTGCCTGGAGTTGATTGAAATTTAAATAATCATGCATAAAATCAATTTTCAATCAATTCAAAAATAATAATTAAATCTTGAAAACGGATTAAGATGAAAAGTTGAATGATGTCATAAAAATATCAGAATTAGTTTGTATCGCATTCATGATAAATTATGCAAAACAACCGCATTATCACGGTGACTATTTTGCGTATTATACAGGGTTAGACAAGAATCCTTCAGAGATTATTCTCAGCATGCGGTAGAGCTTACCGAGTCAGTTGATAGGGAGTTTTTGAACACCTTGTTAATTTCAACGTTATTATCATTTTCTTAGGCATGCGCAGAAACCCAAATGTTGATAACGCAGTGGAACCAAAAAAGAGATTTTGAAACATTTTGTTCAACGTTGGACGTTTGTGGAATAGCATTACTTCTTCTGACTCCCATTTCCTGTGTGCTAGATGACAGACAGTTGTGAAATATAGAATCAATTTCTGTTGGATATCTAATAAAAACATAGTAATCTTACAATTTCAGTGCGACTGTAGTCATTTTTATTTTAATTGTACTTTGTATGTTTCAAGATTTCTATGTATGTAACAATTTCATAATAATAAACACGAGAAAATAACCGAACGTTGCGTTACAGTCCTTAGATAACGTAATATACGTTATTGGTTATTTGCAGTCTCCAGCACATGCTCAAAATAACCGACAACGTCAATTACGGGTCAAATAGGAGCTTCAAAAACTCCCTTAGCCGATACTTTAACGTTGGCCCACTAAGCGTAGCGTCGGTTATTTTCTCATGTTGTTGAGGTACCCCTCGTATCTAAACTATCAGATAAGTTATGGAAAATGTGAAAACTGTTTCTTATATAACTTTTCCCGTAGAACTTGATTCTGCCTTCGGAATTAATATACAGGGTCAGGTCAAAAACTTATCGGACCCACCTTTTTTTTTAAATGGAACACCCTGCATATTTATAGTCTTTTTTTAACCTTTTCAAAAATATATAACAGTATGCACTTTTTAAAAAATGAATTTTTGTCCGATAACTTTTTGACCTGACCCTGTATACCTACTAATTCCAAAGGCATAATCGAGTACTTCGGGAAAAGTTATATAAGAAACCGTTTTCACATTTTCCATAACTTATCTGATAGTTTAGATACGAGGGGTACCTTGAAATGCAACATTTTCAGTTTAGCCCTGTATCTTAAAAACTAAAAGGGCTATGAAAATTTTGTTAACGGCATCTTCAGTTTCACGAAAAAGTAGCACACTGTCGCGAAAACCGCAACTTTCTATCTATAGGAATAACGGAGATATACTGCAAAAGTACCTAAAATGAGACACCCTGTACAAAATATGGTCCATTTTAGGTCTATTCATTGTCCAGAACTAAGAGCAAGTACATGTTTGATACAAGTAGAGCCTAAAAATGATCGTTCAGTAGTGAGTAATTTGTATCGTATATGGACGTCTATTGGACGTCCAGACGTCCAGATATGTCCATTCTTTGTTCGAATATTGGACATATTTGTGCTATCTGCGATGTATCAAGATTTTGTCACATCGAGTCCAAAACTCCATCACCCCCTCCCTCCAGAAAAAAAAGGTATCTACGCCCTTGCAAACGATGGAAGAGATCCAAAAAATAATCGCTATTAAGTGATTGCACCGAATTTCGCGTAAGTAATCGCATTTTCGTAAATATCGATTTGCATTTTAGATTTTTTGTGGTGAATTTAAGAAAAGTTTCAATAATTTGTAGATAGGTTGTGGAGTGGATTAGCTACAGAAAATTATTCATGTTGACGATTTCGTCAAGTTTTTTGAAAAACTCTGCAAGATTGTTTCCGGGAGGTTTCTTAAGTTTTTTTTGGGATGCACCGTTTTCAAGTGAAAAAAAAAGCTGCTTTAACCTCCCGGAAAGAAACATCTATTCAATAAATTTCAAGACATGTAGTTTGTGGTGGAAATATTCATTTCATAAATAGCGTTTTCATGGATTCTGGTATCATAAGACCATTCCAGTGTTGTCTGTCATTAACGTCACTTGCAGCTCGCCGATTGGCTGAAAGTGACGTTGATGATGACAGACCAAAATGGTCTTATGATACCATACTCCATGAAAACCTCGATGAAAACGCTTAAAATGTTTCTTTCCACCAAATTTGAATCCAATCTTTTTAGAACACAGTAATATCATTTATTATTTCGAATAATTCATGACATGACATCATAGGTACTCCATGAAAACGCTTTTAGTATGCAAAGTTTGCAAAAGTAACCTTTAAAACGATTTTACTCGAAAACAGTTAGTTATCGACTGGAGAGACAGTATCCTTTTTACGAAAAAGAAATTGGGCAATTTTGGTAATTAGGTAAGCAATAGACTGTTGAAAAAAGTGGAAATTGATAAGATAACTCAGGCGCAGTCATTGACAAAATGATCCCCCAGATTGGCAGCTTGATTATTAAAAAACAACTTAGTATGTAATTGAAAACATTTCATATATCTGACACGATACTATAATAAATCAAATCTCACCCATTTAACCAAAGGCCCCCCAAGAAACTCCTCAATGTCACTCGCTGAAGCAGCCATTTCACCGAAAATCTACACTAAAACACTTCCGTGTAAAAGGCTAGGCGAATTAATCCATGCTGATAACGGAATTAGAGGATAAATCACCGTCAACACAACAATTTTCGATTCACAGCGGGATTTAATTCATCATTTGTTTATTGTTTTCTTTTCTCACGGCTCAGAAACAAGTGCAAAACGCTCATTAAGGAGACATGGAAGCAACAAAGAAAATATCTTGAATGAACACCGGGAAAGTCTAGTACAGATTAGTCGGGGCGACCAAACTGTACAGCTATTTTTTCTTAAAAAAAAAAAATCCTTTGCAACTTTTGCAAAATAAAGTTATTAGGGAGACGCCATTTTGAATTTTTAATGTTTAGGAATGGCTTAATGTAGACCAGATCCTGACGTTGATGGCATTATTGACAGATGGCAACGTTAAAAGTAGGTTCAAGGTTGCCAGACTGCTACTAGTAATACTAGCCTAGTTTACATCGACAACTTGGTCCGCGGACCAAGTACTAAATTCGAACTATATCAGAACCATTATTTGGATCGAATGGTGTAAACAGTTGCGGACCAAGCTGGTCCACTCTAGGTTCGGTATACGCCAGCAGGTGTACCGAACTAAATTTGGTTCGATCTGGATCAAAATTATGAGGTTATGTTGATTGTTATTATTGTGAATTGTGTTGGTTCTGAGTTTCTAAGGCAATCTGAGCGTACTTAATTATGTGTTTTTTGGTTACCAATTGTGTTGATAAATAATTTCAACTTGTTTTTGACATTTGACGAATTGCGCGTACTCAGTTAGTTCACGCGTTGCAAGACTGTGTAAACGGGCGAGAAGCAAGCATTGGTCCTACCGTACTATACTATACCCACCCACTTGGTCCTATCGAACCGAACTAAACGAGTAATCGGTGTAAACTAGGCTACTAACTTTATTTGTGATACAATTATTATTCGTCATGATATATTATCACGTTTTCAACAAGCAAATATATTCCTCCAAATTGTTACAAACAATTAAATAGTAACATTTTTTCTATATAGTCTATTATAGATAGAATCTGATCTTATGAGAACATCTGCAATTATTTAATTATTGTTATTAATTTAGGATCTGTAGAGAATGAACAGAAAAAATAAGCACTCAACGGACTCTGTAGGTTGATTGGCACCGGTAAATATCCGGAAAAACGTACAGTTCTTCGCGAAATGATAACTCTCAATGTGTATAGGTACATTTCGCTAAATTTGGACGTAATCATGATCAACAATTATGTGAACTACGTTAGAAATGCAACTAAACATGTTCGTGAACACCGGTTGAAACTAAATTGGTGGGAGAGACACTGCGAGCGAAATAGCGAAGACATCGAATCGATTAGTTGGGGAAAAATTTCCGCTCCATAATACTGCTATACAAGGTCTCAAATACATACAGGATGTCAAACTTAAAAAAAAATGGGTTTTTCATAAATATGTATCTTGAATTTTCTATACTCTAAGGCTAAGGCTTCGGGCTACGATTAAATCGGGTGCGTACTCTGACGACGAGCTGGTCTAATTCCATGCCACCTCTTTGTATGATAGAGTTAATGGTTGTGCTCTAGAAGCGCGGCGTATTCCGCGTATGCCGCTAGCATATTCAAAGTCAAATTCAAAGATCTATTGTCTAACAGGATACAGATCCCAATCAATACTTTATTCAAAAATACTTTATTATAAAACTAGATAAAACTAAGCAAATGTAAAGATGGACATGGATAAAAAAAGTGATAGTAATTTCACAATGAAAAACTGAACATCACACCCATTACACAATTTAAAGATAAAGAGCGAGCTTGCACAAACTGTAGCCTGTTGAAGTGATAACATACTGAATCTGAGCAGAATAGATGGTCAATAGCCTCTGACCATCTATTTTGAAAAAGAGGTATTTCAAAAATCTTGGACCGATTCAAGTCTAAGCGATGTGAACTGAATAACGAGGAAACCACAAAAGAGCCCCATATAATAAACGTGATCTGATATGGGTCAATATATACGAAAAGACCCTGTATGGGCCGACGAAAATCCCCAAGAGATTTTTGAAAACCGATTTCAGCGTTTTAACGGGCCATACTTTGCCGGATTTGTTAGAAGTACCCACCGGATGAGGAGCATAAATGTTTCTCATGCATGATGGTGCACCAGAACATTTTAATAGTTCGTGATTATTTGAAAACAACCACTCGGAAGACTGCAAGTTTCTTGGACTTATTTTGGATGGAGATTTGAGATTCCGCGAACATATCCAATCACTCAGCGGAAAATTATCGTCGTCGTGTTTTGCCGATTAGGGCGGCTAAGTCTGGCGCAGGACTTGGGGTCGCAAGAATGGTCTACTTCTCTTTATTTGAATCCCATCTGAGAAATGGCATCCAATTTTGGGGAGCATGTTGCCAGAGTCTTTTGAACCCTATACTCATTATACAGAAAAGAGCCTTGAGATTTCTACTGGACCTTCCACATAGAGAATCTTGTAGGCCCCACTTTGTCGATCAGGGGATATTGACTGTTGTATCTCTCTACACTCTGGAAACTACAACTTTGGTGTTCAAAAACAAGGATGCAATCCGGCACTGCGTTCACTCTAGGACGACGCGTCAAGCTTAAGACCCGCCATTCTATCTAGGAAATACAAAGCGCTCCTTTGTATATGAGGGAAGGAAGATGTTCAACCATCTTCCTGAAGAACTAAAGATGATAACATCCGTGAGAGTTTTCAGGAGTTCACTAAAGAGACTGCTATAACAAAAGCCATTTTATATAGTCTCAGAGAGTTTTATGAGTGTTCCTTCAATTAGAGACGGCGCAGTGTAACCATTCTTAATTGTTTTACTAATACAATAATCGTCTATGTGTACATTCATATTTTCATAGTTTTAAGTTGCAAAAGCTGTGTTTGTTATTATTTTAGTAAGCTTTGTCGATGGAATTTTATTTAACTTACTCATGTTTTCTTGATGAAACTTGCTCATGATATAAAACTTTCCTGAAACATTATTTCACGAGATTATCTCTGGTATATCATGTGTCTCAGACCTGTTACGACAGTTTTTCTTGAGATTTTTTTTTCACGAGTCAAAAATCTCATGAAATATTCTCATAGAAGATTTGGATCTCTAGACCAGGAGTCATAGATTATTGTCTCGGAATACAGGTTAAACAAGGAATTTTCTATCAAGTTATAAGGTCAATGAGAAGACACTTTTGAACATTTATTGTAGCGTAACCAAATAATGATAATATCCAGACAAATAAATAAAATAAACTAACCAAGGCTGCCCTCATCCCGCAATACTTCAAATTCTTATTGATCAGAAAGGGTGGAACAGTTCAACAGTATACTTTTTACTTTCTAATCTAGAATCAGCTCTGAAATTATTGGAACGTTATTTCCGGACACCCTGTATAGTCTCATACAACTTGGCAACAGTGAATCAGTTGACGTGACATCTGTCATTGATACCGTCTGTCGTTTTCTAAAGGTGTTCAACTCTTCTTTTTTCTATCTATGTTGGAGTGAGGAAGGGCGTCGATATCGATAATCTCGTAGCTGAGTACGTCTACATCGTGATAAGAATCGAATTCCTGCAGACGAAGTTTATACACAAACTAGTATACTTGATGACAAAATGAATTTCCTTTATTTGGTTAGATAGAAATTTGGTATTTGGTTGATCTGGGGCACCATGTGGTAAATGACACCCCAAAAAGCAATTCCTTTGAGTATTATATTAGTCTGCATTGTAGCGTTTTACGGCATGAGCACGACGATACTGAGAATTAATGGCAATTTGATAATTATTTGTTCTGAGGAGTTCAATTCAATCGAATGATTGCTATTCGAAGCTCAAGGGACTGACAACTTGCTTATGATAATAGCACTTTGGCTCTAATTAGTTTCGTTACAATTTATTTTTGATAACATTTGGTAGCACTTCGGAATCGACCCAGGGCTTTGTCTATAGACATTTTCAGAATATCAAGTCGTTTATGCATTTTTCATACAATAAGATACACCAGACCACTCTAAACTAACAATTCACACACTCCAAAAAAGTACAAAACCAATAAACACTGATAGAACACAACTTCAAAATAAAAAAACTTCGTCATCACTGTGCGCGCTTCCAACCTAATAAGGAGTAGACAATTTAGTCCGCAATGGAAACATTCCACTATTGTGGCCGTGGCAAAGCGCTGTGGGGGTCTACCACCATAATCCAGAGGGTGGCGCCCGAGTTACAGAAAAGCACAGAATTCTCAAGAAAGTTAACCGGGTTGATCGACTGATTACCTGAACACGTCTATCGCCACAAGACGAAATCAACGATTAAAGTTGGAAATATGATGGTCGCAACTTGGACCCAGATTGAATTAACAATTTCTCTGAACTCATGTTATTAGTGAATCATTATCCATTCTCCACTCACAACAAGTAAATTTGATACAGGAAAATATAATAACTAAGAGCTATACCCAAATGAACCAACATACGGGGTTTTGATATGGAAAATAATCTACATGCATTGAAATTCAGATTTGAGTAGTGCAAATAGTCTGCCAACTCTTCTAGTTCTTGTCTTCTTTCTGAATGTATGCAGAGGTTCTGTTGAAGGTAGTGACACAAAGTGATGAGGTTTTGAAAAGCAGTGACGGAGAGGTGACAGCAGATTGATAGAAGAAACCCTGAAATCTAGAAAACGTGGATTAAAATAATTTAAAACCTCAACATAGCACTTACAACAGTGAGTAAGCAATAGAAAATCATCAAAAATCTCCTGAATATTGCACTCTTACGGTCAACCTCTTCGTGAAAGCCTATAAATTTGCAGCCAGAGGTAAGTAACAAAAGACATCCGCCAGTTTCCAGCAACAAGTATCTGAATCCGAAAATCTCGTTGATCAATTTGATGATTTTTAAAATTTGAGTGCATATTGTTCGAGTTGTTCTGATAGCTTCAATTGAGTGGACGTAGGATTTTTTTTGTAGATTTTGTTGGAGGTATCTTTTTGGAAACGATTAGTACATGTGTATATTTTTGCAAAAACATACCTTCCACTGGCTTCAAATAATCGAGTAGTCAGCAATGCCAAAATGGACATGATCAGCACAATTGCCCAACCATAGCTCATGAGAAAGTAGATCGGCACAAAACTCACGAAATATACAGGATTTCGATCCCTAATACAAACGATCCATGCATCGTAAATGATAATCAAGTTGGGTACTAAAAGTGGAATTAGGAGCATAACCACCCTGTGCGATTTTGACTTCGGAGTGTAATAATCCCTCAACTGTAATTCCAAATATTTTATATCCTTCAGAAGCTCATTCCACAATTTTCCAAAATATTTTTTGTTCAATATTGAAATATATAAACTTAAGAAAGCCAACAAATCGCAGGAATTTTGCAAGATATTGATAAAATGAAGATGAAATAAACGCGATCGATAAGTTGCACCAGCGCTCGCGGTTAAAAGTATCAACAAAATAATCGATACTTTTTGAGGAAGTATGTTCCGTGCACATTTTTTTTCGAAATTGATGTGTGGAACCACGTGGTGAATGGCACCCCATAAAGCAATTGCTTTGCAAATTTTGATTTGCATCGCAACGGTTGACAGTGACAGCACGTAGAATACTGAAATTACATGGCAATTTGATAATTACTATTGATTTGAAAAATATTAATTAAATTGAATGTTTGTTGGTATTCAAAGCTCAAGGGACTGACATTCAATTTGTAAATGTCTTCAGCGCGTTACTCATGTATTCAATTAAATTAACAGACTCAAGACATAAATTGATACTCGAATCCCTCTTGAGGTTCGATTTCTTTGGTGCTGTTGTGCTGGTTGTCGAAGATTCTTGTAGGAGGAGGACAGGTGGCGGAGGAAGTATCACAAAGGGCCGGAGGAAAGTGGGTGCAGAATTCTGCGCTGTTCCTTCTTCGATTGATTCTATGGGCAGTTTGAGGAGGACCGGTTTAGGACTACCATCTGCCTTGGTGCACGTTGCATGTTGCTTGCGCTGGTCATACAGCTTGCATTGGTGGTGGTTCCGACCTTCAGTAGAACACTCTGTTCGTATAGAGATACATTTTTGTCTATTATACATGTTCATGGTTAGTAAGTTCAACCTGCTGCTCTATTTATATATCTACTATGAGATAAATGGAGATATTTAAATAGAGAGAGATATTTGAGATATTAGTACGTCCACACATGTTTGTGCCGAATATTCTTATTTTACTGATCATTTTGAATTTTGAAATGCCAATCTGTTTATCTTATTGAAAATAGTGAAACCACTTAATCCAAGCATGTCTGGAATTGCCAATCTGGGAGCATCAGACGATGTTACCGGGACACAAGGGGATAGGTGCATTGTAATGAGCGAGCGGACTATCTTGCACGCAAAGCAGCAAATACACCACCTATGGGTTCAGAACCTGCCATTGGAATCACGTTACTAAATCCTCTATTATAAGAGAGACTGGCTGAACTGTTGGTAAAAAAAATCAGGATACAATAATATGGAGCATAGTAAAACAATGTTGACAGAGGAAATCCAATCATCGTTCACTGGAAGTCTACTGAATCTCAGTGGAAATCACCTTAGGAAAGTAACAGTGAAATTAACTGGACACTGAACTCTAAGAAAACATCATATGTATACCATGGGCCTCTTAAATGACGAACCCATAGGCTATATGCAATGAATAGGTCTTTGTCTTTGAATGTGAAGCACTCTCGTTCTGGAGAAGGGATACTGGGGAATTCACACTCATTATTCAAAGGTCAGACAAAGCAACAGTAGGAAGATTCACAAACCTTATTCAGGTAATGCAGCTCTTCGACTGAAAGACAGGCACAGAGATAAGACAAAAAAACACATTAGAGGCTGCGGTGTCAGGGATATTACCTCGAAGCTCGTTATGCCTGTATGTAGAAATCAGTTTTTTTGAGTTACTATGTACATAAGAAAAAGCTTAGACTGATTTTATTATACAGACAGACAAAAGGCCGAGTCTCAGCTTCTCATAAGTCAAGTACTGAGAAATGATTATAAATAAACAATATTTTGGCAAGAGCAGAAGAAAAGGATGGGAAGAGAACGCAATTTAGGAGGTTTAGGCTCGTACTCTACAGATGAGATTGCATCATTGAATAGTCAATAGATGTTTTTTTACATGAGTTTTGTACTTTCTGAATTTACCGATGGTCTTAAGCATAGGAAAAAGAATCAATCTCTTTTCTATGTCTGAAGAATCGCACGGACGGTCCATGAACTACGTCACAACGATTTAATATTGAGAAAGAACAAGCGAATCACAAAGAAGACTTTTAACATCTATTTTATGATGGCAGTGGTTGTTCAAAAGAGCCACTGCACATTCATACCCGGAGAAGGGTATGGTTCCGAGGGTTACATTGATGTGAGTGGTGCCATGCTGCCTTACTGATGAGTCCAATTTCGGGACGAAACCGGTATAAGGAGGGCCCTACACACATGGATGTAACTCTCGACATTTATTACGGTTCTACCAACCTTTCCGTTTAACATCGGATAACCGTAAAACGTCTCTTTATTTTCTGACAGGTAATGTCTGTTAAGCTTTTTAAAGTTCATTTTTTATATGACCCGAGAATCAAATATAACAGATATGTTTAGTTGGTTGACGTTGGAATTCTCATGTGCGGATAATCAAGTCTTATTCCTTAACGTGTCGTCGGTGACACAACAATAATATGATACCTTTTATGTCAAGTTGTTTTGTATTGAGTAATGAAAATGTTCAAGCAGCTTCGGAAAAGTAGTTAACAGCGGTAACTGAATAGTATTTTGAAAATCTTCGAGAGTCAGGTTTTCTACCATGATCGCAAAATTACTCCATACACTCAAAAGTTGGGTAATGTTACCAAGTAAACAATAACATCGTTGTTTTTCATGATCAATGTTCAGGTAGAGTTTATCAAAATAGACCCACACTATCTTATATTTTTGAAAAGCCTGTACAAAAACAAATCAATTTTTTGATAAATACATAAAACAATGGTCAATACTCAAAAACAGTTTTATCTGGAAGAAAAACTGATAATGCCAGTTGCCAATGGATTCCACCCAAAAAGTCGCCTTATTTTTTTTATACATTTTGGTCACTTGGTTTACTATGCGCGAGTCGGCTCTACTTTTGTCCAGCTAGTGAGCTTACCTTGTGTGTTTAACTGTCATGGTTTTCTTATTCCAGGGACCCAATCCTCAAGTTAAGGAACAACGCTCCCTCAAACTTGATAGAGGAGAGAATATTTTTGAGGGAGCAGACGAGAGTTCCCATCGCATGATCTTCTTCATCCCTCTTCTCCCAGACGCGGGAGGTTATGCTACCATCTACCTTATTGTGTTCAAAGTCACGCTCACGCCAAATTGAATGTGGACTTTCAAGAATGGGCATACATTGTTTTTAAGAGAACCACGTCTACTTTAATCCCAGGGAGCCAATCCTCGAGTTAGGGAGCAGTCGCTCCCTGGGAGTAGATTAGGCGTGTTTCTCTCGAAAATAATGTTGCCTATTCTTGAAAGTGGGATCAAAGAGGTTCTCCTGATTTTTGGTAGAAGTCTGTTCTATTGACTTGAGTCAGAAGAATTAAACTGTCAAATTTCCGCTTGATAAACGGTAATCGTATGCTACCATCCACATTGAATTTGGCGTGAGTGTGACTTTGAACACAAGTACAATGTAGATGGTAGCGTATGATTCCCGTTTCAAGAATAGCGAAAGTCTGGGAAAGGGAGGGATGGAGAAAATAATGCGATGGGAACTCGTCTGCTCCCTCAAAAATATTCTCCCTTCTATCATGTTCGAGGAAGCCGTTGTTCCCTGACTCGAGGATTGGGCTCCTGATAGCTGAGATAAGAGGGGTGTGTCGTGCAACATCTTCAAAATCACCCTGTAGCTCAAAAACTGAGTGGTCTATGACTTTTTTGTTCATGACAAAAAAGTCGCGTAGGTTTGTCAAAACTGCTTGATTCTATCTCTAGTTATGGCCGAGATAACCCGCCATCGCAAACAAAATGGGATATCCGTGTCATTTTTATTCAATGTTGATCTGATGACTTATATCTGCTCATTTCCCTAGTAAAAAAAAGACAAGAGAGATAATTTTTACACTCAGTTCACTAGTTTCATTGAGCAGTGAATAAAGAATTGCATTCATTATCATTATCGCCTTTAAGCCCGTATTCTCCGTTCGTACTTAAACTCGTTTAAGATTTGATGGCGTTTAATACAAGATTTTGTATATTCTCTCATCTCTCATCAATTTTGTCTTTGAATAAAGACAATCTGTATTCAAAGTTAAAGATGTAAACGCACTCATTTGAAAACAACTTGCCACTAACTTCACACGCCAATGCAGCCACACAGTTCCAACCTGTGACAACAATCAACGCGAAACGTCACCAAAATTTACTAAAAATCATGAGAAAAGATAAAAGTGTTCGGCGATGTGCCACGATGTTTTCGGTCAATTTTTACATATAAATAAACTAAACCATGTTGAAAGTACACATTAACGATAAAGCATGACTAGTGCTCTATTATACAGGACGTTCTACGTCCTCGTACATTTTATATTTAATTTATACGAGTGGTTTGAATACGCGTTTGTTACTTTACATAGCTTGATTGTTGATTTTTATCACGAGTTTGGTGGTGCCCGCAGAACTAAACAGTTGAAAAATGAAATTGAACGGAAAAATAAGATTCCGAAACATTTAACGGTGCTTTTGGGCAAAGAGGAGCCTTCGTACCGGGATTTGGCCAATGTTGTTTTGTGGTGTCTGGTTAATCGGATTGTCTTCCTTAGTTTATATGATTATAAAGGTAAATTTGCTTTGGGATTATAGTTTGATCTGTTTGCAAATAGTTGAGGTGTTTTGTTGTTCTTTTTTCATTCATTGTTATTATCATAATCACACCATCAAATTATTCTTTTAGTAGTACCTACCACTTTTGTTCCGCAAAGTTTCTTTATCGACAACATCGTAATTTTTGCTTAGTTTTTATAGCGTTTTAAATTTATGATGCAATACACAGCAACAGCTCAGTAGCCACATTTATGATTTATTTTAATTATTTGATTATATTTAATCATGAAAATTTAATATTTTCGTTAACATTTGCAAAGCATCGCCGGAATTTTTGAAACTTCATTGAAATTTGAAATATGAATAAAGACCAATATGGGACTCAGAGGCAAGATCGGTATATAACAGGTTGTCTCACTTTTACGGTCATGACGTCATCTGATTCCAGTGTTGCCCTATAAAAAACATGGGCGAAATCAGTAGATCTCTTGTTAAAACAGTACTTCTGGCAACCTTGAAATTGACACATGACACGATACGATGCAGACCGAACCAATCGAATGACAGAATTCAGTCTACTGCAGACGCTTGACTCCGATGACGTCATATTTTTCCTTCCTCCGTATCTTACGAAGTGCGAGGCAACCTCTTGTATACTGATCTTGACTCAGAGGAACCAATACAGATTCCGATTGACCGGCTACATGTGAATGGTCTGGCTGGCGCCATCTCAGGGTAAGAATGTGAGACGGACGTGGTGGCACGGCCCTCTCAATGTGTAGTTTGACAAGAAACCACTATTTCTTTTAAAAACGATCGAGAAAAATTGTCACTATATGGAATAATAGTATATTATTCCACGGGTGGGAAATGGTGGGTATTACTCACGAGAAGTGAGGACGGCACTTTTTGACAATTACTGTACTTAAAGTGAGGTTAGGTTGTTAACACAATGACTATAAAACAAGTATGGACGGTCAAATGGGCTGTTTCAAAGTGATGGATTTGAAGGTTGACAACGAGGTTGACAACTTGCCGAATTTTCTGATTGGCTCCTAAACAGTTGACATTAGAACGAGAAGAAATTTCCAAAAAAAAAACAATATTCAAGAAGTCTTGAAATTTTGAAAATGTCACGAAGAAGTCGGCAACTTCCAAAACTACTGATTTATACGGCTGAACATTTTAGGAAAACTTCATAAAAACTTCAATTATTGATTAGTGAAATTTTCAACTCCTAGATGCGAAAACTTTCAAGAAAAATTAAATTTGTGTGCATGGTGTATTAAAAAATGAAAAAACGTATTGAGTTGGGAGGGTGGAATATTCAGGACAAATTCATAAAACTCCACTGATTTGTTTGTAACAAATCTCCTAAAAGTTTCATCTCCTAATGGCACAAACTTTTTGAGAAAACTTTTGAGGAGTTTGTCCTAAAAATTGACAAATTTTCACTCAACTTCTTCCAAAATACTTGAGTTGAAGGGTTAAAACTTTCAGGAAATGTTCACTTATTGATCTGTGAAATCACACAAAAAACTCAGTAACTTCCAAAACTAGTTGAACATTTTATGAAAACTTCACTTATTGATAAGGTGGTGAAAAATGCAACTTCCAGTCCAAAACTCTTCAGAAAAATTAAATTAAACTTTTGAGGAGTTTATCTTAAAAATTGACAAGTTTTCACTGAAGACTCTATAACTTCCAAAATAATTGATTTGAGGAGATAAAACTTTCAGTTAATCGTCACAAAATTTCACTTATAGATGTGGGAAATTTTCAACTCCCCGATGGAAAAAAAAATCATTATTTAAACAGTGTCTCGAAAATTTGGGAATATTCTGGAAGGAGTCAGGAACTTCCAAAAGGATTTAGTTGAATAGTTGACACTTTCAGGAAAACTTCATCCTTGAGTAGAACTCCACTGATTGATTTATCAAAGTTTCAACCTCTCTATGCAGGTTATGTTGAAATATATCAAAACACACAATAACTTCCAAAATAATTGAATTATACGGTTGAACATTACTCCACTCCCACTTAGTGAAAATTTCAACTTCCAGATGCGAAAAATAATTTTTGTGCAGGATAAAAAAATTACAAATGTTCGCTGAGAATTCGATAACTCGTGAAATAATTGTGTTGGAAGATTGAAATTTTCAGGATAAATTCATAAAACTCCACTGATTTGTTTGTGGAAGTTCCATTTCCTCATTGCAGAAACTTTTCGAAAGAACCTTTGAGTGAGTTGAAACTTAACAAATTTTCACTCAAGACTCTATAACTTTCAAAATGATGTGAAACTTGACAAAAGTACACTTATTGATGTGTAAAATTTCCTACTCCTCGATTCACTAATAATTCGATATTTCTAAAATAATTGAGTTAGAAGGGTGCTCAGGACAAATTCATAACACTCCACTGATTGTTTTCTACAAAACTTGTTTTCTCGTAAAAGTTTCATTTCCACGTGGCAGAAACTTTTTGAAACAACTTTGAAGATGTCAGTCGTGGATATTGACAAATTTTCACTATAACCTCCAAGATAATTGAGTTGAAGAGTTAAAACTTTCAGGAAATCTTCATGGAAGTCAACTTTAGTTTCTAAAAATGTCAACGCACAGGACATTCTCTAATTTGTTTTTCATTACCTACTCAAAAAGTCATGAATGTTCATTATAGCGTTCATTACTTCATAAGTAGTCAAGTTACATGGTTGAAACTCCTGGGAAAACTTTATAAAACTCCACTGATTATTTTGTGAAAATCTCCACTCCCTCATGAGTCTTATACATTCTTGAGCAGGGTGTATTGAAAAAAGACAAACTTCTAAACAAAATTGAGTTGGAATAAGATTGACATTCTCAGTAAAACCTCATAAAACTCCACTTATTTGTATGTTACAACCACTCTTTATGACAAACACTTTTTGGAAGGAGGAGTGACAAATATAATTGATTTGGAGGGTTGAGACTTCGAATCGGCTATATGTAACTGTAAATTTATTTTCGATTTCATAATTTCTATGATTGAAAAGGTGCCCGGAACATCGGGAGAATTTCGACTTATTCAGTCTTGAGACGGTGGCGCTTATCCTACCCTCTCTCCGGTATTGAGTTAGGGCCTAATTTGCTCACGCAGTAAACCACCCTCTCATTCCAGAAATTAAGTAACTTTTTTGTTTTTTCCACGGTCTTTGTTTTTCTTGAAGTAGTACAAAAAAAAGAATGAGGTAACAAAGAAAAGAGAACAAACAAAAAAGTTATTTTATTTCTGGAAAAACCGAATCAAAAAATCAAAAAATGATTTCAAAAATTCGATATGGCGGCCATAAAAAAAATGAAATTTGAGGTGGGTTGCGGGAAAACAAAAGACGATCGAGGCATTTCATAAACGTCATTGTATTCGTCTTTAAAAATTGTCAAGATTATGTCCAAACCAATCGACCGATCGCAAATCTGGAGCCGGATATCGAATGCACCCTAAAACTCTCTCCATTTAACCTTTGCTGTAGGTATATTAGGAGCCAAGATCCCTGTATAGAGAAGCGAATCTGGAACACACTGTATAACCTGTGTATATCACCTACGGCGGCTTTACAATAGGGTCAAATGGTCATTGACCTGCCAAATAATCAACAAGATTTCATATTAATTCACTTAAATAATATTTTTTAACAAAAAACTTCCACTCATACATCCCATAATGCGCTCTCGTTATATCTCAAGCGTCGCACAGATTATTTGGGTCAAGATTTAGCTTTGACCAAAAATCGCTTGAGAGAATAAAGTGATTGGCGTAAAATCAGTGTGTTATAATGAAAAAAAATATGTCATGTTAGGCATTGGCCAAAACAACTCCCACATCGGCACGAGGAATTTGCGACCTACGCTCCCGTTTTCGAACGTTCGTCACACATTTTGAGTGGTTGTCTAGTAATGTCAAGTCAGCTGATGCTGATAGATTTCTATTGATTTTATTTTGCGAGCGGTTTGTTTACATAACATCGGTAATCGATCGCGAATTCTGGTTTTAAAATGTCGGATCGTTGTGTTGTTTATGAAATCTTGAATTGAAAATAAGAAAATGGTTTGACATCTGAGAAACGCCTCGATTTCAAGTCAATTTCATGACTGTTTGAACTTTCTATAATGAGAAATGATTCTAGACTACATTTTATGAATAGGTGAGTTTTTAAAAATTGCCGAGTATTTATACTGTTGCTTTTTACTTTTTTGCACTCAGTACGATTTATTTCAATTATGTATTTGCTCTCCTTCGATTTTTTTCTTATTTAAACATGAGATATCGCGTTAAATTTTAGAGGTTGGGGGCTTCTGAAATTTTTTTGTTTTAGGATATCATTTTGACCTTCCTATTGAATTAGCTTCGCCACTCTCACCTATAGGAATGAGAACTAAATGTTCTGCGAGATAGGTGATGAACAGTTTCCTGTGACCATGTTATAAAACCATAAGTGATTATTAACCATTCTTACCGATATATAACATCGAACACTTTGGGATAAATCTGATACTATAATAAACCTTTTATACATGATACTACAACAAACAAGATAAGCTCCCCATATCTTTCCTATGCGATGCGCGAATGGGTTTCAATTTCGTCGAGCTAGTGAGCTTACCTTGTGTGTTTTAGTATCATGCCTTTTATATAACTTATTGTTACTTTGAGTACCCGCAAAAGTTTATTGGGTCCCTAGCTTCCATGGTGAACAGGCCACTCTCTCCAGACTAGGATAAGTTGGGGGTTTGAAAATGCATTAAAAAATCAAATAAACTTTTTGTTATCCACCACGTTGATTACATCAACACTTCTCACACCTGATGACGAATAAAGGTCGTAACAATAATGAAATCTGGACGTCCGAAATGCCACATCTATAATCAAGATTGATTTTGTTTTCATAAAATTGTATCTACTCGCACATTTTATTAAAACATTAAAATTATCCGTGAACCGTGTATAATTAAGAATATCTAATGAGTCTAGGTATTTTCCCTTTCATTAATGATAATATGTTGATAAAACTGTCATAATTGCTGCTGATAACTTTGAAATGCTACGTTTACGCATAAATCTTGTTTCAGGTACATTAAAAAAGCATCAAGAAAAACTAGAAAAAGAAGTCAACCGAAAAGTTCCACCAAACGACCACATCATCTGGCACAATAATCCCGGTTCAACCTACAAAAACGGTTTTACCGGTAGAAAAATCCACATTAAAATCCTCAGTCCGGAAAACAGCAAAGAAAACATTGCCAACATCACCAAATCCCTGTGCAAAAGACAAAATAGCGACCTCACTATAGATCAACTCGATCGAATGTTGCAACAAGATTTTGAGTTTCCTGAACCAGATTTGGGATTGAATTGCGGGGAGCATTTGATGTTTTTGCACTATCCTCCCTGGCAAATCAGAGTTACGGAATTTCTGACCTTGCGGTCGCATCATAGACTTAGGTATCAAACTTTTTTGGAAAAACTCGCTGTATTTGCGAAATGTGAACAGAGACTTGGCAAATGATTGTGTCTGCTTTGTTTTAGTCTGATTGTTGTAAATATTTATTATGTATATGAAGTATACACACATTATAATATAAAACTGTGTCTTATTGAAATCCTTATTAGAATTTAAGAATAGTCATAATAAATAATAACGTAGAACTGATATGGTATCTGCTTGGGAAACAGAAACTAAATAATCCGAGACATTAAAAATTTTAAATTTTTCTACTTTACTAAATCGGCGGCGTGCGCTCCTACCCTCTCCAGCCGTTCAACCCTCGCCAATCCTTAATGCAACATCCTCATAATAATATGTCGGCCCCGGTTCGGAACTATGCCATCAAGGTCCGGAACTTCGCATCACATTTGAGGTATTCAGGAAGGAGCGTAGAACGTCAAGGAAGTGAATGGAGATC
The DNA here is from genome assembly GCA_958502075.1 of Orchestes rusci. Taxonomy (NCBI): domain Eukaryota; kingdom Metazoa; phylum Arthropoda; class Insecta; order Coleoptera; family Curculionidae; genus Orchestes; species Orchestes rusci. Next base: position 75,943,869 of record OY293305.1, on the reverse strand, counting down.
GAGCGATGGGAGAAGGGGAATTCATTCATCGTAACTTCAATACAAAAAAAAACCACTTACCTCAATAATTTATTACATTAACACTACTCTACCGGCGGCGCTCCTACCACAGCGATACCCTCTCCAGCCGTTCAACCCTCGCCAATCCTTAATGCATTGCGGTCAGTTCAGATACTCCAGCAACATCCACATAATAATATGTCGGCTCCGGTTCGGAACTATGCCATCAAGGTCCGGAACTTCGCATCGCATTTGAGGTATTCAGGAAGGAGCGTGAAAGGTCAAGGAAGTGAATTGAGATCGAGCCATGTGAGAAGGAAGATTCATTCATCGTAACTTCAATTCAGAAAAAAAACCACCTACCTCATCGCGACAAGGTCTCACAGCTTTTTGGAGGGGGAAAAGGTTATTCTCGCATATTTTCAACCCGGACATGTTCAATCAACAAACGATCATGAAAGACAGATTGAAGTGTCACAGGGAGTGGGGTTTGGTTCATGTTTTGCGCAATGATAACATGTGGTTGCGCTTTACCAATAATTATAATTATTCACATATATCTTGATCCAACGAAGCACAATGATGGACTGATTCTCTTTCAATTTATGATGAGGTTTCTTCTGCTTCTTTCGGTCGCTGCGCATTGATGAGAACTTTTAACCACGTGGTTTCGCTTTAACAATAATTATTATTCACATACACATCTTCATCCAACGAAGCACAATGATAGACTGATTCACTTTCAATTTGTTTTGGGCATTTTTTCGCTTCGTTTGGTTTCTGCTTCTTTGGGATTTATGAATCACGTTGTTGAGCTTCAACAATATTTACATATCTTGATCCTCAACAAAGCACAATAAAATAGACTGATTCACTTTCAATTTTGTTGTGGGGTTTCTGCTTTTTTGGATCTGCGCATTCATAAGAATTTGGAACAACGTGGTTGCGCTTTAACAATAATTATTCGATTACACATCTTGATCCAACGAAGCACAATGATAGACTGATTCAGTTTTGTTGTGGAGCTTCTGCTTTTTTGGATCTGCGCATTGATAAGAATTTGGAACAACGTGGTTGCGCTTTAACAATAATTATTCGAATACACATCTTTATCCAACGAAGCACAATGATAGACTGATTCAATTTTGTTGTGGAGCTTCTGCTTTTTTGGATCTGCGTATTAATAAAGACTTTTGAACAACGGGGTTGCGCATTAACAAATATTATCCAAATACCCATCTTGATCCAACGAAGCACAATGATAGACTGATTTTCTTTCCTCTTTCAATTTATGATGAGGTTTCTTCTGCTTCTTTCGGTCGCTGCGCATTGATGAGAATTTTTAACCACGTGGTTTCGCTTTCACAATAATTATTATTCACATACACATCTTGATCCAACGAAGCACAATGAAAGACCGATTCACTTTCAATTTGTTTTGGGAATTCTTTCGCTTCGTTTGGTTTCTGCTTTTTTGGGATTTATGAATCACGTTGTTGAGCTTCAACAATATTTACATATCTTGATCCTCAACAAAGTACAATAAAATAGACTGATTCACTTTCAATTTTGTTGCGGAGTTTCTGTTTTTTTGGATCTGCGCATTGATAAGAATTTGGAACAACGTGGTTGCGCTTCAACATTAATTATTCGAATACACATCTTGATCCAACGAAGCACAATGATAGACTGATTCAGTTTTGTTGTGGAGCTTCTGCTTTTTTGGGTCTGCGTATTAATAAAGACTTTTGAACAACGGGGTTGCGCATCAACAAATATTATCCAAATACACATCTTGATCCAACGAAGCACAATGATAGACTGATTTTCTTTCCTCTTTCAATTTATGATGAGGTTTCTTCTGCTTCTTTCGGTCGCTGCGCATTGATGAGAATTTTTAACCACGTGGTTTCGCTTTCACAATAATTATTATTCACATACACATCTTGATCCAACGAAGCACAATGAAAGACCGATTCACTTTCAATTTGTTTTGGGAATTCTTTCGCTTCGTTTGGTTTCTGCTTCTTTGGGATTTATGAATCACGTTGTTGAGCTTCAACAATATTTACATATCTTGATCCTCAACAAAGTACAATAAAATAGACTGATTCACTTTCAATTTTGTTGCGGAGTTTCTGTTTTTTTGGATCTGCGCATTGATAAGAATTTGGAACAACGTGGTTGCGCTTCAACATTAATTATTCGAATACACATCTTGATCCAACGAAGCACAATGATAGACTGATTCAGTTTTGTTGTGGAGCTTCTGCTTTTTTGGGTCTGCGTATTAATAAAGACTTTTGAACAACGGGGTTGCGCATCAACAAATATTATCCAAATACACATCTTGATCCAACGAAGCACAATGATAGACTGATTTTCTTTCCTCTTTCAATTTATGATGAGGTTTCTTCTGCTTCTTTCGGTCGCTGCGCATTGATGAGAATTTTTAACCACGTGGTTTCGCTTTCACAATAATTATTATTCACATACACATCTTGATCCAACGAAGCACAATGAAAGACCGATTCACTTTCAATTTGTTTTGGGAATTCTTTCGCTTCGTTTGGTTTCTGCTTCTTTGGGATTTATGAATCACGTTGTTGAGCTTCAACAATATTTACATATCTTGATCCTCAACAAAGTACAATAAAATAGACTGATTCACTTTCAATTTTGTTGCGGAGTTTCTGTTTTTTTGGATCTGCGCATTGATAAGAATTTGGAACAACGTGGTTGCGCTTCAACATTAATTATTCGAATACACATCTTGATCCAACGAAGCACAATGATAGACTGATTCAGTTTTGTTGTGGAGCTTCTGCTTTTTTGGGTCTGCGTATTAATAAAGACTTTTGAACAACGGGGTTGCGCATCAACAAATATTATCCAAATACACATCTTGATCCAACGAAGCACAATGATAGACTGATTTTCTTTCCTCTTTCAATTTATGATGAGGTTTCTTCTGCTTCTTTCGGTCGCTGCGCATTGATGAGAATTTTTAACCACGTGGTTTCGCTTTCACAATAATTATTATTCACATACACATCTTGATCCAACGAAGCACAATGAAAGACCGATTCACTTTCAATTTGTTTTGGGAATTCTTTCGCTTCGTTTGGTTTCTGCTTCTTTGGGATTTATGAATCACGTTGTTGAGCTTCAACAATATTTACATATCTTGATCCTCAACAAAGTACAATAAAATAGACTGATTCACTTTCAATTTTGTTGCGGAGTTTCTGTTTTTTTGGATCTGCGCATTGATAAGAATTTGGAACAACGTGGTTGCGCTTCAACATTAATTATTCGAATACACATCTTGATCCAACGAAGCACAATGATAGACTGATTCAGTTTTGTTGTGGAGCTTCTGCTTTTTTGGGTCTGCGTATTAATAAAGACTTTTGAACAACGGGGTTGCGCATCAACAAATATTATCCAAATACACATCTTGATCCAACGAAGCACAATGATAGACTGATTTTCTTTCCTCTTTCAATTTATGATGAGGTTTCTTCTGCTTCTTTCGGTCGCTGCGCATTGATGAGAATTTTTAACCACGTGGTTTCGCTTTCACAATAATTATTATTCACATACACATCTTGATCCAACGAAGCACAATGAAAGACCGATTCACTTTCAATTTGTTTTGGGAATTCTTTCGCTTCGTTTGGTTTCTGCTTCTTTGGGATTTATGAATCACGTTGTTGAGCTTCAACAATATTTACATATCTTGATCCTCAACAAAGTACAATAAAATAGACTGATTCACTTTCAATTTTGTTGCGGAGTTTCTGTTTTTTTGGATCTGCGCATTGATAAGAATTTGGAACAACGTGGTTGCGCTTCAACATTAATTATTCGAATACACATCTTGATCCAACGAAGCACAATGATAGACTGATTCAGTTTTGTTGTGGAGCTTCTGCTTTTTTGGGTCTGCGTATTAATAAAGACTTTTGAACAACGGGGTTGCGCATCAACAAATATTATCCAAATACACATCTTGATCCAACGAAGCACAATGATAGACTGATTTTCTTTCCTCTTTCAATTTATGATGAGGTTTCTTCTGCTTCTTTCGGTCGCTGCGCATTGATGAGAATTTTTAACCACGTGGTTTCGCTTTCACAATAATTATTATTCACATACACATCTTGATCCAACGAAGCACAATGAAAGACCGATTCACTTTCAATTTGTTTTGGGAATTCTTTCGCTTCGTTTGGTTTCTGCTTCTTTGGGATTTATGAATCACGTTGTTGAGCTTCAACAATATTTACATATCTTGATCCTCAACAAAGTACAATAAAATAGACTGATTCACTTTCAATTTTGTTGCGGAGTTTCTGTTTTTTTGGATCTGCGCATTGATAAGAATTTGGAACAACGTGGTTGCGCTTCAACATTAATTATTCGAATACACATCTTGATCCAACGAAGCACAATGATAGACTGATTCAGTTTTGTTGTGGAGCTTCTGCTTTTTTGGGTCTGCGTATTAATAAAGACTTTTGAACAACGGGGTTGCGCATCAACAAATATTATCCAAATACACATCTTGATCCAACGAAGCACAATGATAGACTGATTTTCTTTCCTCTTTCAATTTATGATGAGGTTTCTTCTGCTTCTTTCGGTCGCTGCGCATTGATGAGAATTTTTAACCACGTGGTTTCGCTTTCACAATAATTATTATTCACATACACATCTTGATCCAACGAAGCACAATGAAAGACCGATTCACTTTCAATTTGTTTTGGGAATTCTTTCGCTTCGTTTGGTTTCTGCTTCTTTGGGATTTATGAATCACGTTGTTGAGCTTCAACAATATTTACATATCTTGATCCTCAACAAAGTACAATAAAATAGACTGATTCACTTTCAATTTTGTTGCGGAGTTTCTGTTTTTTTGGATCTGCGCATTGATAAGAATTTGGAACAACGTGGTTGCGCTTCAACATTAATTATTCGAATACACATCTTGATCCAACGAAGCACAATGATAGACTGATTCAGTTTTGTTGTGGAGCTTCTGCTTTTTTGGGTCTGCGTATTAATAAAGACTTTTGAACAACGGGGTTGCGCATCAACAAATATTATCCAAATACACATCTTGATCCAACGAAGCACAATGATAGACTGATTTTCTTTCCTCTTTCAATTTATGATGAGGTTTCTTCTGCTTCTTTCGGTCGCTGCGCATTGATGAGAATTTTTAACCACGTGGTTTCGCTTTCACAATAATTATTATTCACATACACATCTTGATCCAACGAAGCACAATGAAAGACCGATTCACTTTCAATTTGTTTTGGGAATTCTTTCGCTTCGTTTGGTTTCTGCTTCTTTGGGATTTATGAATCACGTTGTTGAGCTTCAACAATATTTACATATCTTGATCCTCAACAAAGTACAATAAAATAGACTGATTCACTTTCAATTTTGTTGCGGAGTTTCTGTTTTTTTGGATCTGCGCATTGATAAGAATTTGGAACAACGTGGTTGCGCTTCAACATTAATTATTCGAATACACATCTTGATCCAACGAAGCACAATGATAGACTGATTCAGTTTTGTTGTGGAGCTTCTGCTTTTTTGGGTCTGCGTATTAATAAAGACTTTTGAACAACGGGGTTGCGCATCAACAAATATTATCCAAATACACATCTTGATCCAACGAAGCACAATGATAGACTGATTTTCTTTCCTCTTTCAATTCATGATGAGGTTTCTTCTGCTTCTTTCGTTCGCTGCGCATTGATAAGAATTTTTAACCACGTGGTTTCGCTTTCACAATAATTATTATTCACATACACAACTTGATCCAACGAAGCACAATGATAGACTGATTCACTTTCAATTTGTTTGGGAATTTTTTCGCTTCGTTTGGTTTCTGCTTCTTTGGGAATTTTGAATCACGTTGTTGAGCTTCAACAATATTTATTTTGATCCCCAACAAAGTACAATAAAATAGACTGCGGTTTTGGATCTGCACATTGACAAGAATTTGGAACAACGTGGTTGCGCTTTAACAATAATCATTCGAATACACATCTTGATCCAACGAAGCCCAATGATAGACTGATTCAATTTTGTTGTGGAGTTTCTGCTTTTTTGGGTCTGCGTATCAATAAAGACTTTTGAACAACGGGGTTGCGCATTAACAATTATTATCCAAATACACATCTTGATCCAGCGAAGCACAATGATAAACTGATTCTCTTCCTTTCAATTTATTATGAGGTTTCTTATGCTTTTTTTGGCCTGCGAATTGATAAGGATTTTTAACCAAGTGGTTTAACAATAATTATCCACATACACATCTCCATCCAACGGAGCACAATGATAAACTGATTAACTTTCAATTTGTTCTTAGATAATTTTGTTTTTCCGAAACACTTACAAATCCTATATATTTAAGTGGCTGCAAAGCTAACATTTTCTGTACATAATATTCACGTATCTATTAGTTTTTCTCGATTGCCAATTAAATTACTCAATGGCGTCCTTATGACATGATTGTTTGGGCATTAATCCTTGTATTGCAATAGCAGCTATAAGTTTGTATTGTATTTTTTTTCTTTTTTGGAAAGGTGGAGAAATTCTCTTTACGGACACAGTGTGGGACTCGTCCTGTATCAAATCGCAATGTGATACAGGAAATACCCACTTGAACTTCACCTTTTCTATAAAGTTACCTGTTGTAAAACTTTATGTCTATCCTTTTGAATTGATCCTCACGTCACCTCTGTAGTGACGCTTCTCAGATAATTGTCCTTGATGATGATTGTCTTTTTAGCTTGTTTTCTCCACAGAAAAACTAAAAAGTTTCTCCTCACGCACAGCTATGGGTCCCTATCCTGAAATTCAATTTTTTTTTTCAAGAAATCACAAACAGATTCCTAGTTTATTAGACCGGCGTGTGCCCCTTCCTCAGCGCTACCCTCTCCAGCCGTTCAACCATCCCTCCATTTCTCGCCAACTCTCAATGCATAGCGATTGAATTCGAATTCTCCAGGAGGAAGGAGATCCAGCTAATAATATATGTCAACCCAGGTTCGAATCTGAGGTATTGAAGAAGGAAGAAGGTCATTGAGGTGAATGAAGAGCGATCGAGCGATGAGGGATAAGGTGTTCTTTCTTCATCACTACAATACGGAAATATCTCCCACCTCAATAGTTTAATACTGTGACATTACTTCACTTGCGTCACTACTTGAATACACCAAAAACCATTTGCACTCAACTTCACTTTCACTATGGTAAAAGAACCGCATATGAATGTAAAAGAGAAGTCTGCTCCATTCTTATCTCTCAACACTCAACAGAGTGAAAAAAAAAATAGTTGAGCTGTCCTTGGCTTCGTCATTACTTCCTCTGCTCCCTTATTAGAGCAGCGAAAAGTGGCTACTGATCTCCTCCACCGCGAAAAGGTCTCACAGCTCCTTGGAGGGGAAGAGATTCACATGTAGAAACTCACCCCACTCGAACTTCTTTTACTTGACTTCTCTACCATTATCCACCACCCCACTTCATCCAAAACCACACCAAATAAAATAAATATAACAACAACTAAATCAAATAAAATATCAACAATCAAGTGGTTTCAATACTCTTGACTTGAAAACAAAAATTGAACTCAACAAAAGCAATGTAAGTACCTATGTCAAATGTTCCCTGTAGCAATAAGATCAACAATTATTATCTTGAACTTCCTTCACATAAAAAAAGTTTAAATCAAACGTTATGAAACACCCTTAATCAACAAAAACAACGAAGGCATCAAGTGTTATGTGAAAAATATCAACAACTAAACGTGTGAAATAAATTAAACAAATGCAAAAGAGTTAAATGTTATAACAAAAATATCATCAGTTAAATGTATTCCCCTTGATCTTAAGAATAAATTAGACAAATGTATAATACAAGTTAATCGTTAATAACAAGATAATCAACAATTAAATTCATTCCTCTTCATCTATCATTGACAAGAACAAATTATACATTGTTTAAATATCAATATTATTCATACACATCTCTCACTTAAATCCACCCAGCACTTCACATCACGATAAGCAACAATAATTAATTGTTATACATTCAAACAATTCACATTCACCGGACATTTTCACACCGCACATGCACACCCTACAAAGCATCATGAAAGACTGATTCACTGTTTATTTACTTTCGAGCGTGTTGTGGAAGTGTGGTTTTTTTTTGCGCAGTGATAAGGTTTTGGACCACGTGATGCGCTTGGGTTCCGTTAAGAGAACTGGAAAGTTCTCTTATTATTATTATTACTATTGACACCATTTGTCTAATGAACAAACATTTGTTTAATTTCCTTTTACGATTTAAAGGAATTGATTTAATTGTTAATATTTTTGTTATAACTATTATTGTGCATTTGTTTGATCTTATTTTACAGTTTGAGCATCGAATATTAACTGAAGTGAGAGTAACTGATATGATTGTTTATATTTTTGTTATAACATTCAATTTTTTTAAATTTCTTGTTTGATTTATTTTTGAGATTGAGAGGATCTAATTAAATTGTTGATATTTTTGACACATTTAAAACTTTTGCATTATTTCATTTATTTATTTCAAAGATTGAGATAATGAACTTTTTTGTTGATATTTAACATTTAATTTTCAACATTTGTTTAATTTATTTTAAAAATTGAGAGGAATAATTTTAACTGTTGATATTTCAGTTAGATAATACAACATAATTTAATTTTTCAAAAGTTGTTCAAATAATTCATTTAGATTGAGAGGAATGAATTTGATTGTTGATATTTTTGTTATAACATTAAATTATTCTGTTTTTGTTACAGGTCAAGATCAATTTATTTTATTTTTGTAATAACATTTAATTCTTTTGCTTTTTTGTTCAATTCATTTTTAAGATCAAATGCATTCAACTGTTAAATGATATCCAAAATTTATGAAATATCAAATATTTGATAAATATCAATATTATTGGTGGAATTTTCCATTATTCACCAACAACAAACAATCACATCTTTCACTTAACACTCCATCCAGCACTTCACATCACGATTAGCAACAATAATTATTGCCGAACATTTAAACAATTCACGGACATTTTCAACTCGCACATTCTTCTCCAACGAAGCACCCTGGAAGACTGATGCACTATTTATCTAGTAATAAGGATTTGGGCCACGTGACGCGCTTGGATTTTTTTCTTATTATCATCATTACTATAGACACTATTTGTCTTATTACCAAAATAAACGAATAATTTATTCTTTTACATTTGTTTGATCTACTTTTACGATTTAGAGGAATTGATTTAATTGTTGATATTTTTGCTATAACATTCAATTATTTTGCGTTTGTTTAGAGAGTAACTAACTTACACTCTATTCACAACCAAAAGTCACCAAACTACACGTGATCAGATATAGACAAACGATTGAACTGATCACATGTGTTGGTTTATCTCACGTGACCTTTCAATCGTTTCCCCTTTTTTGATCACGTGTAGTTTGTTTACATTGGTGACTTTTGGTTGTGGATAGAGTGTTATTGTTGATATTATTGTAATAACATACAATTCTTTTTTTTTATTCATTTTAAAGATTGATAGGAATGCATTTTTTTCTTATAACATTTGATTCTTCAAGATTGAATTTATCTGATGATAATTTTGTTATAACATAACATTCAATTTTTCACATTTGTTTAATTAATTTTAAAATTGAGAGGATGAATTTAATTGTTGATAATACTCACCTAGAAAACATTACCATAAGAAATAAGTTAGAGTAACACTTGTCTCTATCACACCACAGTTAATATTGAAAATAATAATTATAGATGAATAATAATGTAAAATATTGAAATTGCTCAGGCAACCCATTATTCTACACCTTCATCTCATCACCCCAATGCCAGGACGTCAAAAGATAACTACAGCGAATGCCAAACATTGCCACCAAGCGAGTTATTATGTGATTTGCAGGTGACCAAATTTGGCCACCAGCAAACTTCATAACAACCTGCTTGGTGGCAATTATGACGTAGATCGAAAGTTGTTTGGCATTTGCCATAAAAATAAATTATAAATTCCAGGTCCGTATTAATTTTATCATAGCCGAAACGTTAGATTTCCAATTTGATTCCGGCATCTTATAGAGGAGAAAAAGTGGCACTGACAAAGTGTAATTTATTTTAAAAGATCTTTTCAAACAGACTCAGGCTATAGTGGAAACGTAATGATAAAAAATCGTTTTTCCCGAATATCTTCGGAAGTGGTCGGATTTTTTAAAATTTTCAAATGACATTTTATTGAGCATGAAAATGAGCAACTTTGCCTCCATTTAACCCACCTAGCAATAAAACCACTATTCTAAATAGAAAGGTCAAGTTTATTTAAAAATAGTCTAACCCTAACCCTCTTACAAGAAGTAAGTTCTGGGTTTACGGACTGAGAACAAATTCATCGATTTATGTTGGATACGCTTGGGCAGAGGGAAGCGAATCTTGGCGTCGTGGAATTGTTTCACTTGAGGCCTCCTGGTGTCGGCGGCTTTAACTTGTTCCACCTTGATAATCTGGATAGCATGAGCTCTGGCACGATGACGAGCGCCCATGTCTCTGTAACATTGAGTTACTGCTCCAGAGACACTCAGGTCTCTGTATTCCCTGTACATGTTGTGTGTACCGGAACGGGAGTCGTACCTGGAAGAATAGTTTACATGGAATAAATTTTATAAACGTTTTCCACACAAATTTGAAATCAGCCATTGACTATGAGTGAGTCATTTAAGCGGGAAAGCTAAATTGCGCACCATAACATGTTTTTTTTAAATAGCACCCCTGTATTTTGGCACTTAGTCACGTTCAGCTTGTCAAGGAAAAAAACAGGTTAAGATGCAGAAAAACAAAAGAAAGTTGAAAACTTAAAAACTAACAAGAATCAAGCAGAATGAGGTGGATTAAAATGAAAAATAAAAAAAGATGAGTCGAATACAAAGTTCTGAAGAAGGAATATTTTCCAAAAAGGAGAAAACGTGAATGTCGTGAGAATGGGAAAAGGAATAACATCTTAAGAAATGAGAAAAGCGAAAAAGCAAGCCGGAATAAACAATTTCAACATGAGAAACTATAAAATCATCTGAAAATAAGAAACATGAGTCTTAGAGTTGAATAAAGTCTCTAAAGAGTGTTACCTACAGGGTGTCCTCCCTTGAGTGTTCCCACCCCTGTAAAATTTTTGTTTATCAACCGATTTTCTATTTTTTTTTTGTTTGATAGGTCTCGACAAACACTTTTCGATCATACGCCTAATTGGTTCCACAGGCATACTTATGGGTAATTGTAAGAGTTCAAAGGGTGTCGAATTTCAGAAAATGATATTAAGGCATTTTTTAGAAAAAAATTGAAAACGGAATCACCAAAAACCCCTCTAATCTACGAGGCACCCGAATAAAATTGTCCCAAATTTAATAAAAATCTCATTATCGCCCACACTTTATTATGTGTCGATGATTTTTATCCAGGGACTTTATTGACATCTTTACTGTAAATAAGAACGCACAGGAAGACTCAATAAGCGTTGTAGGTACCAAATCAACAAATAAATAAAAAAAACATAACCAAAACAGTAATATTTTTTTTTTTTTTTAATTTGATGCTGATTAAGTCATATTTTTTCAAAAAAAATGCCCTAATATCATTTTCTCAAATTTGAACTCCACAATTACCCATAACGCCCCAGGAACCAATTTGGCATATTCTCAAAAAGTGTTCGTCGAAACCTATCTAATAAAAAAAAAAATTGAAAATCGGTTAATAAACAGTATTTTTACAGGGGTCGGGATACTTTAGGGTGGATACCCTGTATGCAGAGAAAAAAAACGAACGACAGAAGAGGAAACAAGTCCTTGAAAGATAAGAAAATTGAGCCAGAACGAAGCGGATTTTTTTTTAATGACAAAAAAAAGAACAAAGTAAAAGAAACATTGAAAATTAAGAAAAGTGACATGAATGAATGAGATGAAGAGTTTCGGGGTAAAAAATAATAATTTGAAAATCAAAAAATTACCCTTGCCTTGACTAGTTGCATAAAAAGTTTCTAAAATGAATTACTCTCTATGAAGTCGTGAAAAACTGAAAAGAAGGGAAGAGGATTAACATCTAGAAAAATGAGAAAAGCGGGCCAGAATAAACAATTTTTAAAATGAAAAACTATGAAGGTAAAAAAACCAGAAGAAGTCAGACTAAAATCATTTAAAAATAAGAAACGTGACTCTTGATGAGCAATAAAGTCTGTAAAAAGTATTACTTCGGTTAAGAATAAAAAAACAGATGACAGAAGAGGAAAAAGTCCTTGAAAGATAAGAAAATTGAGCCAGAACGAAGCGGATTTTTTTTAAATAAAAAAAAAAAAAAGAACAAAGTAAAAGAAACATTGATGAAGGGGAAAAAGAAACATTGGGAGTAAGAAAAAAATAACTTGAAAATAAAATAAAATTGCCCTTGCCTTGATTAGTTGGATAAAAAGTTTCTAAAATGTTTTACTCTCTATGAAGTCGTGAACAACTGAAAAGAAGGGGAGAGGAATAATATCTGAAAAAAATGAGAAAAGCGGAGCAAAATAAACAGTTTTGAAAATAAAAAACTATGAAGGTAAAAAAACAGACTAAAATCATTTAAGAATAAGAAACATGACTCTTGATGAGGCGAATAGTCTCTTACTTCTGTTAAGAAAAAAAAACAGATGACAAAAGAGGAAACAAGCCCTCAAAAGATAAGAAATTGAGCCAGAACGAAGGGGATTTTTTTTCAAACGAAAAAAAATAAAAGAACAAAGTGAAAGAACCATTGAAAAATGAGAAAAGTGACCTGAATAAGTCGCATGAAAAGTTTCCAAAATGTGTTACTTTCAATAAATACGAGAAAAAAGGGGGAAGATAGGACACTCCGTGAGTGTTAAAAAAAAACAAAATCATAAAAGACAAGAATAACAGTAAAAAAGAGGAAAAAATCGTCGAAAAACAAGAAACTTCTTATGTACACTCCATAGGTAGGTATTTTTCTTAATGTTACACCTTTTACACTTCGACACATTTTGGTGTAAAATTTGATCATAATATGGTCCATATTAGGTGTGTTTGTTATGCTCCACTAGAACACACTTTTCTACACTAAAACACTCAGTGTGGCTTTGTTTGTGAAATGTTTGTCTGTTTTTCAGGATAGAATATCTTTACTAGTTTAGTGAAGATATTCTATCCTAAAAAACAGACAAACATTTCAGTCATTTCACAAACAGAGCCACACTGAGTGTTGTAGTGTAGAAAAGTGTGCACTAGTGGAGCATAACAAACACACCTACAGCAAATGCCAAACAACTTTCGATTCACGTCATAATTGCCACCAAGCGAGTTATTATGTGATTTGCAGGTGACCAAATTTGGCCACCAGCAAACTTCATAACAACGTGCTTGGTGACAATTATGACGTAGATCGAAAGTTGTTTGGTATTTGCTATATTGTTTCATGTGGACGAAAATGACGCCTGTCAAATTTTACACCAAAAAGTGTAAAAGGTGTAACATAAAGAAAAATTGGCCTTAATTTGAATCATTATGGTTTTTGAATTGTAATAAGAACTCTTCACGAAGACATAAAAAAAAAGAAAAAATTCAAAAACATAAGTGAGCCAGAATGAAACGAAACTGTGTAAAATGAAAAACCGCACATAAAACAGTGTTGAAAACGTCGAAAAATAAAAGGTAAGTCATAAAAAAACAAGCCAAAATAAAAAAAATCACATAAAACGGTGGTAAACGAGAAAATATCCATTAAAAAAGGAAAATTAACAGCTGTTTGCACAGTAATTTTTCATTATAAAAATCAAAAAATGTCCAACAAACTCCAACCTACCTCAGCCAAATACCAAAGTTCTTGATCTTGTTGGGGGTTTTCTCGGGAATGGGCTTAACATTCACAATTTCACCGGTGGCTTTCTTGAATTTTTTCAACTGCCTCAAGAAATACCAGAAACGGGATTTAGCCACGATTGGATCGGGAGCGAAAATCCTCATTTTGTAGAGAGGAGTGGTGGGCTCCTTTTCTGTGGGCAATTTGCGCCCGATAACCTCGTATTCCTTCAACTGAAACGAAAAAAGGGGTTAATAAACATAACCTAAAAACATCAGTTTATTTATTAAACCAGCAGTAACTTGATACCCCTTCAAAAATTACTGGATCAAATTAAGAAAAACACGTAAAATCATCCAAGAATATTGTAAAATAAGGTTACATTATTGCGTACACATTTTTCCCGACCACATGCACGTGTACACAACACCCAATTATGTCGATTTTCACTTCTAATCTTGGATAATTGACATCACTTTTATGGGTAACTGATGGAACAGGCCATATTTTTGCGGAAAATCACTCAAAAGTGTTGAAAAAAAGTAGTTTTTTAGTAAAAAATCGGATAACCAACCTCTCCTTTGGCTTTCATGGCTGCAGTTTTTGACGGAAAGAAAGCGGAATTTTGACGCAACGTGTAGATGCGTTTGACAGACGCAAGAGGGCCTCTTCTTTTTTCGTTAATAAGTTGCGCTTCTAGTGAGGATTATCGATATCGATATTTAATTTTTGTCTATAAGTGAGAACTTGGAATACTAATAAAATCGATACAGGAACAATAATGATGAAGAAAGAAGTGATTGTTATTATTATAAAAGAACATCGACCAATTATTATAATAGTCATAATGACGATTTTGATATTTAGAAACCTACAAATCACACTTCTTAAACAAGACTATAGCCATACAACTAACTATTTTTCTTAACACGACTCCCAACCAGTTCAGGAGAATAAATCATCGTTAGTATCTGTACCATAGTGTTTATAATTGGAGATACTTGCGCTACAGAATATAAGAGAATCTTCTACGTCAGTATCTGTGATCAATAATATCCTGACTTTCACAGTTTTGTACAAGGATGCCTCATCGTCGGTGTTTTCAGTTCTTAGTTGAATCGTAGTCTACCTGTTTCGTTTTACTAGTTTGCTTAAGACTTTTTATATCGAAAAGTTGAACAACGCAACATATTCATAATTGCGCCCTTTGAACAATTATTTAAAAATAATACGGACTTTATAATAAATAAACATTTTTAATAGACCCCTCGAAATCAACAGAAGAGGATAGAACGGCGGATATACACATCTACACAGACGGTTCACAAAGTCAATGTGGTGCTGGGCCAGTTGAGCTCTGGTGTTCATACCAGAGCTCAACCTAAAAATCAGTAGAGCCCTAGGCACGGGGGCAACTGTCTTCCAAACAGAACTGCTTGGCATAATGCAAGGCGCCACACAAATAGTAAAGAAAAAGATATTGGGCAAAAACATTATCTTCCTTACCGATAGCAAACAAGTTTTGCAATCCTTGAACAAAAATAAAATAACTGATACTAGAGTGTCATCAGATCCTGCAGTCGGTCCCCGACGAGAACTCGGTCGCAGTATCCTGGTTCAAGGGACATAGTGGAATCAGGGGAAATGAAAAGCGGACAGTTTGGCGCGAAGGGTTTGGGCACTGGATCGCCGCTATACACGGCCTCGGCACCGCGCTAACCCAGTACGTCCTTGGGCTCTCGCGGTGCAACCTTGGAAAACACTCAGGAATGCTGACAGGACATTGTAAATTGTAAGCTGAATAAGCACCTTGGGTGTGGTAACAGATCCAACTTGTAGAGGTTGCCACGAGGACGACGAGAGTGCTGAGCATGTCCTTTGCCACTGCCCAGCTCTCGTGAATATCAGAGAATTCATTATGGAGGAAAATGGCCAGACTTTGCCTCGATCGGGGGATGCTCGGTCGCCACAGTCTTGAATGGCTTACAATGGGCCAGCCTGAGTGATCTAAGTTGAAGGATGACGCATGCTACCCCTCCATATCTCTATCTATCTATCTGTAATAAAATAACTGACATTAGAGCAACATGCAAGAGCAAATAATAAGCAAGGTACTAGGTAGATTGAGGATATTCTTCAGTAGTATGCGACTTATCATACTACTGAGGAATATCCTCAATCTACCTTGATGCTTCTTTGTCAACTTGCGTGGACTTCATATTGAAGCAGTGCTACGTTCGTGTACACCAAGCACTCATTATTGTGTGCCGTTATAGATTTCATGGATTGGCAACCAGATCAACCCAACTCTGATACAATCAATGTGGGAAAGGTCCTTAGAAAAAGCCCTTAAGAGTTAATGAATCAATTAGTCCATTGAAGAATTTGAGACGATCGTTTCATCTATAATTACGTGATAAAAACTCTCATAGATGCAATATTGGTTTTTAGAACTTGAGTCAATTTGAAATCCCTATAACTTTTTCAATCATTGTCCGATTTTGGTAAAGGTTTAACCAAAGTTGAGCTCTGTGACTTGAGATATATATATTACCTTTGATTTTGGTTTTCAAAAAATACTTATGGCTTGGTCATTATGCAGGGAGGAATAAAAGGTACTTTTTTACCCCCAAGTTTTCAACACCTGTTGAAAAATTGAGCGGCAAAATTTGGCTTTATTATGTTCTGTTGTGAAGTGCAATCTTTTGTCAACAAAATATTTTTTTGTTCATGACAATATCTAATTTTTTAGAGAAGATACAGATGTTTAAAGAAAACGCTGCAGTTTTTTGATATTTTATCAACAAGTAAATGAAAACTTTCTTAGACTAGCATGAACCAATTCGACAACTAAAAGTATGTATATTGTCAGCTTATTGTATCCTTATGACTTCTGCCATGCGACGTATGCTTTTGATGCAGTCCTGAATTGCCTCTTGAGGAATATTTTCTTTTTTTTAAGAAAGGCTTTCCGCAAATCAGGCAAGGTTTTCATGTGCCTATCACGAACATGACATGTCACATACATGTTCGATTTCCCATTTTCAATCAATACAAGATCTGTACGGCCATGTAGTGATACCCCAGCCCAGCCCACACGATGACACTACTGCTCCAAAGGGTGTTTCGGGTGATATGAAACATTAGAAAAATTGTTCACCCCGTCTCCTCCAGACACGTTGAGGTCTGTCGAGCGAACGCAAACAAAAAACTTTGATTCATCCTTGAATAATACCCGTGGATACTCCACTAGCACTGCCCCAGTATCTATGCTGTTGAGCAAATATATCAAAAAAGCAGCATTTTCTTTAAGCATTTGTATCTTCTCTAAAAGAGCAGATAACGACTTGGATAAAAACACCTCTTGTTAAAAAAAGATCGCACTATAAAACAGAAAATAATAGAGCTGAATATTGCATTTTATTTTTCCACAGGGTTTTGGAAATCTATTTGTACAAAAGTATCTTCTCTTCCTTCATGTATACCAAGTCATCAGTATTTTTTGATAACTAAAATCAAGTTGAATATCTCAAGACAAAAGGCAACACTTTGGTAAAAACTTTACCAAAATCGGACCACAATGAAATGGAGGCGCTATATTACCCCCTCGAGAGAGAGAGAGAGAGAGAGAGAGTAATTATAGACAATAAGCCAGACGGAGAGAAATGATGTATTCTGTGACGTAGTGGATGTTGATTGGCGCACTTTAATTTGTGACCACTACAATAATAGAGGTCGTTGGTTGATTTTTTTAACATCAATGACATCAGTACTTACTAATCCTCATATTTCCAAAAAATGTGCAAATTGTTCATTAAAAAAGCTACAGGGATATCAAAATCACTCAGATTATTCCTGTCAGGAATTTATTGTCGGGGAGTGTATTTAGAAGTCTATTCACTATTGAAAGCCTCTACTTCATTTTGATAACACCCCGTATAGTTGAAAATTGGATCAGTCCACTTGTTTTGCCACTGTCATTTGTTTTTAAGAAGAGCCGAAAGGGAACATAACCCAACTTTCCTTGGATTTGGAAGTTGGAAGTGGCAAAATCAATTACCGTAAAATTAGGTTCTCCATAACTACCTCCCCTTTTTCGATGGTTAATAAAGAAATTACAATGATAAATATATGAGAAGAGGAGCGGTAACCAATGTGATTACTTTTATTATCTCAACAGCTAGTTTTTCATGATAAATTTTCAGTTTACATTTCATGTGACTTATATCCCCGTGCACTTGCATCAACCACGTCCACTTTATAGCAGAAATCTGAAAAATTTGAATTATTTTTTTTAGTTAGTTTAAACATTTTTGACTAAAGGCTTTTGCCAAAATTATACAATGTTTGTGATATCCCGTTTAAAAAGGTAATGTTTCCAGCAGAATTCACCGTGTTGCAAGACATCACGTGAATTTGATAAAAACACTTTTCTTTTGTTAACAATAACCAAGACAATAGCATGGAAGTTTTGTACAATCCTTTGTTTATTTTCTTGCATTTGATTTGTTTTCAACATAATTTTGTATTTGTTTCATCAATTTAATAATCCATTATAATGGATTTTTAATGATAACCTATCCATATCTGTGTTTGTCTACAATACTCGATGTTTCCTGGTTAACGATTGAGTTCGTTGAAATTTTTATCGAAAACCCCAAGTTTTAACTCGTGGCTTCGAGATAAATGCTTGACTTTCAAATGTCCCCATAATCTTCATTTATGCAGATAGCATGTGCTATATTTGCTTGTTCTTGTGAATTGGTCGATGCGAAATTTTCAATTTTATACGTGGTCACTATTTTGCTGGTTTTTTCATGAACGACTGGTTAATAAATAAGAAATTTCGTCGGTTATGAACAATTTGAGCTGGAAACTTTCTTTTATTTCATACTGTACTGCAATGTATCATTTACCCTACTTAAAACCAGTCGGTTAAACCTAAATTGGATTAGAAAAATATTTAATTGCAAGCTCACTTTGGAAGTTTTAACATGGTTTGGCTGCCGCCATCTCATGGTAATAATAATAAATAACTTATTGATAACATAAGTAACCTATATTGCCTAAGTGTAACATGGTTTGGCTTGCGCCATCTCATGGTAAGAATGTGAGACGGACTGAAACTGAAACTAGTGCCACCACCGCCCTCTGTGTGTAGTTTGACAAGAAAGCACTTTCTCTTTTAAAACGAATAAAACGATTGAAAAATGGTCACAGTAAGACGTTACTAGTTAGGGAAATTACTTATTAAAGTACGAGTCAAGATGTCTAGACGAGTAGTTATTTACATTTCACGGCTGTGTAACGTACAATGTTCTATTTCATAATGTGACCATTTTTTTTAATCGGTTTAAAAGAGAAAGTGTTTTCTTGTCAAACCACACATTGAGATGGGAGTGGTGTGAGGCCGTCTCACATTCTTACCATGAGATGGCGCCAGCAAAACCATGCTACATCTTCCAAAGTTAGCTAGATCATGTACTCTTCTAATCCAATTTTACAGTCTCTGATGATGTAAAGTGTCATTTACTGGGCTGGTAATGGTAATTTACGTTACTAAGGCGGTAAATTACTTTTTAAATTACGAGTCGAGATGTTCATGGACGAGACGACGAAGGAGCCGAGTCTGAAATTTGTAGACGAGTAGTTTAATGACATTTAACTGGCTGTGTATCGTACATTGTTTTGTTTCATACTGTGATACTTTTTTTTAATCGGTTAAAAGTGCTTTCTTGTCAAACCATACACTTAAAGTAGCAGTTCGCCTCACATTCTCATCATGAGATGGCGCCAGCCAAACCATGCTACCAATGCAATTTCACAGTCTTTGATGATGCAAAATGTCATTTTTAGAGTAGTCAAGTAATTTTTTTTTACAGACTCTGATGACGTAAAGTGTCATTTACCGGACTGGTGTTGGGTCCGGTAAATGATACTCTACGATATAGTATGAAATAAATGATACCTCCGCCTCAAACGTATAAAATAGCTAACGACTTCCTAAAGCTCCGTTTTATGATAAACCGATTGTATTCATGACGTTGAGATGCCAGAGGGGCGTCCGCTGGCTAGGAAGCGGTGTAGAGGGTTGCCAGGGTGTTTCAAAGTTGGGGATATAACAAAATATGGAACAATTTCCGAATTCACAAAAGTTTCACGAGAAAAAGGTTATGTTTCATAAAGTACCGTAAGCTGGACGTGGTCCGCTGGGTGAGCGGTGGAATCATGGTCCGCTGATGGCCCCAAAAAAGCCGAAAACTGTAATTTTAAAAAAAAATTGTCACTTATAATCTCCCCGGAGCTCGAATTATTTCCGGAAATTCTGTCGAGTTGCGAATTTTCTTGAAAAATTCGCAACGAGAACAAATTTCCGGATTATTAATTCGAGCTCTAGGGAGATTCGGCAAGAAAATTTCATGCCAAGACTATTTGAGAAGATTTAATAGTAGCGGCTGGACTCACCTCGCATTTAGTGGAAAAAACCAACGGCTCCTTACTCTACTCGCCATTGAGGAAGGAAGAAGGGAATCAGGATTTTATAAAACATTTGGTTATAACCAATCTTGTCCATAATTGATAACATTGCAACTTTGTATTGGAAGTTGAAAATAAATCATTTATCAACAATATTTGTCAGTGTTTTTAACAGCTGTCAAGCACTCGCGGCTGGATGTAGCTCCCATGCACCAACCACAGTGTTGCCGTTTGCCTTATGTCTGTCTGTGAAAGTTGGGTTGGGTTGGGATTGTTAGGGAGAGTGGGGACGGCAACACTGTAATCATATGGGAGCTACATCCAGTACATCCAGATGCGTAAAGCCAAAGCCAGGGAAATTTCCACTTATTAATCTTTCAGTCACGTGATTATGAGCAGGGAAATTTCCGATAAAATTAGGTCGTTGCCATAGCAACATAACAAAATGCAAGCCTATGATTGGTTAGAATTGACTGGTAGGAAATTTTCAACCAAATGTCAGGAAATTCTTATGAAATCTAATAATTTTATTTAGATTCGTCTACTCTCTCAAAAATATTTCCCTTCTATCAAGTTCGAGGAAGCGTTGTTTCCTGACTGGAGGAATCGGCGTCCTCGCCTCGTCAATAAATATCTTGAATCGTGCTTTAATGAATCATTTCCCGACATGGTAACCTAAATTACAATTGCTTTATTGAAAGTTTGTTATTTTGTCGTCATTCATAACAAACAATATTTTTTCAGTAAAGTGTTTTCTTCTGTAACTTGGTACTGGTACTAGTAATCTAGTGCAGTTTTCCAGTATGTAAGTCTTTAAATCGCTCATAGCACTGGTAAACAGTCTTAATTGAGGTCTTCCGCTATTCACTGATTCACACATTTCGACACACGCGCCAGATACGTCCTTTGCACTTCAGAAGTCAACTGATAAGTCATAACTTATTCAATATTGACATCGGCAGTCCTAAAATAAATCCATGCCATCGGTCGCGATATTCTTCAATCTTCATAGATCCTTGTTCAACGGATTTTTGAATTCAATTGATTGATGAAACAAATTGAAGGAGGAGATGTGTCAGTATTAGTGGTTATAATGTCACTTATGTTCGTGGACCAATGAAAAGTAAGAAAAACTATACACTGACGCAAATACGACCAATAGAAGTTCAGGATGGTCATATGATTGCATTATGCGACTCTCCCCATATTGATCAACTTTGTCATCTTATTATTGGAGCACCAATGTTGTTGAATAGGTATATTTTCAAGAAACCTTAAAAAGGATTTTCTAAATAGGAGTCCAATCCTTTATCTGGGGTTTGTATTTTTCTTTCACTTTCTTGATAATTTTACTTTTGATTTTTTATCTTAATCCTAAATCTATACTAACCCCTCAGTACCGTGTATCAATGTATTTTCACCAAAAATTCAATGAACGGATTATACTTAGTATGTTTGTATTGTTAATTCTTCATAGAACCTCTATTGTAAAATTCATAGAAATATGAGACAGTCGTCATGAAATATCTCACATACCTCTGCCCTGCCAACTCAAAAAACCGTGCTATTTTATCTTGTTTACTTGTTTATAAAGTGCATAGGGTAGGATGATGCAAGTTTTATACAGCTTGACGCGAGCCTTCACTGTTTCTAAGTAATCAAGATTTTTTGCCAAGTACATATTATCTATTTTACATAAAGGATGTTTAATAAAAAATACGCTCGCAGGCGGCTGTGGTTTTCTTTTTCTATCATGAACGTAGGTCGTGGCTATGTTCGTATGGTTTGATGGCAACTGTCACAATTTTCACAGAATGTCACTATTTGTTGACATTTATTTTCGTGAATTTTTTATATTAGATTATTCAACGAGCGGGAAATGGTGGATATTACTCACGAGAATGAAGTTTGCGCTACGAGCCGTAGGCGAGTACCGTTATCAGCTGAGTGAGTGATAGCTATTTCCCGCGAGTAGAATACTATACTTTTTCTATGACTATTCAATAATAGACGTATTATACATCCACTTTCTATTGGTTAATGTGACTCGTTACTCAGACCAGTGACTTTTTTTTCATTTCTCAAATGTTTTCAACCAATGAAATGATCTATCCACTGTTTTTGAGCCAATCAGAAAATTCGCCAAAATGTCAAACTTCAAATCCATCATTTTGAAAAACATCCCAACCTAACCTCACTTTAAGTATAGTTGTCAAAAAGTTCCGTCAAAATGAAAATAAATATTACAAAGTTCGCTTCTATTGTTCAATAATCATAGAAAATAGTATAATATTCTACTCGCGGGAAATGGATATTTAACACTCAGATGATTACAAACTTCATCCTCGTGAGTAATAGCCTCCATTTCCCGCTCGTTTAATAATATACTATTTTCTATGATCATTCAATAATTGAAGCGAACTTTTGCAATATTAATTTTCATTAGGACCAAGACCAGTATACAAGAGGTTGCCTCACTTCGCCTGAGGTAAGAGACGGAGGGGGGAAAAATATGACTTCATCGATGTCGAGCGTCTGCACTACACTGAATCCTGTCATTCGATTCCGATTGCATCGGTTATCTTGTCATGTGTCA
This sequence comes from Orchestes rusci, assembly GCA_958502075.1. Taxonomy (NCBI): domain Eukaryota; kingdom Metazoa; phylum Arthropoda; class Insecta; order Coleoptera; family Curculionidae; genus Orchestes; species Orchestes rusci. The sequence continues at coordinate 75,920,861 of OY293305.1, read as the reverse complement.
TTCGCAAGGTTGCCAGAACTACTGTTTCAACAGGAGATCCACTGATTTTGTCCATGAGTTTCTGTTCTACTGATTTTGATAGGGATCATCTGGCAACACTAGACAAAGATGACGTCATGACCGTTAAAGTGAGGCAACCTGTTATATACTGATCTTGCATTTGGACGGCACTCTTTGACAACTACTTTATCTAAAGAGAGGTTAGGTTGTTAACACAATGTGACAATGACTATAAAACAAGTATGGACGGTCAAATGGGTTGTTTCAAAATGATGGATTTGAAGGTTGACATTTTGTCGAATTTTCTGATTGGCTTTAATACAGTGGAGTAGTGACATTAGATCATTTCATTGGTTAAAAACAATTAAGTAATGGAAAAAAGTCACTGGTATGAATTACGAGTTACATTAATCATTAGAGAGTTGATTTATAATACATCTATTATTGAATAGTCATAGAAAAAAAGACTTTTTATTGAACACTCGTTACTTCAGTGTGAATTCTATTAAGCCGATCTTTGTGAAAGTTATTCCAACCTTAGAACATTGAAAAACTAAAACCAGCATCCTGCCTAAAGACATGTGCTGAATGGAAAAATGCTTTAATGACCCGATATTCCTAATTCACCTTTCACTGTCATATTTTAACAGTAGTATCCAGATATTTTTTCTGATTACTAATTTTGAAGTGTTTTTTTTTTTAAACAAAATGACGCCTAGCTATAATAAGTTAGTCATGATTAAATCTTACGATTTCACAAATACTGTATGTATTGTGTGTGAGAAAGAAATTTGACACAATATGGCAACCTCAACGTCCTGGCTTCGTTTAAGTTTGTTAATTGCCTTGACACCGGTTTGTTAGGTTAGAACAACAATGAAAAGAATGGATTGAATCGCCTGTTTTCTGCCCTGCAAAGAGCACATGCTTTAAACGTTTTTAACACTTTAGGCTCATCACAAAGACACAAAAAAAAGAGTGAAGTAATTCAAACAAAGAATCAACCGCGTCAAAACAAAGCATCCTTCATATTCTCTGACCCTTTCAGTGCGGCGGACTGTAATATACGAGGGCGTTTTTAGTAAAATTTTCTTTAAAAATATTTTTCTGGAGTTAAAAGGGATATCTGGTATACTTTCAAATAGATAATGACGATTCTCGCTTCCTATTTTATCATTTTTATAAAGAAAAGACACAGTTGGAGTCGGTAGTATTAATTATGAACAGAGATTTTTTTTTTATGGAAACGTGTGTATGGATTTATTACGCACGGGTAGCGCGAACAAAACCCCCTTCTTAACCCTGTGTAGATGTTGAACCCAAACAAAGGTTCTTTCTATGTTCCAAGAATTGTGAAAAGTTTGATTTTTCTTCAAACATTGATTGCATTTATCAGCCAAATACACCTGGTCCAAAACTTGATGAAACAGTACGATTTTGATAAAATATACCGGATCTGTTAAGTCAAGATGATAATTTCTTGAGATATGCCTGAGTAACATTCAATCCAACTTCGAAGTGGAAGTAACAGTCTTCCGCTTGCCAATAATGCCACCATCCATATTGAATTTGGCATAAGTGTGACTTTGAACACAAATTCAATGTAGGTGGTAGCACTTGTCACTTCCACTTCGATGTGAAATTGATTGTAAACTTTGCATAAGATTATGTGGACAACAGGAAAAAACCGTACTTTTGGCTAACAGAGAATTCTATATAAAATTTACTAGTAAATCGTTCCGGACTGAGACTGGAACTTGATAACATCGATACTATTTTCCTTTTTGTAAAGGGAGAAATGTGACAGTGACAAGTGAAGTTAACTGACAAGACCACGATTCACAAACTGCTGAACGATCACATCACGTGAAAACTGAGTTTCTTATTTTTGAAACAGTGATCTGATCAGTCACTTCCCCATTTGCTTGACCAAAGCAGGTGGGAACCAGTGAAAAATGCACAGATTTTGTGCTTTTGACAATTTTTGTACCTTGGAGCTGTTTTCAAGGATACCCAACATAATCTATTAATTATAAACAATTAATAAATGACGTTTATTATGTAATATTATGGGAGTTTGGAGAATTACTCCGCCAAAAAAGAAAAAAAAACACATCATAGCGAACAAATCCACGTTACAATATGTACTGACCTCTAAAACGAGAAACAAAGAAGTTAGAAAGAAGTATTTATAATTAATACATTATCCACATTATTGGAGCTGAACTTGAATTATCTCAAGACTGCTGCTTCGCGGTTTTATGGGACTTTTTTATGATGATAGGTTAACTATAATTAATTGGAGTTTAAACCTACTGAAACTTCATCTAAAAACATCAGGATTTTTTCTAAATTTGAATATATCAGCTCATTCCTTATTTTATTGACTTTAACGATGTTGTTTGTTCAAGCGTGTGAAATTTTTTATCGGGATTCATTTTGCGTATAACCTCAGGGTTTGTCAATATTCAGCAAACAAAACGATTATTAGTAATTGTTTTTGCAAATTTGGTCGAAGGTCGGCAAAAAATCCACATGTAAATATTTATGTGCCACTCTTCCTGGAATCTGAATCCAATTGGCAACACTTGTGTTTATGTTTTCTTTTTCCAACCCAATTCTCCGAATCAAATCTCCTCAAAATTCAAAAAAATCCAAATTGTATAATACACAAATTTGCTGATAACATGATTTTTAATCGCGTAGAATTTTTATAATCGTATTTTTTCGATACCAGTGTGTGCCAGTATTTATCATGTGCCACATTACGTCATCCAGTGACCCAACTAACCCACTGATATGAGCTTGTAAAGTCTTTCGACATGATCTTACGGTTTTTTGTGACTACGTTAATAATTCGTTAATCAAATTAACATTTAGACTACATGCAACAGATGCATGAGTTTTTATCGGTTTATTGATATGAGATGCAGACGAAACAAAAATATGATGATTAAATCATCGACATTGTTCGAATAACTTTGCTTTGATGAAAAGTAAGGGGAAATGTCTATGATTTTGATAATACAAAGTCAAATGATTTTTTAGAACATATTATTTTACGTGAAAAATCTCCAGATCTGAACCCTATTGAATATATTGCTCCAGAGCAATTTAAGAATTATGTGCAGTTGAAATTTCGTTTGATTTTGTTGTGACCCAGTTATATAATTTTTTCGAATTCCTTTCGTTATCACAATCAAAATAAAAATATATTACACGATTGTAGAACCGTATTATTTTTTTGTAAAAATTTTAATTTGTACACTCTCTCATTATTTTTTTTATCATGTTTTTCAACACTTACATCAAGTATATACGTAAGCATGAAATAATTCGATTATCTAATTTTTATTCAATTAATCAATTGAAACGTCACAAAGACCTGCAAATTAAATACATATTGAAGTGACTCAAAAATTAAGTGGCAATTGAAAAGTTAATAATAAAACAATTAAATCAAGTATTATATTCAACAAAGGCACTGATAATGATCACTGTTTATATTGACTAGTTATCAGTTATTTTTCTATACATTAACTCCACTTGGTCAATAACCTTTTTTTAGCGATTTCATTTTTTTTTTACACAACTGTGGATTTTGTTGACCCTAACACATTATAGTCATGTTCAATCAATCAACAATTGACGTAATAACTAAATAAATGAATTCATTCATCTCTCTAACAACCTTATCTTTCTTAGAATAACAAGGTCGTTCAACAATGGACAATTGCTGCTATCAGCCGGCCATAACATTAAGAGTGTTCGTAGTACCCCCCATGCAATCACAAGCCAACAGTTATCGACCCAAAATAACAACAAACAAAAGTCTTATGGTAAGTCAGATGTCATTTTTGTTATCTGAAGGATCAAGACCTTGAACATAGTTTGTTCATTTTGATTATGTAATTTAGATGGTCAAAGTTCTCACGGAGATAACGTTTGGTGTTTATTTGGGACATGTTCTAGGAACTATGAACTCTAGGTTGGATTTTTGATAAACTGCCTCCAACTCTGCTTTTGTTGAGAATCTACTGAAACTACTGAATATTTGGGTATTGATAATGTCGACTCTTCAAGGCTGTCGGCTGTCGGAACACACATATAGGCCAGATCCAAAATCGCCGGTATTTGTCCTCCAACGCGGAATCTGCCACTACTGTGAAACATCGATTTCCTTCCAATAGTTTCTTGTGAAGCCAGCAGGCGTCAGAGCTTTCTAGACAGGTCGATAATAATATCGATGTTTTGGCGAAGGATACAGGGTGTTTCAAAATTGAGTACAAAGATTTTAAGGGCATATTCACTAATCCAAAATAAAGTTTTTTCTCATGTAAACATACAGGGTATGTCTGAAAAAAAGTGCGCATTTTGATATGGTGAATATAAGTATGGTAGGATAATCACTTTTTGTGAATGAACATGTGTGTCCACAAACGTTTATTTATTAAAATAATGATAATTTCGATTTTTTGTCCGTAAATTAAAAACGTCTCAAGCAATTTTAATAACATTTTTGCTCTTTTCAAGTAACACACTTTTTGAGCAGTTGCTGTGAAATCATTTGATTTCCCATTTTTCTTAGGGCTTGGAATAAGTGAGTTTTTCTGCATTACATTGATTAAGTTACCTTTTTTACTTAAAATTAAACGGAGAATCAAAGCATGGTTTTAACTTTGTGAAAACTTGATGGGGTACCACTTTTTTCTTCGATAAAAGAAATATGTCGCTCAAAATTTTCTTCAACTTTCAACACTGTATTTGTTTAACGAGACGTTTGCGGAAATATGTTCATTCACAAGAAGTGATTGGGCAGTATGAATAAAGAGTAGCAAATCTTTTTACTCTCATGCTATCTTTGTCAGTTGCTTATAAAGTGTATAAGTCTATTTCAAGAAATTCAAGTAAAAGCATTTGCTCATTCTTCATTCATATCACGGATTATCCTATCATACTCTATTCAACAAGTCAAAATGTGCACGTTTTTCAGACTCACCCTGTATGTCTAAACTTGTTCCGTCTATGTGATACAGGGTGTCAAAAGTTTTTAGAAATTATCTGTTTTTTGTTGATTACTCAGAAACCTTTTAGCTGATTTCGACAATTTTTTAAATTTTTTGTCGCCATAAGGGTTATTTTTTTTTATTTATAGGTAAAAATATGGTACGCCACTGATTTTTTCCAAATTTTGTAATTATTTCAGATCATTTAAAGATGCTGCTTTTTTTGTCTTCTTATTTTTTTTTCCGAAGAAATCGGGTTGTTATTAATTACTTTCCACGATCATTCGTGGTTATAAGGGTTATTTTTTTCTGCGATTAAAATAAAATCATTCGTTCCAGTGACGTTCCAGAGAGTAATCTAATTGATATTTTTAGGTTAAAATATGGTACGCCAATGCTTTTTTTGACTTTTCATATTTTTTTTAGGACAAGCAATTAAAGATATGTTGCTTTTTTGTCTTCTCATTTTCTCTGTATCTAGCTTCTTTTTCAATATAAAGATTAAAAACCGTTTTCCTGCTTTAGTAAGGTCCACACGCAACGTGTCAAGGAAACGGTTTTTAATTTTTATCTTGAAAACGAATCTAGATACATAAAAAAGCAAGAAGACAAAGAAGCAACACTTTTTATTGCTTTATCTAAACAAATTATAAAATGTTTAAAATAAATATCAATTGGATGACCCTCTGGGACGCCACTGGAATGAAACATTTTATTTTGACTACATAAAAAAAAGATCCTTATGGTCACAACTAATCGTGCCAAATTTTGTCAAAATCAGCTAAAAAGTTTTTGAGTTATCATAAAAAAATCGTTTATTGTTTTTCAAAAAACTTTGACACCCTGTATTTCGAAAATTAGGCAAGTTGGCACATATGTTCATATGAGCATTTCTTTTATTTTTGGCTGGTGAATATGCCCTGAAAATCGTCGTTCTCAATTTTGAAACACCCTGTATAAAGCCGCTATAGTGACAGTTCATCGTGTTTTATGAAATGAATACATAGTTACATAAACTTAAATCAGAGTGAAATGGATAAGTGTAATAGTGACTGTACATAAATAGTGAATTTAAATAAATTCGCCTGAAAAGTTAATTTTTGTATAGATAGCCTTATTCTCATTTAGAGTTTAAATATTTGTCGGGTCAATTTTTATCATTCAGACATTTCTGGGGTATCAAATGGATTTAATTTGAAGATTCTAAAGGATACAGATTTTGATTCCTGAAAAAATACTGCCGATACTGGAGATTCTGGAAAAAGTCAAAATTGGAAGGATTTAGAAGATTTGAAAGGTTCTTAAGGATTCGACCACACCTTCTGGTCGACTCTTTACTTTTGGGATCAAGGGGATGTTGAAGATCTAGGCGTTCCTGAGCTAGGGAGGCGTCAGAAAGATTCAAGGACGTCGAAGATACTGATTCTGAAGACTATGAAAATTTTGGATACTGATTCAGAAGATTTGAGATTTTCTTTAAAGATTCTTGACATTCGAAAGACATCCTGAAGCTTCTCAAAACGATTTTGAAGATACTTAAATATTCGAAACACTCAAGCGTCGTTTTTGTACCGCTATCGTGGCTTTTTAAGTTGAAAGTCGACAGTTTGAAATTTTGTTAATAAATTGTTCCACTGAACCCACTGTATACAATGCTGATTTTGACAATCGCACTGTTAGCTACATAGTCCAATTTTGTTATTAGAAAAACCACCACATCCACTCCCACTACTCAACTGATAAGAAGAGGTCATGATCCAGATAAGGATTAACTCCATTATAAAAGCACCCGAATGAAAGCGAAACTTTTTTAGTTGTATTCGATGCGCGACAGTAACAATGGATTTGTTGAAAGCCAGTCAAGATGATTTAATTGTGGAGTATATTTTGATAATAAAAGGTCGGGAATAACGAATGACTGCCGTTTTGTGTATTGGAGTCGACGAACCCCACTATATACCCATAGAGCATAAGTTTGTCGGTATCATATTTATATTTCTTTGTTTGTTGCGTGATTTTTTTTATTTGTGAATTTTCGAGTGCTCACTGGTTTTGGTAAGATCCTTTAACTTGTTCTTCTTCATTGTAAAAAATTGTTTTATTCAAGTCAATTTTTCATTTGCTTTCATCACTAATATACAACTTATATGTATGTCTTATTTTCTGTCCTGTTTTTTTCTACTTCTTTTGATTTTTCGACGTATTTTATTGAAAATATCGTTTTTTCAATGCAATTTATCTGTCGGTTGGGTATTTGCCACCAACTCTCACTGAAAAAGCATTTCTTTGTTCAATTTTTTTTTTCATCCTTTGTTTATTTATTTTATTTTTGAGTTTGAAAGAAGCATCCACTAACTTCAGTTTTGTGGTTCGATCTGTTGGCATCAACTTTTGGTGAAAAAAAAACAAACGTTTATGGGTTGCCTAGCAAAATCCGGGGCTATAATTTTATACAGGGTGTTACAAATTAAAATAATCACCATCAGTATCTTGGAAACGGTAGGATATACAGCAAAGTTCAAAGCATGGCAAAGTATTTTCGTACTCGATAGAATGCCGTTGGGAAATTCAAAAAAGAGGAAATATCCGGGAAAAACAGAAATTTTGTGAAACGTTTTTTGGAATTTTACTGGGTTTATAGAAAGAAATATTTCCAAATAAATGTTACATCTTTACATTAACTTTTTTCCTCTACAAAATAGCTTTATTGAGCAACCATCATCTCATTCTACGCTTACTATAATCTTATTTTAATTCTAATTCAATCAATCAATATCAATATGAACTGATGATGTTTGAGAAGCAACGATTAAGTCATATTTTAGAGGATAAAAAATACAATAGAATTGTGAAGTCTTTTTTGATCCATCTCTCTTAACTACGTCAGGAAAAAAAAACAAATTTGCAAATTTCAAGACTGCTGGTTTTTGAATAATTATTTTCTAATTTCTTCCTGCGTTTAATTAATTTTGCATTAACAGTATATTTTTCTTCTCTACAAGATAAGTTTATTGGTTATTTTTTATATTATTATATATTTTTCCCAAACATCATTCATTCAGATTGAATAAATGTTGTAGTCAAAACAAGAATTACAATAAGAATCTATCAAGCATAGAACGAAATTGTTCGTCTACTTAAAAGGGGTAGAAACAAAGTTGATGATGGTTACTCGAAGACGAAACGTCGGATCATAAATTTGATGACACCATTTTGTAGAGGGAAAAAAGTGGCTATGGAGATGTGTGTATTTTGAAATATTTCCTTTAATAAACATGAAAGCCATTTTAAAAAATTTCAGTTTTTTGCGGATATCTTCAGAAGTATTCTGATTTTCTTGGCATTTTATTGAGTACCAAAATGCGCAACTATGTTACTGTATGAACTTTTCTGTATATCTTACCGTTTCTAAGATATGATGGTGAACATTGAAATGTGCAACACCCTGTATAGAAGTATAGCCCCGGCAACCCATTCGCAATCAATTTTTGAACAAATTGTTTAAAATTTTAACTTTATCAGTATCAAATAACAGATGAGATATTTCTAATACCGTATCTTAGACTATAAGGTATAAGAAAGAAAATGTCAAGAGCGGCGAATTTGGGAAAAAAATGTCTCTTTTCCATAAAAATTTCATGAAATTAATTATATGAAATCCAAGTTCGTTAATTTGAGGAAATTTTAAAAAAAATGGCATATCTGACTGACAAATTTATTTTTGGTGACAATGACAAATTACTATGATTCCACATCAACAGAAGGTAATTTTCCCAATTTCGCTATTTTTTTTTCCAAAATTCTAATTCAACTTTAAAACTAAATTGTATGTAATTCTTTGTTCAAAGTTATCACGCAGCAAACAATTGAAGTTTTAGCTTTGGTATCCCCAAAAGTCACTTTTTCACTAGATTTTCGTCCATACAGGTTGGACAGAATGGCAAGGTGTAGTGAAAGGATTTGTGCCCATAGGAATATGCCTTATAGCGGTGATGCAATGGCGGGCGTACCGAAAAAAAATGCGAGAAGGTGGCGTTGCCAATCGGTGGGAGATTAACTGCTACTGTTTGTTGCCATTGAGGACTCTTAGCAGGTGTTGGGGTTATTTAGCAGGTGAGTGAAAGTTTAGGCGCCCTCTTGAAGTTGGAACCAAACATTATATTATTCACCCATATAAATCTTCTTATCAAGATAATTGACTAATTGCGTGCTGAAAAAATAGTTGCTTTAATCTCCTGTGATTATTTTTATTGGTGCTAAAGTATTTGGGTTATCAGGAGATGGGAATTCATCATTCATGAATTTTATCAATTGTTATTGTCCTTCAAATTACAGTAATGAATTTTAATCACGATTTCCGGTGGTTGTATTGATGATCATCGTTGTGTTTGAACAGCTGTGTATGTTTTAGTATTTTGCGCTGTTGTCAAATTCTCATAAAAACAGATTTTATTTGAATTTTTTAATCGCAAATAATGTTCACACACTCCAAAACATCGACACAGTTGAATACGTACATTTCACCAAAAACTACGTTAAAGACTGTTGAACTGGTTGGCAACTCTGCACTGAAAACCAGAATACCCGCCTCCCTCGGACCTGTTTATCGATGAGAAGAAGTTCTTTCGTCAAAGCTATTAGTTATTCAATAGATAAAGATGTTTTGAAATGGTGATTTAATAAATGTTTACCACTCTCTAGACTTGGTGTCGCTGGAAAAATTTTATTTTTTGAAGGATTTGGGACAAGATAAGAATTATATTAAGTGTTGATTTATAGTTACTATGAATGATAATGGAATTTTTTGGGAATTTCACAAAATTTTCCTTGATTTTCAATCGCCTTGAATGATGAACATGACTGCATGAAGGGTATACAGGGTGATCTAAATTTTGAATTTAAAGTACTTTTGTCTGAGTTTTACTGTTTTTTTTCTGTTATTCAACATTGCGTCTTATTTTCAATTTTTCATTTTTATTTTTGAGCTTTGCGTAATTTTTTACTAGATTTGTTTTTCCATTATATTGTATTGTTTTGATGTTGGATAAATGTTGCTGTCATCTTGCATTTTTATTTCTTTTAATACTGACTTGCTTCAATAGAAGCTTGTTCTTTTCTATTATTACTTTAAAATTGTCCATATCCAATTTTGATTTGATTTTTTATTTATAATTTTCATTTTACCATAATTATTTTTCCTACTATACCTAGAATAATATTTTTGTTTTCATTTTATTATGTGTTTTTTAAACATTTATCAATTTCTTTTTTCATATCAATTTATTAATTGCTACCGGTCTTCTGCTTGATATCACATTTTATTTATTTTATCTTTGACTCGTGACATTATTTTTTCACCATTGTAATTTATAACTTTTTTGTAATTTTAAATAAAATTTTATTGAGGTTTAAAAATATTCTCTTTCTATTTTTCTACTGATTTTAACAAAAATAATTTTTTTCCTTTATAAATTTTGTTTTGTTATATCATTTTCATTAAAAAATGGTGGTATCAATAATTATTTTTTTAACAGAACAGTTTCCATTAATTCTGTTTTTGAGTGATTTTATTTGTTGTTGCTGGATTTTTGTTTCCATCTTTTGAGGATTATTTTCTGAAGAATTTTTTATTCACTAGATACTTTAGTTCACTTTCTTTTCATTCACGTTTTCGAATTTATCTTCAGATATTTATTGTAGTTTATGACTTTTTTTTATCATCATTTCTACTTTTGAAGTCTTTACTTTACTTTTTAATACTTTTTATTTTGTTTTTCAACTTTAACAGGCTTTTTGCTTTTAGTAAAAGTTTTTTCTGTGTTCTCATTATTTGTAATCGGTTTTTTATTTGTTGTTCCGTTTTGTTGTTTCAAGTTTTGGAAGATTTTTTTTTGTTCACTAAAAATTTCATTTTCCATTTTTCATAACTTTTTCTTCTTAATCTAACGCTGCGATGAAATGTATATAAAATAATAATATAGTCATTAAGCAATTATACAGGGTGATTCACGTAGGTGGTCTATTACAAGTATTTCAAGAACGGCTTTTCCAAATGTTTTGAATTTTGGTTTGAGTTTCATTTCATCAAAATATGTTGATGATTGCAGCGTTGCCAAATACACTTTCTTATTTCAAATAGAACTCCCTGTATATCATTTGATTTTTGAATTCTGTATAAAATTTTGGATAACTTTTATAGAACATGTTATAAAAATTACAAATGTCATTGATTTTTTGAAATAAGATTTCTCAGTATAACAGTAAGGAACTGAAGCGTGAAAATTTGACAGCAGTCTCTTCAAATAATATCAAAGTAGACATAGACTATTCCAAATATTTTGAGAAATTTACAAATTACATTTTCGTATAATGAAAATGACTGAAACTTGATTTTTTTAAATTGAACACCCTGTATTTGAGCATTTAATTTTGAGAGGAAAAAATGTCAACAATGTCCTATCTTCAGTCATTTTTGAAATATTGCGAATTCCTTATAAAACGTGCATTAAACTCAGTTATCAAACAGAAATCTTGAGTTAATGCGAGTATTGAATATATTTTCAGAAACATCGCTTAACCTCAAAACTGTAAAACCAACATCGTTGAAGACATAAAAACACACTCTAAAAACGTAAAGTCTCCAAAGCTCGTCCATACTTTATACCTCATTGTCAACCCATCTGTCACAATCCTACCATAACCTCATTTTTGCAAGACAAAAAGTTTGGGTACACATTGTAAACGAAATATCAAACATGTTGCTTTTTGTTACAGACAAAAAAATACCAGAATTCGCTCGACCAATGGTATACGAAACTTACGCAAAAACCTTCGGTGTAAATCTAGCAGAAGCTGAGTACCAAGACTTGAAACATTATCCTAGTTTATGTGACTTTTTCGTTCGACCATTGAAAGATGGCGTGAGAAAAATTGACCAACAAAGTTGCGTTGTGTCGCCTTGCGATGGGACAGTATTGAGTGTTGGGACGGTGAATAATGGACGTGTTGAACAGGTAAGTGCAGAGAAATGAAATAAAGTTCATAGGAATCTTATCAATGTTGTTGTTGGCAATTTATTAATAACGGCCACCACGGGGATACCCCTCACTTCAACTTAAGATACAAAATGTAAAAGATTAGGGGTCAAGTAAATAATCAACAAAATGGTGATTGGTACATAAAATGCGGTGTAAACATTACTTATCTCACTATACTAATATGCATATGCATTTTTTTGAAGTGCTTTAGAAATTAATTGAAGATAATTCAGTATTAAATACATTTTAGTTAGACACCAAAGTTTTTTGAATATATATTTCAAGTTGCTGGACTATAATGAAAAGCTGTTACTAGTAGGATCTTGAGATATACTAGCTGAAAGCCCGCGTCTGTGAGTTAATTTGAAATTATAAACTTTCGATTCAATATTTTTTATACAGGGTGTTACTTAATGGTATGTCATAATTTTAAGGGAGATTTCCTGGATAAATTTTAAGTCGAAAAGGTCATATGAACTTGGGTCTTAGAATGCTTGGTTTTTAAGATACAGGGTGTTAAAGATCTATTTTATTTTCAGTTTTTAATACATTTTCTAAAGACGGTTTGAGATATCGAACTGGATTTTGCCACAGGATATTATGGTGTAGGAAAACACTTTTTTTATTTTTATTTTTATTTTATTTTATTTTATTTTGTTTTTTTATTTTTTTTTATTTTTCTTTTCAGACCCAAGTTTATATAACCTTTTCGACTCAAAATTTGTCCAGGAACTCACCCTTGAAATTATGACATATCATTAAGTAACTCCCTGTATATTACGAATGATATGTTCTCAAACATTCAACGAATACAATATTTCTATTCTTCTTACGGTTTTTCATTTACATTCACCACACAATGCAAATAATTATTAAATGTGGACGCGGCTTTATGTTTGGTATGAACCAATAGAACATGCCTAAACTTCAAATGAAAAAAATACTGTCATTGTCAATAAATAAAAGAAAATGGCGAATGCCGACAAATGTAATTTGCTTTCTAAAATTTGAATATAAATCTCATTTTCTCGAGGCTGTATACAGAGTGTTCTAGGAAACCGTGGCGTAATACAACCTTTTCATACAGGATGTTTTTCAAGTTGGGTCTCCTTTTAACATGAGACAGTACTTAATAAAAGAAGCAAATTCAAATAACATTTTCTCTCTCGAAATCAAATAAGTCCATTTGCGACAATTTTGAACAGTTTCTTTAGATTTTACAATGAATGATGAATTTGAATTTCCATTATCTTTGATATTAACTATAGTTTTTGTACAAGTTTTAGATTTTATAGGGACTTCTTTGATTTCTACATCAAGCCACACTTCTTTTTTAATTTTCAAGAAAATGAGAACTTTGCTTCTTTTATTAAGTCCTGTCCTATGTTAAAAGAAAAATTCCAACTTGAAAAACACCCTGTATAGCAGTTCCAACTTGTAATTAGAGGAATTGAGGATCTATTAACATTTAGGTAAAAACAACATGATGGTAAATCAGCCACAAAAACAAAGCATTCCAACTTTTTCTTATGTTAGAGGCAAATTAATTGTATTTTTTTTTTATATTTGCGATTATTATTTATACAGGGCGTTTTTCACAGCGGGCCCAATCTGGCGAATTTTAATTGGGATTTCTGGTCCATTCGTTTGTTTGATTATTAAAAATTGGGTTTGCTATAAAAAATGTATTTTTTGACGACACGGTTTTCTAGAACACTGTAAACACAATGATATTTTTGATTTGTGAGCCTATTGAAACCCTGTATTTTTTGTCTTGAAAATGTTTATCTCTATTTTAACAAGGAATAAAATGAACTCCCTCACACTAAAGAGCCAACCTGTATGTGACAGATATACAGGGTACCTCCGATTAAGTCGGCACTATTGTTAACTTCTTTATTGTTGAAGATACGAGGTCGTTCAAATGAGAGAACTAGTAGTACTTTTTCTGCTGATTAACGTGGTGTTAACAGAATAACAATTGAACACCGCGTTCTCGATTTATTTAAAAAAATGTACTTTTTTTGAATGGGAAAATTTTTGGAAACTTGGCCATGAAATTTAAAATATTGACAAAATAATACATATCGGTTGCCATATTTGCTATCAAAGTTATTATATCGTTCTAAACGTATTTTGTTTGTCAAGCTCATCTTGAAACAATTAAATCATTGAATTTTATTACTTTGACGTTTATGAATTAGTCGAGAAAAATACGCATAACTCCGTTATTTTTGGTTTCAGGAAAAAAAACATAATTACCTTTTATGTTCAGAAAAGAGTGGCTGATCAATTATGATAAAAATATACACGGTGTCCCATTTAAAAAAAATACGTTTTTTGGAATAAATCGAGAATGCGTTGTTCAATTGTTTTTTTGACAGCATAATGTTCATCAGCAGAAAAAATACTACTAGTTCTTTCATTTGAACGACCTCGTATCTTCAATAATAAAGAAGTTAGCAATAGTGCCGACTTGATTGGAGGCATCCTGTATACAGGGTGTCCCGAAATTAGACGTCATTATTTTAGCCACGTATTCAACGACCCAAAATAGAAATAAAACTTCATATAAACTAGTATCCACAAACTCTTTGTTTTCAAGATACAGGGTGTTAAAGGTGAAGACCTGATAATGGTTTTTTGTAAATCTTTCGAAACCGGTCAAGATAATTGAATAAACTCTATCTAATGAACAAAAACTCACCATTGTATACCCTTTATGAGTGGGATATACAGGGATGGGTTTGAGAAAAATAGGCCCGACATTTTTTGGTTGTTGATGTTTAATAGTTTTGCCTAAAAATATATATACAGTGTGTCCAGAATAAAATGATGTACATGGGACTATACGAGGATATTGGAAACGGTAAAAGATACGACGTTGCTTAAATGTAAGGAAAGTTGCGTATTTGTATGCTCAAAAATATTCTACCTTTGTTTCATTTTGAATCGATTTCGTTATGTTCATACAGGGTGAAAAAAGAAAAGGTTCATTTTGAAAAAAACACAATATTTTGCTTGTTATAAAACCCAACACTTTCAAATTTCCAGGATATAGGTAAGAGGATACGACGATTCTAAAACGGCGTCAAAAAAATTCTAGACCTACTATGTTGCGTCCAGACAAAGTCAAGTCTGTTTTTTTTTTTTTATGGAAGTCATATTTTTGGAAATTATTTTCAATACGGACCATGAAAATGGAGAAGTTCAATATGGCCTCCATAAGAAAAACCAAAGTTGGCCTCGGCCGGACGCAACATCGTGGGCCTACAACATTTTTTGATGCCGTTTTTAGAATCGTCATTTCCTCTTACCCATATCCTGTAAATTTGAAAATATTGGCTTTTATAATAAGCAAAATTTTGTAGTTTTTCGAATATGGACATTTTCTTTTTCACCCTGTATCTACATCACGGTATCGATTCAAAATAAAACAAAAGTAGATTATTTTTGGGCATACAAATACGCAACTTTTCTTCCATTCAAGCGACGCCGTATCTCTTACCGTTTCCAATATTCCCATGTACATCATTTTATTCTAGTCACACTGTATATATACAAAATATACAGGGTGTCCCCGCAAGGGTGGCCACCGGTCATATCTCAGAAACTACTGGACCTAAAAGTTCAGGAAAAAAAATTATCACTCAAGTGGCCACGAGAAAATGCTGGGAAATATTTACAACTTCGAAATTTTTCCGCTAGGGGGCGCAATCAAAGCTTAAATATTAAAATTCGAAATTTCTCCGGAAATTCTCAGATTGAGGTATATCTTTATCAACATGGTTAGAAAACCTAGACAATTTCACGTCTTTTTGGTACAGGGCTCATTGGCGTACCGATCTCCGTGTGAGTAGGGGAAGGTAGTGAAAGTGTAATTGTTCAAGTGGCTGTAACTTATAAACGACTTGTCCGATTTTGTTGCGTATAGGCTTGTTTGGAAGATAAATGTGAGTACTTTCGTATATCGTATCCAGTGATGCGTGATTGTCTCCAGAAAAGTTGCTAGAAGGCGTAATTTGAATTAAAAACTGTTATTTTCGTCTCACCGCAAAAATTTAAATGGTACGGTATAATTCTGATAACAGAATCGAAATGAAGATTAAATTTACAAGAAAAAACCTTAAAAAAAAAAAAAAAAAAAAAAAAATACATTAAATTTTACATAATTTGGACTAGTTATTATTATCAGAATTATACCATACCATTTAAATTTTTGCGGTAAAATGAAAAACACTGTTTTTAATTCAAATTACGCCTTATAGCAACTTTTCTGGAGACAATCACGCATCACTGGATACGATATACGAAAGTACTCACATTTATCTTCCAAACAAGCCTATACGCAACAAAATCGGACAAGTCGTTTATAAGTTACAGCCACTTGAACAATTACACTTTCACTACCTTCCCCTACTCACACGAAGATCGGTACGCCAATGAGCCCTGTACCAAAAAGACGTGAAATTGTCTAGGTTTTCTAACCATGTTGATGAAGATATACCTCAATCTGAGAATATCCGGAGAAATTTCGAATTTTAATATTTAAGCTTTGATTGCGCCCCCTAGCGGAAAAATTTCGAAGTTATAAATATTTCCCAGCATTTTCTCGTGGCCACTTTAGTGATATTTTTTTTTTCCTGAACTTTTAGGTCCAGTAGTTTCCGAGATATGGCCGGTGGCCACCCTTGCTGGGACACCCTGTATATTTATGTATAAAACAGGTATTTTTCTGCCGACACAACATTGAAATTGAATTATACCGCTTTCATAGAGACGAGAAAGTGGGCGTTTCTAAAGCCAGGCCTACAAATTACTCAAAAATGGCGAGGCAGTGAAATTATTTTCAACTTTTTCTAATAGAGGGCGTTATAAGATTGTTTCCTCTGTGAACTATACAAGATAGTGACGACAATAGAGTGCATCATTTTTGATTGATCAATCGTGTTTTGCAAAAACATGGCCGACAATGTTTTTGCAAAGTCATTTTCACGTTTACATTTTTCAATTTATGATGTAAATACCCCTTAACATACCCTTTACATACAGTGAGTGTGAAAACATCGCAGTACCGGATTGCCATGCCTGCACCGCGCCGCCGCTTTTCGTTGCATGTGCATCGGGTTTCAAGAGACTTGGAGCAGTGTTGTCAGCTCCCTAAATTTATTAAAAAACGTTGACAATTCAATATTTTCGTCACTAAGTTATCTGTTTTGACGATTTTCAGGTCAAAGGCGTGACCTACTACGTACAAGACTTTTTAGGCGAAAAAATTGACAATAAAAATAAGGAAACGCTCTCAAAAGATCTGCATGAGCATCTTTTACATAAGCCCCATGAAGGAAACACACTGTATCAGTGCGTTATTTATCTGGCTCCTGGTGATTATCACAGGTGAGGATTAAATTTGAATTAACCCTAATTTATTGCGTGATTGGTGAGTAGAAAAAATTCTTGGTGACATTGAATGATGTGCGCATGCAACATTGGTCTGTTCAGACCGCCAAGATAACTTTTGCCGCTTTCAGATGCCCGTGACCGGTGTATACTCTGAGCGCAAGCGCACTCTGGAGGACATCTCGCTGTATGATAGGTTGATTTGTTTCAATCTGATATTTTATTATGAATTTAGACTGAGGTGCGATTGTTTTAAGGTTCCATTCGCCGGCCCAGTGGAAACCGACGCACAGAAGACACTTTTCTGGCGAATTGCTGTCGGTCAATCCGAAAATTGCTCATTGGGTGCCTGGGTTGTTTGTTTTGAACGAGCGAGCTGTTTATTTGGGCGAATGGGAACATGGATTCTTTTCGTATTCGGCTGTTGGTAAGTTTTTTGTTTTGTATTATTTTTCCTGTGTATATTTTACGTCTTTTGTCTGGAACCACAAAAGTTTTGACATTCAACACATAAATGATCTCCATAAACTTCAAAATCAAACAAATAATCAGTTTTTAATAGGGAAATATGTAAGGTTTGCATTCAATTCACTTCAAAGTGTAAGTGACAGATTTCCGCTTGGCAAACGGGAATCGTATCCTACCATCTACATTGAATTTGTGTCCAAAGTCACGCTGACGTCAAATGCACTGTGGATGGTAGCATATGATTTCCGTTTTCCAAGCAGAAATCTGTCACTTTCACTTCGAAGTGAAATTGAATGTAACTCAGGCAAGTTTGTCCACCTACAACGACAATTTTGACATCAAACATTGTTGCCAAATCGCACAAATTAAATCGTTCTCTCAAGGAAGTTCAAAATGTGAAAAAAATCAACATCTAATGACGAAATCAAATTTCGTTAAAGTAGAATTATTGTTGATGACACAACATGCGAAGTGACGCTTGTGTGCCCACAATGACAGTTTTGACATTCAACATCGTTGCCAAATTGCTCAAACGATATAGCCGCCTCAAAAAAATCGCCATAAACTTCAAATTCAAACAAATAATCAGTTTTCAATGTGGAAAAATTCCTTGAAAATTCAATGATCAATGACGATCCATACGCAGTGGAGTTTATCCACCTACAACGACTATTTTGACATTAGACATTGTTGTCAAATTGCACAAATGACATCGTCCTCTCAAGAAAATCGCCATCAACTTGAAAATCATCAACTTTTATTGAGTAAATTTGTCTCTAAAAATAAATGAGTTATAACGATCCATGCGCAGTGAAATCTGTAAACCTACAATGACAACAATGTAGAATATTGTTGCCAAACTACACAAATGACGTAATCTCAAGAAAATCGCAATAAACTGAAAAATCAAACAAATAATCAATATTTCATGATGAAATATTCCTTAAACATTTAAATTATTGATGACGATCCATACGCAGTGAAGTTTGTGAATCTACAACGACAGTTTTGACATTCAACATTGTTGCCAAACTACACAAATGACATCGTCCTGTCAAGAAAATCGTTATAATAATCTTCAAAATTGAATTAATAATCAATTCCTGATGAGGAAATGTTCACTTAAAATGAAATTCTTGATAACGATCCAAACGCAGTGTAGTTTGTGTGCCTACAATGACAGTTTTGACATTCTACATTGTTGCCAAATTACATCGTTCTCTCAAGAAAATTGCTATGAACTCCAAAATTACACGAATAATAAATTTTTAATGATGAAATATTCCTTAAACATTTAAATTATTGATGTCGATCCATACGCATTGAAGTTTGTGAATCAACAACGATAGTTTTGACATTCAACATTGTTGCCAAATTACACAAATGACATCGTCCTGTCAAGAGAATTGTTATAATAATCTTCAAAATTGAATAAATTATCAATTCCTGATGAGGACACGTTTATTAAAAATGAAATCATTGACGACGATCCATGCGCAGTGTAGTTTGTGTGCCTACAATGACAGTTTTGACATTCTTCATTGTTGCCAAATCACATCGTTTTCTCAAGAAAATTGCTATGAACTCCAAAATTACACGAATAATAAATTTTTAATGATGAAATATTCCTTAAACATTCAAATTATTGAGGGCGATCCATACGCATTGAAGTCTGTGAATCTACAACGACAGTTTTGACATTCAACATTGTTGCCAAATCACACAAATGACATCGTCCTGTCAAGAGAATTGTTATAATAATCTTCAAAATTGAATAAATTATCAATTCCTGATGAGGACACGTTTATTAAAAATGAAATCATTGACGACGATCCATGCGCAGTGTAGTTTGTGTGCCTACAATGACAGTTTTGACATTCTTCATTGTTGCCAAATCACATCGTTCTCTCAAGAAAATTGCTATGAACTCCAAAATTACACGAATAATAAATTTTTAATGATGAAATATTCCTTAAACATTTAAATTATTGATGTCGATCCATACGCATTGAAGTTTGTGAATCAACAACGATAGTTTTGACATTCAACATTGTTGCCAAATTACACAAATGACATCGTCCTGTCAAGAGAATTGTTATAATAATCTTCAAAATTGAATAAATTATCAATTCCTGATGAGGACACGTTTATTAAAAATGAAATCATTGACGACGATCCATGCGCAGTGTAGTTTGTGTGCCTACAATGACAGTTTTGACATTCTTCATTGTTGCCAAATCACATCGTTCTCTCAAGAAAATTGCTATGAACTCCAAAATTACACGAATAATAAATTTTTAATGATGAAATATTCCTTAAACATTTAAATTATTGATGTCGATCCATACGCATTGAAGTTTGTGAATCAACAACGATAGTTTTGACATTCAACATTGTTGCCAAATTACACAAATGACATCGTCCTGTCAAGAGAATTGTTATAATATCTTCAAAATTGAATAAATAATCAATTCCTGATGAGGACATGTTTATTGAAAATGAAATTATGATGATGACGATCCAAGCGTAGTGTAGTTTGTGTGCCTACAATGAAAGTCTTGGCATCCTACATTGTTGCCAAATTCCATCGTTCTCTCAAGAAAATCGCTATAAACTCCAAAATTAAACAAATCATCAATGTTAAATGATGAAATATTCCTTAAACACTCAATTATTGATGGCGATCCATACGCAGTGAAGTTTGTGAATCTACAACGACAGTTTTGACATTCAACATTGTTGCCAAATTACACAAATGACATCGTCCTGTCAAGAAAATTGTTATAATAATCTTCAAAATTAAATAAATAATCAATTCCCGATGAGGACATGCTCATTAAAAATAAAATTATTAATGACGATCCAAGCGCAGTGTAGTTTGTGTGCCTACAATGACAGTTTTGACACTCTACATTGTTGCCAAATTCCATCGTTCTCTCAAGAAAATCGCTATAAACTCCAAAATTAAACAAATAATCAATGTTTAATGATGAAATATTCCTCAAACACTCAATTATTGATGACGATCCATACGCAGTGAAGTTTGTAAATCTACAACGACAGTTTTGACATTCAACATTGTTGCCAAATTACACAAATGACATCGTCCTGTCAAGAAAATCGTTATAATAATCTTCAAAATTGAATAAATAGTCAATTCCTGATGAGGACATGTTTATTGAAAATGAAATTATTGATGACGATCCAAGCGCAGTGTAGTTTGTGTGCCTACAATGACAGTTTTGGCATCCTACATTGTTGCCAAATTCCATCGTTCTCTCAAGAAAATTGCTATGAACTCCAAAATTACACGAATAATAAATTTTTAATGATGAAATATTCCTTAAACATTTAAATTATTGATGTCGATCCATACGCATTGAAGTTTGTGAATCAACAACGATAGTTTTGACATTCAACATTGTTGCCAAATTACACAAATGACATCGTCCTGTCAAGAGAATTGTTATAATATCTTCAAAATTGAATAAATAATCAATTCCTGATGAGGACATGTTTATTGAAAATGAAATTATGATGATGACGATCCAAGCGTAGTGTAGTTTGTGTGCCTACAATGACAGTCTTGGCATCCTACATTGTTGCCAAATTCCATCGTTCTCTCAAGAACATCGCTATAAACTCCAAAATTAAACAAATAATCAATTTTTAATGATGACACATAACTTAAACACCCAATTATTGATGGCGATCCATACGCAGTGAAGTTTGTGAATCTACAACGACAGTTTTGACATTCAACATTGTTGCCAAATTACACAAATGACATCGTCCTGTCAAGAAAATCGTTATAATAATCTTCAAAATTGAATAAATAGTCAATTCCTGATGAGGACATGTTTATTGAAAATGAAATTATTGATGACGATCCAAGCGCAGTGTAGTTTGTGTGCCTACAATGACAGTTTTGGCATCCTACATTGTTGCCAAATTCCATCGTTCTCTGAAGAAAATCGCTATAAACTCCAAAATTAAACAAATAATCAATTTTAAATGATGAAATATTCCTTAAACATTTAAATTATTGATGATGATCCATACGCAGTGAAGTTTTGTTAATCTACAACGACAGTTTTGACATTCAACATTGTTGCCAAACTACACAAATGACATCGTCCTGCCAAAAAAATCGTTATAATAATCTTCAAAATTGAATACATAATCAATTCCTGATGAGGACATGTTCACTAAAAATGAAATTCTTGATAACGATCCAAGCGCAGTGTAGTTTGTGTGCCTACAATGACAGTTTTGACATTCTACATTGTTGCCAAATTCCATCGTTCCCTCAAGAACATCGCTATAAACTCCAAAATTAAACAAATAATCAATTTTTAATGATGAAACATAACTTAAACACCCAATTATTGATGGCGATCCATACGCAGTGAAGTTTGTGAATCTACAACGGACATTCAACATTGTTGCCAAATTACACAAATGACATCGTCCTGTCAAGAAAATCGTTATAATAATCTTCAAAATTGAATAAATAATCAATTCCTGATGAGGACATGTTTATTAAAAATGAAATTATTGATGACGATCCATGCGCAGTGTAGTTTGTGTGCCTACAATGACAGTTTTGACATTCTACATTGTTGCCAAATTACTTCGTTCTCTCAAGAAAATCACCATAAACTACCAAATTGAACTAATAATCAATTTTCATTGAGGAAATATTCCTTGACAATTGAATTATGGATGACGATCCATGCGTTGGCGCATGCGCACGACAAATGTCTGTGTCTAAAATGTCTTGTCTTGTGTCAGTGCTCTCTGCCATAATTTATTTTCAGACGTGAATAGAAACGTGAATTTAGGTTCGGAAGGTGTCGTAATTGTCTATTATTTCGTGTAATCTACTGTATTTTTTTTAATTTTTTTTTTTTTTGTTAATCGATTCATTACAGTCGAACTTCGATAACTCGAAGCGGCATTTGTGGAAAAATTAACTCGAATTATCTGAACTTCGACTAAACGAGAACAATAAACAAGTATCTTTCATATTCCATACCTACTTGGAGAAAAATCAGTTCGAGTTATCAAAACTTCGAGCTATCGCAGATCGACTTGATGAAGTTCGACTGAAATTAATTCCAAATTTTTGGACATCACTACGTATCTCCAAAACAAAACCTTTGAGAAAAGTGACAATTGATATGTCCAATGTAGGTACTTTTTGACATAATTCAGTGAAAAAATCATCCGGTTTTCTCAGCTAATTAAGGAGATATCAATTTTTAAATGACACAACTAAATCTTGATTTTCCTCACGACGAATATTTTTTTTGATAAAACCAAAATTCTGTCAGTTAACAAACTATTGATTGTTATAGATTTTTTTTTTAATTGGGGATTTGTTAATTAGTAAGGGATTTGTTGAGTTTAATTTCCAATTTTTATTGGCGACTCATTGTAGCTTTAGGTGTTTTTTAAAAAAGGTTATTGCATCTTTGCTTTCTATTTAGTCATAAATCTTTGATTTTTTGTTATTTTTGTCTTTGATTCTATCAATTTGTATGCTTGATTTATTCAAACTTTGGTAGTTTTTTAAAAGATTACTGCAACCGTGGTACTTCATTCATTTTTTATTGCCTGATTATTATTACCTTGTCTTTTTAGTTTTTTTTTCTTTGTTTGCTGGATATTTTTCGGATATTTCAACTTTTTTCCAATCATGAATTTAATTATTAAGTTTTATTGTGAGTTTTTATTCATAGAGTTGCATTTTTTTACGATTTATTCAAGTTTCAAGTGAATAAATAAGTGCGAAAAAATTCAGGGAGTGATTCATGGGTTAATTTCATATGAACGTATGTCCTAAAAGTCCTAACTTTTGAGATACAGGATGTCAAAGTCTGTAGAAGAAAAAACGGTTTTTTATTAATCACCCAAAAACATTTTAGCTAATTTTGACAAAACTTGGCACGCTTATTTGTCGGCATAAGGGATCTTTCTTTTGTGGGATCAGAAAGTGGTGTCACAGAGGATCATCAGGTAAATCTATGGTACGCCACTGCTTTTTTTGTAGATTTCATATTTTTTTCAGATGAAGCAATCAAAAATGTCGCTTTTTTGTCTTTTTGCTTTTTTATGTACCTTTCTCCGTTTTCAAGAAAAAAATTAAAACCCGTTTCTTTGCAAGTACTTTGAGATGTTGCCTGTGGACCATTCAAGCGAGAAACGGTTTTTAATTTTTATCTTGAAAATGGAGCTAGATACAAAAAAAAACTGAAAAGAGAAAAAAGCAACATCTTTGATTGCTTGATCTGAAAAAAATATGAAATCTTCAAAAAAGCAGTGGCGTACCATAATTTTATTTATAAATATCTAATAGATGACCATCTGGGATGCCACTGGAATAATTTTTTTTTTATTCCCACAAAAAAAATACCCTTATGTCAACAAATAAGTGTGCCAAATGTTGTCAAAATTAGCTTGAAGGTTTTTGAGTAATGAATAAAAAGCCCTTTTTTTTCAAAAACTTTGACACCCTGTATCTCTAAAGTTAGGACTTTAGGACATACGTTCATATGAAGTTTTTTTCTTAAAATTAACCCAAGAATCACCCCCTGAATTTATTCGCACTTATTTATTTACACTCATTTTTAACATTTTGTAGTAAGTTTAGATTTTGAAAATTGTTTCTTTGCTTATCTTTTCAAATGCTTATTCAAGATTTTTTCATGAATTTATTTAATTATCAAGTTTTATTGTGTTTTTTTTTGAACATTTATATTTTTTTAAGCTTTTTTCGAGGTTATTGCATCTTTGTTTAATCAAGATTTTTATACTCTTTTTTATTTTTGATTGACTGATTCAGGGTAGTAGTTTTGGTTTCAAGATATTTTTTCTTTGGTGCTCGTGTTTTCGAAGACCTTGATTTTTTATGAAGTTTTATTTAAAATTTTCATTTGGTTAATTAATCTAACCATTTATTTAATTATATGTGAAATATGTCAATTTTTATTATTTTTTTTTTAAATCTTTTATTCGGAAACAATATTATAATGTCAGTACCTATCAATCATATTATGGGTTTTGCAGTATAATGCCATATATTATTTCCTTAAGGAATAATGACGAGAAAATAATAGTCAGTCATAACTCCCTCTTGCCAACTAATCAAACAATTTCTGTGAATATTATACCATAGAAACAATTCATTATTCCTTGAATAAGAGAAAAGATACCTCGCAATGTGAGTGGTTTTGTGACCTTTTGGCACGAAAAAAATGTCGTCAGTGTCAAATTAGATAACAATTTTTATAGGACGCGCGTAATTCATAATCTTTCGTCATCAAATATTTTAAATTTCAATTTTATCAAGTTCAAAAATCAGTAAAATCCTCAATGATAAAAATTCAAAGACGCCATTTTTTGGTGCCAAACAAAGGCAAATTAGGTCACAATTTCGACCATATAGGTCTATTGAAAATCTTATAAATAAATAGTGTCACTTGCGATAATGGCTATTATTTCCGCTCCGAGAATAATAGCTATCATTATTGACTCGTGGTATAATACACTACCATTGCCTGATTCTCTATAATTTTCCAGGGGCAACAAACGTCGGCTCCATAAGAGTTCTCTTCGACAAAACCCTCCATACAAACCAACACAAAAAAACCCACAAATTCAAGGAATTGTGCCTAGGCAGCGGAATTGACCTTCAAAAGGGCGATCTTGTAGGCGAATTCCGCATGGGCTCAACGATTGTAATGATTTTCGAAGCGCCCATCAATTTTAAATTTAATTTTGCGCCTGGCGAGAAAATCTACATGGGGCAGGGACTGGGCAATGTGCAAGAAGAGCAAAGGGAAAGGACGATAAGAGCGGGACGTTAGGCTTAAATTTGTTGTTAAGTATTATATTTTTAAATGTGATATTATAAATAAAGTTTCTAGGAAAAGTTTAGTTTTGTGGATGTTTATTGAAAGTTTTTCAGGTATTTTGGAACGTTCAAAATCAATCCACTCCCCAGAAATAACTTTTTTCAGTATAGTCCAAAGATTTAAAATCTGGCATAGCACCAAAGTTTCCTTTGTCCACCCTGTATAGGTGGATAAATAAAAGAAATACATCCCTGCATGTACTTGTTCTCGAAGAATTGGTCAAGGACCTCTCGAAGACCACAACTTGATATCTCTTTCAGTTTCGAACATATCGTTATTTGAATTTGGGTAAAAATGTTGCCAAGCAACTTCCCAGCATTTTACTTGATATGGAAGTGAAATTATTTTTGAATGTCATTTAATGATTCTAATCAATAACTTCACAGTATGCCAACAAAGGAAACTTTTGATCCACGCGACAAGTTCATAAGCCTGAAAATGACGAACTTGTATTCATTGCCAACTCATCACCTTAGTCAATTTGGAAAAATATGAACATTTGCACGAAGATTGTCGGTAATTTATCATCCAAAAATAGCATCAAATAAAAAGTTGTGCACGCTAGAGCTGTTTTGGATGGTGTCGTATGATGACGTTTATATAGGAATCATGCAAAGTATTGGAATTATGAAGTACTGATGCCGTTGATTTTTGATTTTTTTTTCTATTGCAGTAATCACCGATTAAAGAACCATCGGTTCTTGTAAACATTTTTTGAAGGCGAATTTGGTGAATTATTCTTCGTTTAACTATTCTAAAGAGAAAAAATGCTGGATGAATCACTTTTTTGTAGAAAAAAACACTATTTTAGGCACATTGTTTCTTACGAACATTTTCCAAAAATCTCGATTTGTTCCAGTTGTAGGTCATTGAAATGGACAATTTCTGTTGTTCTCATGTACTACAGTTCCTCACGGAACCACTAAAGAAGTTAAAACAAACAGTTAAGCAGGATAAATAGATTTTGAAAATTTGATTCACAGAACTGATCGCCGCGAAGTCGATATTTTCAATACTGTCAATATGTCAAGATTTTCAAGTCACTACTCACTAATTGAAGACCACGAATGATAAACACGCGCTGTGTTGCCAAGTGGATGCTGTGAGAAATGTTTTCCATATTTTTGTCTGAAACGGATGAAGGGTTAGTTTTGATTAGATTGCGTTAGTTTTTGTTAGTTTGAGTGAGTTTTTTTTAGATTGTGTCAGTCTTGGTTAGATTGGTCAAGTTCTGGTTAGTTCGGGTGAGTTCTGGTTCTGGTCAAATTGAGTCAGTTTGAGTTTGATTTGATTAGATTGGGTAAGTCTTGGTTAGATTGGGTTAGTTTGAGTTGATTTTGGTCAAACTGGGTTAGTTTTGGTTAGTTCTGTTTAGTTTATGTGGGTTTTGGTTAGATTGGGTCATTCCTGATCAGAATGGTTTAGTTTTGGTTAATCTGACTTAGTTTTGGTCAGATTGGGTTCGATTTGGTCAGATTGGGTGAGTTCTGGTTAGTTTTCGTGAGTTCTGGTTAAATCTGGTTAGTTTGGGTTATATTGGGTTAGTTTTGGTCAGATTGGGTTTGTTTGATTTGGGTTAGTTTTGGTGAGGATTGGGTTAGTTTGGGTCACCGTCTCAGAGATTCAGAAACTTGATTGATCAGATAAGCCAAGGATATAATTTTTGAAACATTTTTATGGTTCTCGTTTTCAGTATCTTATGTTATATTGTTTTTTTTGTCATAGTCTATCAAAATATACAGACAAAACTATTGCAGTCATGGATTTTAAGAAGTTTGGATACGTTTGGCAAAAGTGCATGTTGGTTCTAATATGTCGCTTGTAATAATGTGACGGGGTTGTCATTTTAGGGAGTTGTTGCATTGAAATCTGAAAAAAAATTAGTTTATTCTGGATTTCTTTTTCTTGTTAAAAGTTGTTCATCCAGCATTTTTTTTTTTTGAAATTGTTCTATAAACCCAAAACTATGCTTAAAAATTGGAAAAATGCATTAACCTATGGATGCCTAATCTTTACAAGACCCTAAAATCAAAATACAATGGACATACTGACAAAATGGTAGGTAAATTGATACATTTTTTTACAAAAGATGTTAAATATGCTCACCCCCTTCTTCAATACATTTTTAAACACTTTTTTCAACTGAGATGGACACATTTTGGAGCATTTGAGGCTAAGTAATTGAGCAAAAATACAGCGACAACATTTGTGAAGCACTGAAAAGCAAATTTGATTTATAAAAAGGCACAGAAACTCAAAAACATAAAACTTCTTGAAAAGTAGACAACAATACAAAAGTTAGGTTAGAATGTGGTTTTGGTTGTTGTCATGTGAGTAATTAATGTTTGCGATGTTAGCCAAGACATACGACTCGTGAAGAGCTCATCGTCGCAGATCATCGCTGTGCCATGGGCAAAGTCCTTCATTGCAACCAGAGCCCAGATAGCTAATTGTGGCTATACAGGGTGTCCTTGAATGATGAGCAAAAAAATCAGGGGAGCATTCTAGACCGAAAATAAATGGTACCTTCTCCTTTAACAGTTTTTCGAAAAATGATTATCAAACGTAAATTTTATTTGCAGTTTTTTGGCCATGCCTTTTGCCACGCTCATGATATTTTGACGAAATCTCGTATTTTGAGCTTTTTTGGGTTGAGAAATTCAAATTTGCCCACCGTTTTTTCGCATTTTCTAGAGGGCGCCACAACGAACCTATACTTTGATTTGAATGGTCCTATTTTTTTTGCTACTCTGTATGCGACTTCTGAGTGAATATTATTATTCTTCCAACCTTTTAACATAAAACAGGAATACCACTTTTGTTTCGATAAATCTAACAGTTTTCGAGAAATACGCTAGAATAACTTTGCTTGCATGTGATGAATACGAAATTATTTTAACTTATTTTCAACTTTTTACATAGCATGCTTTGGAATCATGCGCTATGAGTAGCCGTAGAAACCAGTTTGAGGAGAACTAGTTTTGACAGTTCTTCAAATTTTTTATTTTTTTTATTTTCAGTATTTTTGTCATTGACCACCATCAGCGTAACAACAATTTTTTTAAAAAATTACCAATTTTCAAAACTAATTTTTCCGAAACTTGTTTCTACGGCAACTATAGCACATGTTTCCAAAGCATGCTATGTTTAAGGTTAAAAATAAATTGAAATGATTTCCTATTCATTACATAATAATATACAAAGGTGCAAAGTACCGCAAAGCGTATGTAATGCCATCAAAGTTATTATAGCGTTTTTCACGAAAACGGTTTGATTTATCGCAACAAAACAAGTATCCCTTTTTTTATGTCAAAACGTCGAGAGAATAGAAATATTTTGTCAAAAGTTACATAGAGTGTAGCACAAAAAAGTTGGGACCATTCAAATAAAAGTAAAGGCTCGCTTGTGGCGCCCTCGACAAAATGCGCAAAAACGGTGTGCAAATCTAGTCCTAGCGGTACCTCAGACAATTCAGAATAATACTGCATTTTTGAGTAAATGCAAGAGACTTTGCACGTTGATATTTAAGACCATTACAAAGATTTTTGCCCGTAGTGATTTTTGATTCATCCCTTAGGAGCGGATTTTCAGGGGCCCCCACCCCCTAAAACTTGAAATTGTAAATTCTGACCGATATAATTGATCTAGGAGTCGTTTCTAGCTAATTTGATAGTAATTTGAGGTCAAAAATATCATATGATACAAACATTTCAATTTTTGAGGGGGGAAGGGGGATTTTGACTTAAAATTTTTTTTTAATTTTTTTTACATAACGGCGAGTTTAGTTTCGTTTTCGACTAATTTGCTGGTGCTGAATACAAAAATGTGAATACATTTTTAATAATTGTATTTATTTAGAAAAACAGCACATTCATACGATTCCTTAATAATTATGTAACGTGAAGTGCGACGCGAGGCTCAAGCAACGACGAGTCGCCCGTGCACTGCCCAAACCAACCTACACGCCAAAACATGCAGACCACCGGCCAGTCGCCCCCCCCACACCTCTCCCTTATTGAAAATAAGTTCAATCAATGCGTCTCCACTCAAGAATACGGTATGGCACTGTCTTGACAGTTAATTCATCTATAACGGATGCTAATAAATTTTGTATTTTTCCTTAAAATAAATAATTATTTCATATTTTGGAAACAATTGCCAACTTACCTTTCCCAAAGAAAAACAAACCAGTCAAACCTTACATCTAAAGAGATGGAGGATCACGTTTTGTGTTCAGCACCACCAAATTAGTCGAAAACAAAACCAAACACGCCGTTTTGTACAAATTTTTGAAATTTTGAAATTTTGCAGGGAACCTAAAACCCCCCAAAATCATAAAAATTGCACTTTTAATATACATTGTGTCCGGGAAAATGTGGGAGATCTCTCGGATTCAGATAGAACATTAAAAAATAAGATGACAAGTTCCCATAATTTTTTTTCCTAGCGGCCCTCCCTACGGAGATACGGCCCCCTAAAGGACCCCACTGGAAATCGGTTTTTCTTGAATAACTTTTAAACGACTCAAATAATTCAATGAAAATTTAATATGATAAACAGTAGTAAGGACCTCTCAAAATACTTCCCTTAAAACATAATTAGCTTGTTTAGTTTACCAGGGACGGACTAGATTGTACATTTTAACGCTCAAATTTTTAACACCCTGTATGATAAGGAGTTAAAAAAAATAAATTTGGATACCTTGAACATTAAGCTAAAGAAAAGGTACTCTTGTTCATTGTCGATAAAATGAACCATTTTCGAGAAAAAACAAAACCTCGAAAAAAGCCATGACGAAGTGGTGCTCTTGACGAAATTGTGAACCTAACGCTAGGAAAAAAATTTATGGGAACTTGTCATCTTATTTTTTAATATTCTATCAGAATCTGAGAGATCTCCCACATTTTCCCGGACACCCTGTATAATATTAAATTAAATTTTGCCATCCTCAACAATGTCGGAATCGACTACAATATCGCTGGTGTGCTATAAGAGGGAAAAAAACATATTGAAGTCAAAATCCCCCTTCCCCCCTCAAAAATTAAAATGTTTGTACCATATGATATTTTTGACCTCAAATTTGAAGTCCATACCATCAAATTAGGCAGTAACGACTCCTAGATCAATTATATGGGTCAGAATTTACGATCTTAATTTTTAGGGGGTGAGGGCCCCTAAAAATCCACTCCTAAGGTATAAATCAAAAATCACTACGAGCAAAAATCTTCGAAATGGTCTTAAATATCGACGTGCAAAGTCTCTTGCTTTTAATCAAAAATGCAGTTTTATTTTGTGTACCGCTATCTAGTACTAATCTGAATTGCTCATCCCGATAAAGCCTCAAATACGAGGTTTTGTCAAAATATCAAAGTTGTGCATTTTTATGCTCAATAACATGCCGTTTTGAAATTTGAAAAATTCCGACTACTTCCGAAGATATTCGGAAAAAACCGAAATTTCGCAAAAACGTTATCATTATTTGATGAGATATTGTGAAATGAATTACACTTTCTCATTGCCACTTTTTCTCCTCTACAAGATGGCGGTATCAAATTGAAAATCTGACGTTTCGTCTTTGAGCGGCCATCATCAAGTTTATTTTTTTAAATACGGACCTGGATTTTTTTATTTTAGTTTTAGTAATCTTTTGACGTCCTTGAGGCATTGAGGTAATTAGATGAGGGTGTAGAGCAATGGGTTGCCTTAGCAACGTCAATATTCTCAATTATTTTTCACCTATTATTGTTATTTTCAATATTTTGTTAAAATGGCACTATTCTTGAACACTTGCAAAAATTTATTCAGTTTTTCATATGATTCTTTTCCATTCTCCATGTCATTTGTGGATTTAATTTAATTTCATTAAATGTATCGTTATTGGATGTTATTCCGATTTTGGTTCGGTCAATCAGGCTTGATTAGTTGTGCAGGTTTTCTCATAAGAATAACGTGTCGAATAAAGATAGATTCATGAACCAAACTGAGTTAGGGAGAAAAGGGTTGCCTAACTAATTTTCTCTGGTATTATTTCTTAAATGAGTATTTTCTTCGACGGTTGCGATACCTCAATACATAAAGGACGTCAAAAAATAATAAAAAATGCAGGTCCGTATTTAAAAAAATGAACTTGATGATGGCCGTAAAAGACGAAACGTCAGATTTTCAATTTGATACCGCTATCTTGTTGAGGAGAAAAAGTGGCAATGAGAAAGTGTAATTCATTTTACAATATCTTCTCAAATAAACTCAGGAAATAATAATAACGTTTTTGCGAAATTTCGGTTTTTTTCGAATATCTTCGGAAGTAGTCGGAATTTTCCAAATTTCAAAGCTGCATTTTGTTGAGCATAAAAAATGCGCAACTTTGCAATCATTCAACCGACCCTGTATCTCTTATAATAACTGAGATCCCCATGCATGCACTCGAATATGTGGCACCCTGTATAGGGAGTCCGGAAAGTCAACAATAATACTGAGTGAAAAATGTATGGTTTTCGAGATATTGCCACTTTGATAAAATTCGTTAAAATCGTCCCCTTAGATCAGATTCTCGTGTGTCACTCCTAAAAAAATGTATAATTCTAAGATTCTGATTTAGGTTTTGCAACTGTGAATAGCAATTTCATTAAACAAACATTGAACTAAAAGTTAAAAAAATTCAATAAGAAATCTTATTTTACAGAGAAATAATTTATCTTTATATTCCATCACTCAAGTTTGACACCTCATAATGTACAAAAAAAGGTCTACACTAACCTGACTAGAGATTTGAAAAAATTTTTGACTTAAAAAAAATAAAGAGGCTGGTATCCTAAAAAGACATGTAATTGGTCCATTCGAATTACCAGAAAATCTAAACTGGCAAGCTTATACATTTTTGTGAAAACGAACTACCGCTTCTTTTGGAAGATGTTCCTTTGGCCGCACGCCGAATAATGTGGTTTCAAATTGATGGCTGCCCGGCACATTATTCATTATGCATCAAGTTCTTGCATTTTTAAATCAAACCTACCCCCACAGATGCATCGGCCGACTTTGTCCAATTTATGGCCCCCCAGGTCTCCAGACCTAGACCCCCTAGATTTTTTTTACTGGGGTACTATTGATGAATTACGTCAGCGAATAACTGACGCAGCCCAAGAGGTAAAATTGGCAAGAAATGCAACAAGGATAAAGAGGGCATTTTTAAAAAGCCTGCATTCGCGTTGGTGGTGGTCACTTTGAACATAGTGTTTTATTTTTTTATTTTTTTTAAGTTAGATACATTTTTTATTAACATGATTTAATTCTGTTTAATTTTAAGAGTCTTCTCGTCCGTCAAGGAATACTTTTAAAACAGCCCCTGTAAATTTGAATGTGTCAAAAAGATAGGAGTGCCTTGCCAACGGTCGAGATCTTGAGCATTGGCACTAGTTTTTTTGTTTTTTTTTAGTTAATTTCATTTTTTTTTTAATATTTTTGGAATAAGGCGTTTACTGGTCAATCGAATTATTTTTGGCAAGTGGTGCACTGTATTCTACTTCTCAGTTGCTCGTAGAAAAAAAAACGAAAAATGGTTGACATTCTCACTTATAGGCTTTTTTTTCAACATCAACTGGAAAAAATGTTGAACGCGAATCAAAACAAATCTGATGTGTATATTTTTGACTCATTCAAATTTATAGGGGCTGTTTCAAAAGTATTCCTTGCGTGATTCCTGATGAAGTTTCCGTAACTCTTCTATTTCTTATGATATAGAAAAATGATCTGTATGAAAGTTATAGAAAATTATCCAAATAACACGATGGAGGCATCTATTTAGTGGGTTTGCATTTGAAAATGTCGAAAAAACCGCAAATACAGGTTTGACTTTTACAATTCATGTTGTGTGGTCGGCTAAAGCAGATAAAATCGACCTCGAGTACATGCACCAGAAAAAGCAGCTTTTCTTCTTTTAAACGAGCTAAAGAACAGTCGTATCGGTTAAGGAATTTCGAAGCTATAGGCAATTTAGTAACATCAAGTTTGACGGCTTGTAGCTTTCTTATTTGACAACTTAGAGGAAAGCGTCGGGGGGCAATTTTGTAAATCGTCTAAAATCAGTTTCCATATTCTTTTTTGGTAGTTCAAAGGGGAAAATTTCAAAAATGTGTTGATTTTCTGTTTTCACAGTACCGTTACGCCCTCTTGCGGCGATCCTAGAAGCTTTAAATATATTTTCAGCATTTTCTCTTGGGCACCCACCGAACCCCTTTCGTACCCAAACAGAAGTCAGGCAAGGATGTGTACTTGCCCCGATTCTTTTCATTATTTTTGTGTCACTACGCTAGCCATGATCGTGGACACCAAGCCAGAAGATCGAGGCATAGCCATTAAATACCGATTTAAGACTAGATCGAAAAATATCGCCGATTTACAATATGCTGACGATTGCGGTTTGTTAGCTGAGTCGTCTGATCAGCTGCAAATAATCCTGGAAACCTACAAGTGTGCCTACAAAGTCGTCTCAGTGGGGCAGGTCACGTGGCATGCATCGTCTACCGAAATGTGTCCTTTATGGTGAGCTTGCCGAAGGTCGACATATTCCAGCAGAAAATTATGAATGTCCAAAATGTGGAAGGAAAATCACTTTAAGAATTGGCTTGTTCCGCCACAGAAGTAAAAAAAGAGATAAATGATTAAAAACTTAGCGTCCTTTGTAGATTAATAAAAAGTGGTGGTTATTGGGAATGAGGACAGTTAAAATGAGAATCACTTATTCGAAAATTATTCCCGACGTTTCGGCCTATAATTCAGACCTTTTTCAAGGGTCAATTTCAATAAATTGAAATAATAAGTTATTGAAATTGACCCTTGAAAAAGGCCTGAATTATAGGCCGAAACGTCGGGAATAATTTTCGAATAAGTGATTCTCATTTTAACTGTCCTCATTCCCAATAACCACCACTTTTTAATAAGAGATAAAGACTTGTGATATCATATTAATAATATTATATTTTTGTTTTATATATTCGCTAACCGAATAAAGATATTAAATTAAATTAAATTTAATCCGGATAAGTGTGTAATTTGGGTGTATTGTGAACTAAAAATATTGTACATAGATTTTGACGGTTGACTATTGATTCTTGTAATTTTTCAATATTTTGAACATAATTCAGTAAATTGCATGCAGAATGGGCAGATCAAGATAAAAGAGACCACAGACCCCTACATCTGTTTTCCAACTCGCAACATTAAAAACACGTTTTGCGAAGAAAAAAAAATAAATAAAAGCAAATTTAAAAGAGATAAGTGAAGATTCGAAGAAAGAAACAGATAAAAATTTACTTTCTGTTTAAATTTCACAAGCCTTTTTTTATACAGGGTGTAACAGAGTAAGTGTTACAACGTGAGACTGTAGATTCTTTATCAAAAAAGAATAGTATTTTTCCTTAGAAAAAAAATGTCCGCGGACTTTCGATTTCGATATACAGGGTGTATTATAACTACGCCACTGGTTAATTTTTTTAATCGTTTTTTAATAAAATAATCCTAACTAGTGAGTTTTGACACTGTACCAAATCTGATAAAAATATTCCAAGTGGTTTAGAAGTAATTAGAGAAAAATCTTTTTTTTTCATAACTTTGACACCCTGTATATCGAAAACGAAACCCCGCGGAAAATTTTCGTTGAGGAAAAATCTTTTTCTTTTTTGATAACGAATCTACAGTTTCACGTTGTAACACTTATTCTGTTACACCCTGTATTGTTCGTTGGAAAATAAGTAATGGATAAAAAGCCAAAGAAATCATTGAAGAACCTGAAAAAGAAGACAGAAAAAAACAATGAAAGATGAAGGAATTTTTAAAATGGGCAGAATAACAGAGTATAAACAATCAGACAACGATAAGAAACAAAGAGAATCTGGTTCTCTGCAGCCTCGTTTTCGAAAAAAAACCCTTCAAACTACAAAATATTTTCTATTTTTTCAAACGGGTCAAGTATTTTGAAGCAAATAAAACGACGGAAAAAATTTGAGAGGCAGAATTGTTTAATTTTTCATTGCATTATTCAAGATAGCTCAGGATTATGCTCTCGAATTTAATACATATGTTACAGTGAATGTTAGGAATTCAGTGAAAGCTAGCTTTTACTAGTTGATGCTAGCAATCACTTGATCCGTTAGGAAATGTTGAATTTTGAAGAATATTGTACACTTTCACTAGTGAATGTTGGAGAAACTTTATCAAATCAACTTTAACTGAAAGCAGTTAGGAAAAGTTCTTGTTAAAACTTATTTCCGCCATTTAACTAACCCAAGGTGCACGGGGCACTAAATGATGTCGCTCACGCGACATCAAAATTTTTGCCAAACTCAAACCAACCCAAACTAACCCAAACTAACCCAGACTAACCCCTACTGAGAATACTTGAGTATTTTCTATAATACGGTATCTGAACAATGTTCACATTGTACACCTGCGAATCATAAGTCTCGTATTTTCCAGAGCGTCTAATCTGTCGGCGAATTCCAACTCGGACCAAAAAGGATATTTATAATTACGATAATAATTTTCAGTGTAGCAGCTTTCACTAGAAAAGTTACGTGAATGCTAACAATTACTAGTTAAAGTATGATGAAGTCGATCGAATTCAACTTTCACTAGCTAAATGTTTCCAAATCAGGAAAAGCTTACTTTTCCTAGTAAAAGTTAGCTTTCACTGATTACCAGGTTTCACTGTGACATATGTTACTAGAAAACCCCCTGAGTGTCACGATAACAGCAAAAAATAAAATAATACTTGATCAAGACATTATAACAACCACAAAAAGCTAAGTTCCGCATGTTATTATGATAACCATAGCAAGTGACACACAGATGACGTCACAGTAGAAACGAAGTTCCGTATTTAGGTTTATCGTATAGGTTTTCTGTTTTTGTTATTCTTAAGATTTTTTTTTCTTTGGTAATTTGGGTTGCTTATATGAGTCTGAAGTTCCAGTACCCACCATCTGGCATCAAATTTAAATCAAGAAGCTTTGATTACTATGAAGATTCTCAAAAAATGAGAACATTCGTATTTCGTAATATTTAAGTCGTTCCGCCAGGTACTTAGAACCGCTATTTTGTCCGTCAATTGACATTATTATGCAATTATAATAGTTGCCACAATAACTAACATATACTACAAAATTCAGCCTTTTACTGCATCATTTTATGAAAAGGTAATTTGTTCCCACGACATGTTGGGGCTGATCCGCCACCCTTAAGGAACCGTTCAATCGATCCGCCAATTTTTCTGGATGATTCTATGTTACCACAGAACAACCGGTGAAAAATTTAGCCTTAACTAAATCATATTATGAAAAGTTAATTGTTCCCACGACATGTTGGGGGTGATCCGCCACCCTTAAGGAACCGGCCAATCGATCCGTCAATTTTTCTGGATGATTGTAGGTTACCAAAGACAACTGGTGAAAAATTCAGCCTTAACTGATTCATATTATGAAAAGTTAATTGTTCCCACGACATGTTGGGGCTGATCCGTCACCCTTAAGGAATCGGTCACTCGATACGCCAATTTTTCTGGATCATTATATGTTACCAAAGAACAACTGTTGAAAAATTCCGCTCTAACTGAATCATATTATGAAAAGTTAATTGTTCCCATGACATGT
The DNA here is from genome assembly GCA_958502075.1 of Orchestes rusci. Taxonomy (NCBI): domain Eukaryota; kingdom Metazoa; phylum Arthropoda; class Insecta; order Coleoptera; family Curculionidae; genus Orchestes; species Orchestes rusci. The sequence goes on along the minus strand of OY293305.1, from coordinate 75,883,389 downwards.
TGGGGCTGATCCGCCACCCTTAAGGAATCGGTCACTCGATACGCCAATTTTTCTGGATCATTGTATGTTACCAAAGAACAACTGTTGAAAAATTCCGCTCTAACTGAATCATATTATGAAAAGTTAATTGTTCCCATGACATGTTGGGGCTGATCCGCCACCCTTAAGGAACCGGCCAATCGATCCGCCAATTTTTCTGGAAGTTTATAGGTTATCAAAGAACAACTGGTGAAAAATTCTGCTTTAACTGAATCATATTATGAAAAGTTGATTGTTCCCACGACATGTTGGGGCTGATCCGCCACCCTTAAGGAACCGGCCAATCGATCCGCCAATTTTTCTGGAAGTCTATAGGTTATCAAAGAACTGGTTAAAAATTCAGCCTTAACTGAAACATATTATGAAAATTTAAATGTTCCCTCGACATGTTGGGGCTGATCCGCCACCCTTAAGGAACCGGCTAATCGATCCGCCAATTTTTCTGGATGATTATAAACCTAACACGTCTTTATTCACAATATTCCCACAATCAACAAACGGAAAAAAGAATAAATCGTTTCGGCTCAAATCTAACCCAAACTTGAACAATCACACTTATAATTTAGAGCGGTTTACAAGGTCGTGGGCATGAAAGGATCGACCGGTAAACTCAATCGCAAAGATGATGACGTCACGGGTAGTGGTTCGGGTATCTGGTGAAGTTTTCCTTTTTTTTTTGTTTATCTAGTATATTTTTGGGTATTTTGAAAAACATTTATCACTAATGACCTTCAAATATTGGGTAGAATACGTACCTATATTAAATTTCAAGTAATACGATAATGCATGGAAATTGTCCACCGTCTATATTATTAGGTAAATTGCGAAAACAAATACACGTATAATATAATCTAAATGCAAAATCTAGCCCTGAGGACCGTGGGTGGGTGGAACGGGGGCGGCTGATGCGTGACACTTTGAAATGGGAACACTGAAGAGTGAACAGGAACAGGTGTCGGCATCGACAGCCCGCCTATCTGGATGAATACCATCTCGTGCGCGACCGATCCGGGTCACATTTAGTGCCATTTGTCCTGGATGTTTGATTTTGGTGTTATGATAAATTGGGTTTTCGAACAGTAAGTATGCTCTAATTTGTTAAGAGATTAAGAGTTCGCAGAAAATTTAACTGCATTTAGTTTTTATTTTTTTCGTTAGGAAACATTGTTTTTTGATTTTCTTATATTTTCTCTCATCTTGCATTTTTGTATTCTATTGATTGCATCTTAGTGTAGTTTCTATTTCTTTTACGCTTACCTACAAAGGACAAAAAAAGGCAATCACAGGGTGTGATGAATTTTAAAATATAAGTACCTATTTCTAAATAAACCCAAAAAACGTTACAAAAGTTCAGTTTTGTTCGAATATAATAGCATTCTTTCGATCATAAAAATGCAACCAACCCTGTATCTCTTATAAAAACAACATACACTCAAGTTTGTGGCACCCTGTATAGATTGGGGCAGTTTCAGAAAAATATTGAGTGTATTAAAATATCTACGAACGATCGCTTTCTAAAAACGTGCGACCAACGAAGTCGCGATGCTCTCCGCTCTTGACCACTGCCACGACCACGCCTGAAAACGGGGTCTCATAGTCATAATAATTTGCAGATACGATAAAGGAATAAAAAAATACTGTGAGCTACATTCCTCCGAATTTAACTTCTATGGATTTTTTTTATTGAAATGTCAAGAATGGATGTTTGGGAGTGGTGTAAGATCTATTTGATGAGAAGTGACGCCCAAACCTCAAGATTTAACTTCCATAGAATCTTCATCATTATTTTTCGAATATCATGGTTTCTTGGAAAGTTGGACAAAAAGCCTGGAAATCTGAAATACTTTACTTTTCAAAAAGCGCCACTCCGAAACCTCCAGATATCATTTTTTTTGTTGCTCGATTCTGTCTTTTGAGATGTTTAAATTAATTTATTCTTTTTTCTCTATTTTAGCTTTTTAATATGTATTGTATGCCCTACACCCACAAAACATTCCACCTACACCATTGTATGGTGAAAGGGTTTCAGATAATAATATATATACAGGGTGTTTCAAAAACATGTTGCCAAACTTCAAGGGGTTATACCTTACACAAAAATATTTCGATAGATCCCGAATTGTCCAGTCCAAAACTCTCTGTCGATATCAACTTTCGAGATAGGCAAGTTGGGTTCTATCGTAATATTGTTGTGCAAGGTATAACCCCTTCAAGTTTGGCAACATGTTTTTGAAACACCCTGTATATTTTTTCTCCGTTAATTTCACAGACCTATCTTATTTGATTCTTTAATTATGTAATTATTTGATACTTATTTCTTTGGTAATTTTGTGTTTCTTTGATGGGTTTTCAAGTTGTTTTAGTATGAATTTTTCAATTTGTTTGTTGTTTTCTTCTTTTTTTGATGACTTTTGTGCCTTTTATTCTTTAGGTTCATCTTCAGTTCTTTTTTGGTACCCACTTCATTTGATTTAGTATTTAAATCGAACTTAAACCCATACAAACCAAGCACAAACTAACACAAATAATACAAAACTCAATAAAACACATTTTCATCTGTTACAAAAAGAGTATAAGAGAATAGTATAACAAATTCATAAAACAGACATCCATTAAAAATATATACATATATATAATCAATTGACTATAAAAAGGTGAATTAAAATAAGTGCTAAATACTGAAATATTAATTTTTATTAAACAGAAAAAGAGGAGAAATAATCAAAACATCCTAAAATAAAGAGAAATTAAATGATAATTTGAGAGAAAAATCAAGATAATCTGATAAGAACCAAATTAAATATATTTGAACAGTATGTTCTACACTGAAAAAAAAATCGAACATTGAAACTACTGTGAAAATTACTATGATAACGCTGTTTTCAAAGCCACCTGTGTCTAAATTTGCGAATGAAAACTGTTATGAACATTTACAGGATTCGTCGAAAAAGTTATGACCATTTGAAACCGTAAAAATACTTGTAGATGGCGCTACATACAAGATAAAGTCATAATAATATCAGATTGGAATTTCTCATGTCAAAAATACCCTGGATGCCGATTTTTGTTGAATTATCATGGGATTTATTCAGATGAAATAAAAATAGAAATTATAAACTTTGACACCCTGTATCTCGGAAACGAATGTTCTCGCAAATATTTCTATATAAAGCAAACTAATATTTTTTTTCAGTGTAGAATATACTGTTCAAATATTTCAACGTAATCTCAGGACACCTCGTATGAAACAGTGGCAGACTATTTTAAGAAAATGGATGTCAAAAAACTCAATAACACATAAACAGTCTTGACTTATTTCTCCAACACGAGAAACAAAAATAAAAAAACGTTACCTCCTTGGCTCTGGCACCAATAAAATCAGAAATTTTATTTATGAATAAAATTCATTAAAGATCGCTATCATGGTGAATCACGCAAATCGAAGTAACGAGTCTTGTCTATGTTATAATCGAAATAATTTTGCACCTTGTTATGTTTATTACCGCAGTCAGTGAAGAGATTTTAAAGAGAATCAAGTGTGAGTACCTGTTTTTCAGCTAATTTATATTTGCACATTTGTTGTTGTTGTAAAAAAAAATAAATACTATCGTAGATATAATATACACAGTGTGTTGATGGTGCTAATTCATTTTTAAGAAAATTATCAGTCTGTCCCTGTTGTAACCCTGGTTCTATTGTCCAACACGTCTACGCTCGCATATAATAAACAAAAAACGCACCGTCACCGTCAATCCAGAACGGAATGATGTCACATCGAGATACTTAAGCTACGCTTTTTTTAAGTCATGTTGCAAAGTGATCAATTATTTTATAATTCTTGTTTCGTTAATCTAATGGCCTCTATATTTTGAATATCGATTGAAAATAAATGCAAATTTAATTCAGTAAATATTGCTTATCGAAGGTCGATTGCAATAACGACTGAATAACCATCTAAATCTTTGCATTTGCCAATTTTATATACTATTTATATTTTTATACGATATGCGTGTCTTCGATTCGAACTATTACTTTTTGATAAATAATGAGCGACATTGGATTGATTCTGAGTTGGTTGAGATTATTTGTTAAGAGGATATTCCTCCTTATTTTGCATACCTAGCTTTATAAAAAAAGTAAGTTTTGTACAAAATCATCTGGATGTGGAAAGAGCGACAAATTCATGAATTTTTTCATAATCCATTTGGCTATGATACCCATTTCTTCATTAGGAGAATTGAAGACATTCACACAAAGGAATACAAAATCAACATGATTCACTCCCCAAATCCTCCGCTTCAAGAGGTTTTTATAGCTTCAATCCCAGACCGTCTGATTTAACTTCTATGGATTTTTCAGTGAGTATACAGGACAGTTTTGTGATGTAGATTATTTCGAAGTTCATGGTTTCATGGAGAATAAGACAACAATTAAAAAAGGCTAAAATCCACAAGACTTACTCATCGAATTTTCGTCTATAAGAGATGTTCTCCGGACCCTTCAGATTTAATTCCTATGGATTTTTTATTGACGAAGTATTGACATTTCCTTTTGAGTCACCCTGTATAAAAAGAGACTCTGCCCAAGTCAGTCGTGAAACAGTTACAAAACATAAATAGGTGTGAAGATAAATAAGTGTTGAGAGTGTACATGAATGGTGACTTTAAATAAATTAGTTTAATCTTGACAGGTTATTTCTAGATGCAATGATCGTCAAGATATCAAGTCATTAAAGCCAAATATTCTCTGAATTTCCAGATCTTGTGGAAAATGAGAAAGATGACTGAAATGTTAACAGTATACCATATCCTACGCCTCATATCTTTTGCCAAGGAGGTTTTATAGCGTCACTCCAGCTTTGAACCCTTTTTTTTAATGAGGAGTGTAAAAAAAAAATACACAAAATGTATTTGTTTTTTTAGGAAGTAGGACACAAGGTCTGAAAAGCTAAAATCAACATGATCCACTGCTCAGATCCTTCTTGGTTTTCCATAGCGAAACTCCCAAACCTCAGGATCTAAATCCTATGGAATTTTTGGAAATGTAGAAGACAATCGGTCAAGGAAAATAATGAAAATTATCATCATCCTGGAAAAAAATAGTTTTGGAAAGCTCAAATCAACATGATCTAATAATTCTCACATCCACCCCTACAAGACATTTTTATAGCGCCCCTCCCAAACTTCCCGATCTAACTCCTATGTTTTTTTTTATGTATGGAAAAAGGACAAGAATCATGAAAAGCTTAATTCGACAATATCTACCTCTCAAATCTTTCTCCTTAAGGCACCACGGAACCTCCAGTTTTTTTGCTGAGAAATGACCTATTATTTAAAATTAAAAAAATTATTAGAAAAATAAAATATCAATTAAAATATTAAAATTATTAGAAAAATAAAAATGAGTTTTTACGGCTACAAAATGGACAATAAATTACAAAACCAGCCACGATAAGTGGCTCATCCATAATCTATTTGGACATGATATACATTTCTTCATTTGTTTAAGCTTTGCAACTGGTATAACCGCTCAATAAAGCCAACGTAACCAAAGAATATTACAATATCGACAACATGGAGAGCCCAAAAGTTGATCAGCTAACGGAATACACGAAAACATCGGACCATCCCACCATATCTCCACGAGACCATCAACTGTGGGTCAACTTGAGTGCTTTGGGCGAAGGAAACGTTTTCGCCACAGTTCTTCCTTCGGTAAGTAAAATCCTCATGGGCTTCGTAGTTTGAATTATTACGATTGTAGATATTGAAAAATTACTTGTTAGATGGAGTTGAAGAAATGGATGATGGGTTTGATGTTTTACTACCTAGTGACAGCACGTGGCAGACAAAGATTTATTATAAGCTGGTTGAGAAGCAAAGGATGATTGATAGTGGGACGCCTGAGTGAGTATTTATGTATAATTACTCAATTGATGACATATATCCAGGGGGTGGCGCCCGAGTTTTCCAAAAATATTTCAACTTCCGTTGAAAATCACTAAAAAATCTGAAGCGCGTCACAAAATGTGGTCTTAATAACATTATCTCCAAAGTAATTTAAGAAACTTTTTGATATTGAAGAATCCGATTATTTTAATTAAAAAAAAAATGTTGGGAAGATACTTGAACATAGAGATCTTGAGCTTAGAAAATTCAAAGGTCTATGAAGAAATATGTTCAATATTACAATATAGTTGCATAATAAAATTCACCAACCACTCAAGTGAACATTTTTGGCAGTTGTTTATGGATATAGCAGGGCTGACCTTAACAATCACAAACTATTTTCGCGATGTGGCATTAGTTTCATGCAAAACGGGCGAATATCTGGTAATGAACCTTCACGTGCCTTTTTGATTGGCCTTGCATGTTTAGCAGTTTCTAATGCGGCTCACAAAGAAGAGACTATCAATTTAACGTTAACTGCTAAAGAGTGAACAAGTTCGAATGACAGGCGTTAGTTCTGGACTTGATGAGAAATTGCTGAAATTTCGGTGAGATTGTTTTTAATTTTTTTTTTTTACTCATGTTATTAGCTTTAATGCCCAAATTCGTTTATAGTACTGTGCGGGCGAGAGGTTTTTTTACAGTTTGAATTAACATAAAAAATACTGTCCATAATCCCTTTTGCAGTTGAAAGAAAAGGGTTTGAAATATGCTGTATAAAATGATCAATTTTTGAAATTTGAAAAAAAAACAAAAGTGAATACTTTGCAGTTGAAACTGAACGAGATCAAATAGTTTGAAATATGTATGCTGTACATAATAATCAATCCGTTTGCCAATACCACCCCTGCAAAGTTGCCATTTTTTGAATTTGTGAAAAAAAAATAATTTTTGGTTTTGCAGTCGAAATTTTCAATCCGCTTCACAGCTGGTCTGAAGAAAAGAGTTTGAAATATGAAAATTTCCCATCCGTCGATTTTTAAAATGTATAAAAAAAATCATAATTGCATTTTCAGTTGAAATATTCAATCCGCTTCAAAACTAATCGATAAAAAACGATTTGAAATAAGCTGCATACAATTTTCAATAGTTCATTTCAATCGGTTTGCAAAGCTGCATATTTCTAATTGTGAAAAAAATGATTGGTTTTGCAGTTGAAATTTTAAGGCCGCTTCAAGACTGGTGCTTAAAAAAAGGTTTGAAATATCTTGTATACATTTTTCAATTGCTTATTTCAATTTGTCTGTCAATTACAGCCCTGCAAGGTTTTGAAATTAGTGAAAAAATTTTTTTATTGGTTTTGCAGTTGAAATTTTCAATCCGCTTCATATCACTGGGTTAAAGAAAATATTTGAAATATACTATGAAAAAAAATTCAATCCGTTTACTAATAACAGCCCTGTAAAGTTGGCATTTTTTAAATTTATAAAAGAAAAATTCATAATAATTGCTTTGGCAGTTGAAATTCTTTGTGAAAATTTGTGAAAAAAGTGTAAAATATTTCTAATTTTAGGTTTCAAGTTGAAATTTTCAAGCCTCTTCAAAACATATCAATAGAAGATGGTTTGAAATATACTGTATACAATTTTCAAACGTTTTATCACAATCGGTTTGCCATTAACAATTAACAGAACACTTGTTAATAATTATTGTGACAAAGATCAAAAATTGATCAGTTGCTTTTGAAGTTGAAATTTTCAATCCGCTTACAAGCTGGTCAACAGGAAAGGATTTGAAATCGGCTGTATTTAATTTGCAATTGTTCATTTTAATCCATTTGTCAATAATAGCCCGGCAAAGCTGCTATTTTTGAAAACTCAAAACTGGTTCAATATGTACTTGGTTTCTTGATTTGATGTCGGTTCTTCTGACTCTTCAATTACATTTCTTGATTGATTAGTTCTTGTTTTATTCCATGATTGATTACTAAATTCCTTGATCTCTCGTTTCTTCGTTCTCATGATCTTCTGATTTCTTGATCCCTCAGTTCCTTTATTCTTTGATTCCCAAATTTCTTCACATTTGAATTTTTTGATTCTTTCACTACTCGACTTTTTCATTCTTTGATCAATTGATGCCTTGCCTCTTTTTCAACTCAATTCCTTGATCAATGTTTTCATGACATTTTCATTCCATGATTGATTTCTTGCTCTCTGGACTCCTTGATCTCTTGTTTCTTCGTTTTCATGATCTCCTGATTCCTTATTCCTTTATTCCCTTTATTCATTGATTCCCAAATTTGTTTACACTTGAATTCTTTAATTCTTTTACTACTCGATTTCTTCATTCCTTGATCTATTGACTCTTTTCTTTCTCAATTGCTTGTTTGATATTTTCATGACTTTTTCATTATGTGTTTTGTTTCATGATATGCTATCTGTTCCTCTGACTCTTTATCAATTCAATTTCTTGATTTATTAGTTATTTTTTCATCCCACGATTGATTTATTGCTTTCTAGATGCCTTGATTTCTTGTTCCATTGATCTCATGATCCTCTAATTCCTTGATACTTTGATTCATTTATTTATTGATCTCCAAATTCCTTTGATTCTTCTATTAATTAACTTCTTCATTCGTCAATCTATTGATTTCTTGCCACTTCTTTCCCGTAATTCATTGACTAGTATTTTCATGAGTTTTTCATTATGTATACTTGATTTTTTGATATGTTTTATGTTCATCTAGATTCTAACTCTTTACTATTAATTAAATTTCTAAAACTCAAAAAAAAAATCAAAAATCCATTTTTGTTTTTGCAGTTGAACTTTTTAAGCCGCTTCAAAACTGATTCGTAGAAAAGTATATAATAGTACATTTTGTATCAAGGGCGGAAAGAAGATGATTTCATCAAAATCATCTTTCGTCCGTGGTGCAAACACTGCAAACAATGCTTTTTTGTACAACTAGTTTGTAATAATTTGAAAAAGAATAATTATGAAAATCAAAAATAAATAATCGATACACTGCACTACACTCTACACTGGGGTGAGTTCAGAAACGTCACACCCGGTGTGAGTGTGATCCAAGTGTCAAACACTAACCCTCCAGATACGGCAAGTCGTTTTACTTTTTATTCATCTGTGCTTATAAAGTGTCATACAAACAGTTTTTATGATACTTTATGAGCGGGGTTGAATAAAAAGCAAAACGGCTTGCCATATCTGAACGGTTAGGGTTTGACATTTGGATCACACTCGCACCGGGTGTGACGTTTCTGAACTCGCCCCAGCTGACAAGTCAGACAACTACAACTGAGAATTGACAACTGTCAAATCATGGTTACAATAGGTGTGTTCCCGTATTCTTTTGTCGTGCGGATTCACACCGAGATTGTCACGTGATAAGTTCCTTTTAGTATGCTAGACTGTCACGTGGTTATTTAATTCAGAGGCGTTGGGATCCAAGGAACCGTTGCTAAGCGACCTACTTTTAGGCCCGGCTGCCAAAATTCGCGACTTTCCGCCTGCTTTGCATGCATTGAAAAGTGGACTTTACGTGTAGGTTGTACAAAAAATAATGTTCAATCGTCCATTTTGCCAATAACAGCCTTGCAATGTAGTAATTTTCAAGATATGATGAAACATTTTTTAAAATTCATAGTTTTTAATGCAGTCAAAACTTTCAAGACGCTTAAAAATTGATTTATGAACAATGGTTTAAAATAGGCTGTATAAAAATTTTAATCGTTCATTTCAGTCGCAATCAAGAAAAGACATGTGAAGTTGAATTTTTTAACAAAATCATTGAAATTTTCAAGCCGCTTCAAAATTGATCGATAAAAACCATAAAGGCTTTGAAATATACTGTATGAAATTTTGAGTCGTGTATTTCAATATGTTTGCCAATAACAAGAACGCAAATCTGCCACGGAAAAAAATAAAAAAATCTTAATATTTTGCAATTGAGACTTTCAAGTCGCTTCAAAACTAGTCGATGGAAAAGGGTTTGTAGCATGCTGTATAAAATTTTTAATTGTTTATTTTAATCCGCTTGTCAATATAAGCTCAACAAATTGACCATTCAAAAAAAACACACATTTAAAAAGCGCTTTGAACTATGTTTTTTAAATCCATCCATTTTAATCCATTTTCCAATAAGACTACAAACTCGAAAAATAAAAAAAAACAAGCTAATTGGTTTTGCAGTTTAGATTTCATGGAAATCGGTATTTCACCCTAGGGATGATTAACTAAATGGCTCGTGATCGAAAGTGAAAAAGTCGCATTTAAAGTCGGAAATGTCGGTAGGGAACGAAACGGGGTTTTGGCTGAACTTACGGGTAGTCGCTGACGGTCAAGTGCTCACGACCCAGAATCAATGTTTCTGCCGTCGGCTATCTCTTCACCTGTATAGAGAGATTCGATTACTTTTTGCAAAATTAAAAACGGCGTTTAGAAGGAAAACTGGAGATTTCGGTACATTCTGAGCTCATCTCTCAGATCAAAAAATTGACAACTGCCAAAATTTACCACGAATCGAACCAAAATACCAAATTATGCTAAAATTCATGTTGGGAGGGCCATTAAATCGATACTAATATGTTGGAGCTGGGAAATGGGGATCATGGACCGGTAGTTGAACAACGAGAGGTGGAGCAACAAGACCAACAGTCAGAAGAGGATATCCGTGAAGAACAACAACCAAAACCATGTGAGCCGGCAGCAAGTTGGCTAGGCACTATTTTTCTATTTTTCAAAACAACTTTATTCGGAAATAATTCCGAAATGCGGCAGCGTAGATCAAGGGAGTACACCATACGTCCTACAAAAGAATTTGTCTTGGCCAAAAACTCGGATGACACTTATCGTCCGGCTCGTATGATTGGAACGAGCAAGAAAGACAATTTGATTCTGGTAAGATTCTATCATACAAGAAGAAGCGCCTATGTCAAGCCTTGTGATGTGATTCATCGACATGGGAATTTGTTGAATACCATCGTATCGTTTATTCACAGTGGACGTGAGATTCACGGCAAGGTTTATGGCAATAATTCACCAAAAACCAAGGGAATTCCTACGCTGTTTTATATTAAAAATGAAAATGAGTGGTTCAAGATTGCTCACAGGAAAATCTACTTGAAGAGGTGCCAGGTGCATCGACTTCTATCCCATCACAGTAAAAACGAGAGATCATCGAAATCTGAGGTTAATGTCATTGCGTCATTGGGGGATCAAAATATGGATTTGCAATTAGTGGATAAGCAGTTTGATGAAAAGTAACGTGAAATTTTTGTGTCATTTTGTGATTTATGGGTGTGTGATGTGATATCATTAAATAAATTTCCAACAACTATACTTTGAAAAGTTTAAAAATTGGTAACTCAGAAATTACTGTCATTGGAGGAATTCAAATCATATGGTTCAAGTATCGGAATTGTTTGTTTCAAATTTTATGGAAATCCGTTCAACGGGGTCATGAACATGCTGCCTTGCTCCATGGGTCGATTTTGCCTAGAAAAAAGTTTGTACCTCAATAACTCAAGAACTACTGATATCCGGAGGATAATTTATATCAACTAAAATGATGTATCAAGTATTATAAAGACGTGTTTCAAATTTCATCTGAATCCGTTCAACGGTTCAGAAGTTATGAGGTAATGAATATGATGGCTAGCTTCAGGGTCGATTCTGCCTGGAAAAAAGTTTGTACCTCAATAACTCCAAAGCTATTGATTTTCAGATGATCACTTATACAGGGTCCTTCATTAGTGCGTCGGGCAATCCTAGCGTGGTTATTTACAAAAGTAGAAAAAAAAGTTTTATACAAAAGTTGTAGAATGTGACTTTATGCATATTTTAAAAATATTTTCAAACATACAGGGTGCGTCACAAAAGTATGGCACGAAAAAGTATGATTTTTTTAAATGGAACCCCCTGTATATTGATTGATATTTCAATTCTTTCTTCAATTTGGAACAAAAATTGTGATACAACTAATGTTCCTAAATTCAACCGTTATCGAGATATCGCGTTTTAAAAATGGCATTTTTGCAACTTTGACATGCTATAAAACTCAAACTATTCAAGTTAGAGAAAAATGGATTGCACATTCCTATCTTAACTTTTCAAGAGCTATTCAAGGAGATTAAATCCATTATTGTGAAAAAATGTCAAAATGTGCCGAAAAAAGTTGACAGTTGACGTTACCTTCTATCCAAATGACAGAAGAGCTTTTGAAAAGTTAAGATAGGAAAGTGCAAACCATTTTCCTCTAACTTGAATAGTTTGAGTTTTATAGCATGTCAAAGTTGCAAAAATGCCATTTTTAAAACGCGATATCTCGATAACGGTTGAATTTAGGAACATTAGTTGTAGCACAATTTTTGTTCCAAATTGAAGAAAGAATTGAAATATCAATCAATATACAGGGGGTTCCATTTAAAAAAATCATACTTTTTCGTGCCATACTTTTGTGACGCACCCTGTATGTTTGAAAATATTTTTAAAATATGCATAAAGTCACATTCTACAACTTTTGTATGAAACTTTTTTTTCTACTTTTGTAAATAACCACGCTAGGATTCAAGTGATTGGTTTCTCGGCAGAAATGAAAGTCCAATTCTTCACAAATGTCACAAAAAGACAAACTTGGACATGATGGCTAACAAACAATCTGGAACAAGTAAACAATCTAAAATCCTTACTTCAACTAACAAATAAAATTACTTACATTATCAAGCACAAATGGAAAATGAAAATGAACACATAGTGAGGACACTCGAAAAGAAAAAACCAAAACAAACACCCAACGATACCTAAGGCGACTGAATTGCCTGCAACAATTCGAGCGGTTCGCTTCAATCCCACTATTTAAACAAATTTATCACGCATGCTGCTTCGATAAAATGATTTTTGACTGGATCGTTTAGGGTAATGTCTTTTGTATTCAGGGTACACTGCGCTATCTCTAAGTTTTCCAATACGTCCAGCTTCTTACCATTGGAAATATGATGTAACATTTTGAAGTCGTTTTCAATATCGAATGAGTGGTTAAAGTCTCTAAGGTGTACTCCAAAAGCTGATTTATTGTCCACAGGGGAGCGTAGAACGTTTAGGTGTTCTTTGATCCTCGTTCTGAAGTTTCGTCCTGTTTTCCCAACGTAAGCTGAATTGCAATCGCCGCAATGTAATTTGTACACTCCACACTTATCTAGGATTCCTGTTTTGTCTTTTAATCTTGAAAATATATTTTGTATGTTATAACTTGACTTGAATATTATTTTAACATTTTCCAAAGAGTTCCTGAGTAAATTACAGATTTTGTATGAAATCGGACCTAAAAACGTTACTTTTATGTATCTCGGGGGTTGTTGAGGTAGTATGGATATATCCTGTTGTGGGGTGTTCAATAGATCCCTTTTGACTTTATTATATTTTTTGTTGATTAGTTTATCTATAAGGTGTTTTGAATAACCATTATTTACAGCAATTTGGTAAATTGTGTTTCTTTCTTTAATAAAGTTCAAAGGTTCCAAAGGTATTGTGAACAATCTATGGATATATGAGTGGAATGCGGACAGTTTATGTTGGGTACAATGGTTCGAATCACTAGGGATAGCGTGGTCTGTTTGTGTGGGTTTTCTATATATACTGAAAGAGAGGTTCCCGTTGACTCTTTCGATGGACAAATCTAAGAAATTCAAACTGTTGTTTAATTCTAACTCCATGGTAAATTTGATGTTAGGGTGTATTGAATTCAAAAGTTCTAAAAAAGAGTTGATTTCAGATTTGGTTCCAGTCCATATCACAAAAATATCGTCAACGTACCTTCTCCAAAAGAGAACTCTTTTAACAAAATTATTATTGTTGTTGGATAAAATGTTTTTCTCGAAATGTGACATGAATATTTCGGCGAGAAAAGGTGAAAGACTTGACCCCATAGGCAGACCTTTCGTCATTTTGTAACACTTATTATTAAATTTAAAAAAATCCATATTTAGACATTTTTGCAAAAGTAAAATGATTTTGTCAGTGATATCAGGTTCCAAATTAGAGTTCGAGGTTAGTGCTTCTTTGACAAGTGTGATAGTCTCATCCCGGGGAATGCTTGGGAATAGATTCTCTATATCAAAAGACACTAAAAAGAAACTGTCCGGTAGTTTGAGTTTTTTCAAGTCATTCACTAGTTGATAGGTATTTTTGATGCTGAACTTATTAGAAAAATCCGTTAAATCCCTAAGAATTGAATTTAGCCATTTGGCAAGGTAGTAAGCAGGTGCATCGACGAAGCTCACCACTGGTCTAATAGGTTTTTCGGGTTTATGGATCTTGAGCATACCGTACAAATTTGGAGTTCTTGGATTCATTGGTAATCTCGGTTTGTTGCATCTAAGTGATGTATAAAGTGGTTCTAGATTATTGATAGTCTTTCTAAGATCGCGGACATAAGAATTTAGGATTGCCCGACGCACTAATGAAGGACCCTGTATAACCTAAAATGATGTCTCAGGTATTATAAAGACGTGTTTAAAATTTCATCAAAATCCGTTCAACGGCTCAGGAGTTATGAGGAAATGAATATGATGACTAGCTTCAGGGTCTATTTTGCCTAAAAAAAGTTTGTACCTCAATAACTCAAGAACTACTGATATCCGGAGGATAATTTATATGAACTAAAATGATGTATCAAGTATTATAAAGACGTGTTTTAAATTTCATCAAAATCTGTTCAAGGGCTCAGGAGTTATGAGGTAATGAATATGTCGACTAGCTTCAGGGTCTATTTTGCCTAAAAAAAGTTTGTACCTCAATAACTCAAGAACTATTGATATTCACAGGAAAATTTATATTAACCAAAATGATGTCTTGAGTATTTTGAAGACGTGTTTCAAATTTCATCTGAATCCGTTCAACGGTTCAGAAGTTATGAGGTGATGAATATGATGACTAGCTTCAGGGTCGATTCTGCCTGGAAAAAAGTTTGTACCTCAATAACTCCAAAACTATTGTTTTTCAGAGGATCATTTATATAACCTAAAATAATGTCTCAAGTATTATAAAGACGTGTTTTAAATTTCATCTGAATCCGTTCAACTGTTCAGGAGTTATGAGGTAATGAATATGATGACTAGCTTCAGGGTCTATTTTGCCTAAAAAAAGTTTGTACCTCAATAACTCAAGAACTACTGATATCCGGAGGATGATTTATATGAACTAAAATGATGTATCAAGTATTATAAAGACGTGTTTTAAATTTCATCAAAATCTGTTCAAGGGCTCAGGAGTTATGAAGTAATGAATATGTCGACTAGCTTCAGGGTCTATTTTGCCTAAAAAAAGTTTGTACCTCAATAACTCAAGAACTACTGATATCCGGAGGATGATTTATATGAACTAAAATGATGTATCAAGTATTATAAAGACGTGTTTTAAATTTCATCAAAATCTGTTCAAGGGCTCAGGAGTTATGAGGTAATGAATATGTCGACTAGCTTCAGGGTCTATTTTGACTAAAAAAAGTTTGTACCTCAATAACTCAAGAACTACTGATATCCGGAGGATGATTTATATGAACTAAAATGATGTATCAAGTATTATAAAGACGTGTTTTAAATTTCATCAAAATCTGTTCAAGGGCTCAGGAGTTATGAGGTAATGAATATGTCGACTAGCTTCAGGGTCTATTTTGCCTAAAAAAAGTTTGTACCTCAATAACTCAAGAACTACTGATATCCGGAGTATAATTTATATGAACTAAAATGATGTATCAAGTATTATAAAGACGTGTTTTAAATTTCATCAAAATCTGTTCAAGGGCTCAGGAGTTATGAGGTAATGAATATGTCGACTAGCTTCAGGGTCTATTTTGCCTAAAAAAAGTTTGTACCTCAATAACTCAAGAACTACTGATATCCGGAGGATGATTTATATGAACTAAAATGATGTATCAAGTATTATAAAGACGTGTTTTAAATTTCATCAAAATCTGTTCAAGGGCTCAGGAGTTATGAGGTAATGAATATGTCGACTAGCTTCAGGGTCTATTTTGCCTAAAAAAAGTTTGTACCTCAATAACTCAAGAACTACTGATATCCGGAGTATAATTTATATGAACTAAAATGATGTATCAAGTATTATAAAGACGTGTTTCAAATTTCATCTGAATCCGTTCAACGGTTCAGAAGTTATGAGGTAATGAATATGATGGCTAGCTTCAGGGTCGATTCTGCCTGGAAAAAAGTTTGTACCTCAATAACTCCAAAGCTATTGATTTTCAGATGATCACTTATATAACCTAAAATGATGTCTCAGGTATTATAAAGACGTGTTTAAAATTTCATCAAAATCCGTTCAACGGCTCAGGAGTTATGAGGTAATGAATATGATGACTAGCTTCAGGGTCTATTTTGCCTAAAAAAAGTTTGTACCTCAATAACTCAAGAACTACTGATATCCGGAGGATAATTTATATGAACTAAAATGATGTATCAAGTATTATAAAGACGTGTTTTAAATTTCATCAAAATCTGTTCAAGGGCTCAGGAGTTATGAGGTAATGAATATGTCGACTAGCTTCAGGGTCTATTTTGACTAAAAAAAGTTTGTACCTCAATAACTCAAGAACTACTGATATCCGGAGGATGATTTATATGAACTAAAATGATGTATCAAGTATTATAAAGACGTGTTTTAAATTTCATCAAAATCTGTTCAAGGGCTCAGGAGTTATGAGGTAATGAATATGTCGACTAGCTTCAGGGTCTATTTTGCCTAAAAAAAGTTTGTACCTCAATAACTCAAGAACTACTGATATCCGGAGTATAATTTATATGAACTAAAATGATGTATCAAGTATTATAAAGACGTGTTTTAAATTTCATCAAAATCTGTTCAAGGGCTCAGGAGTTATGAGGTAATGAATATGTCGACTAGCTTCAGGGTCTATTTTGACTAAAAAAAGTTTGTACCTCAATAACTCAAGAACTACTGATATCCGGAGGATGATTTATATGAACTAAAATGATGTATCAAGTATTATAAAGACGTGTTTTAAATTTCATCAAAATCTGTTCAAGGGCTCAGGAGTTATGAGGTAATGAATATGTCGACTAGCTTCAGGGTCTATTTTGCCTAAAAAAAGTTTGTACCTCAATAACTCAAGAACTACTGATATCCGGAGTATAATTTATATGAACTAAAATGATGTATCAAGTATTATAAAGACGTGTTTTAAATTTCATCAAAATCTGTTCAAGGGCTCAGGAGTTATGAGGTAATGAATATGTCGACTAGCTTCAGGGTCTATTTTGCCTAAAAAAAGTTTGTACCTCAATAACTCAAGAACTACTGATATCCGGAGGATGATTTATATGAACTAAAATGATGTATCAAGTATTATAAAGACGTGTTTTAAATTTCATCAAAATCTGTTCAAGGGCTCAGGAGTTATGAGGTAATGAATATGTCGACTAGCTTCAGGGTCTATTTTGCCTAAAAAAAGTTTGTACCTCAATAACTCAAGAACTACTGATATCCGGAGTATAATTTATATGAACTAAAATGATGTATCAAGTATTATAAAGACGTGTTTTAAATTTCATCAAAATCTGTTCAAGGGCTCAGGAGTTATGAGGTAATGAATATGTCGACTAGCTTCAGGGTCTATTTTGCCTAAAAAAAGTTTGTACCTCAATAACTCAAGAACTACTGATATCCGGAGGATGATTTATATGAACTAAAATGATGTATCAAGTATTATAAAGACGTGTTTTAAATTTCATCAAAATCTGTTCAAGGGCTCAGGAGTTATGAGGTAATGAATATGTCGACTAGCTTCAGGGTCTATTTTGCCTAAAAAAAGTTTGTACCTCAATAACTCAAGAACTACTGATATCCGGAGTATAATTTATATGAACTAAAATGATGTATCAAGTATTATAAAGACGTGTTTCAAATTTCATCTGAATCCGTTCAACGGTTCAGAAGTTATGAGGTAATGAATATGATGGCTAGCTTCAGGGTCGATTCTGCCTGGAAAAAAGTTTGTACCTCAATAACTCCAAAGCTATTGATTTTCAGATGATCACTTATATAACCTAAAATGATGTCTCAGGTATTATAAAGACGTGTTTAAAATTTCATCAAAATCCGTTCAACGGCTCAGGAGTTATGAGGTAATGAATATGATGACTAGCTTCAGGGTCTATTTTGCCTAAAAAAAGTTTGTACCTCAATAACTCAAGAACTACTGATATCCGGAGGATGATTTATATGAACTAGAATGATGTATCAAGTATTATAAAGACGTGTTTTAAATTTCATCAAAATCTGTTCAAGGGCTCAGGAGTTATGAGGTAATGAATATGTCGACTAGCTTCAGGGTCTATTTTGCCTAAAAAAAGTTTGTACCTCAATAACTCAAGAACTACTGATATCCGGAGGATGATTTATATGAACTAAAATGATGTATCAAGTATTATAAAGACGTGTTTTAAATTTCATCAAAATCTGTTCAAGGGCTCAGGAGTTATGAGGTAATGAATATGTCGACTAGCTTCAGGGTCTATTTTGCCTAAAAAAAGTTTGTACCTCAATAACTCAAGAACTACTGATATCCGGAGTATAATTTATATGAACTAAAATGATGTATCAAGTATTATAAAGACGTGTTTCAAATTTCATCTGAATCCGTTCAACGGTTCAGAAGTTATGAGGTAATGAATATGATGGCTAGCTTCAGGGTCGATTCTGCCTGGAAAAAAGTTTGTACCTCAATAACTCCAAAGCTATTGATTTTCAGATGATCACTTATATAACCTAAAATGATGTCTCAGGTATTATAAAGACGTGTTTAAAATTTCATCAAAATCCGTTCAACGGCTCAGGAGTTATGAGGTAATGAATATGATGACTAGCTTCAGGGTCTATTTTGCCTAAAAAAAGTTTGTACCTCAATAACTCAAGAACTACTGATATCCGGAGGATAATTTATATGAACTAAAATGATGTATCAAGTATTATAAAGACGTGTTTTAAATTTCATCAAAATCTGTTCAAGGGCTCAGGAGTTATGAGGTAATGAATATGTCGACTAGCTTCAGGGTCTATTTTGCCTAAAAAAAGTTTGTACCTCAATAACTCAAGAACTATTGATATTCACAGGATAATTTATATTAACCAAAATGATGTCTTGAGTATTTTGAAGACGTGTTTCAAATTTCATCTGAATCCGTTCAACGGTTCAGAAGTTATGAGGTGATAAATATGATGACTAGCTTCAGGGTCGATTCTGCCTGGAAAAAAGTTTGTACCTCAATAACTCCAAAACTATTGTTTTTCAGAGGATCATTTATATAACCTAAAATAATGTCTCAAGTGTTATAAAGACGTGTTTTAAATTTCATCTGAATCCGTTCAACTGTTCAGGAGTTATGAGGTAATGAATGTGATGCCTAGCTTCAGGGTCGATTCTGCCTAGAAAAAAGTTTGTACCTCAATAACTCAAGAACTATTCATATTGAGAGAATAATTTATATGAACTAAAATAATGTCTCAAGTATCATAAAGACGTGTTTCAAATTTCATCAGAGTCCGTACAACGGTTCAGGAGTTATGAGGTGATGAATATGATGGCTAGCTTCAGGGTCGATTTTGCCTAGAAAAAAAAGAAAAGTATGTACCCCAATAACTCAAGAACTACTGATATTTGGAGGATAATTCAGATGAACTAAAATGAAGTCGTAAGTATTATTAACACGTGTTTCAAATCTCATCTGAATCCGTTCAACGGTTCAGGAGTTATGAGGTAATGAATATGATGGCTAGCTTCAGGGTCGATTACTGCCTAGAAAAAAGTTGGTACCTCAATAACTCAAGAACTATTGGTATCCAGAGGATGATAGTATCAGTAACCAACTCAATTAATAGTCGAACAAGACGAATCTACTGGTCCACAATATTGTTAGTGTCAAAAACCAATCACTGTCAAATAAAAACAATAAATTGCCCGTAATTAACTAATGATGTAAGATTACGATAAAACCCCAAATCAATCACCAATAAAACGGAGTTTTCTAGGTTGGCAGTACTAGCCCCATTCCATCAACAGGACTAGTTTTGAATCTATGACAAAATGAATTATTTTCCGTAACTCTCACCATCATCATCACCTTAACACCAAACTCTTAACAATTGCAGGTTGATTTTAGAGGAGGAACCCAAAGTGCCAAAACTACACGAATGGAATATATTGCCTAAAAAAGATGCAGCTCATTGTATTCCACTGGCCAAAGTTGGTGAGAAGAAGAAGAAAACGATTCATAAGCCAATAACATGGACTGTTGGTGATTTGGCGAAGGCGGGGTGCTTGTTGTCGGTACCACCTAAGCCAGTTGAGTTTGATGATGAACAGGAGATGAGGAGGGTTTATTCTTTGATTTATGATGTGTTCCGTTGTAAGTTAATCATTGCTCTTAAAATAGTGGAGGTCTTCAAATTATTGAGGAATCCAATTTTTCAGTAGCTTTAAAAATATCAAGTGCGCTCTTCTTTATTAGGAAGTGAACTTTGTCATGATTACTGATGAGGAATATACTTTTCCCAACTCGCTTTAGAAAATCTTAATGCACTTTTTATTTATGACCAGATCAATTCTTGGACGTTAATAAACCATTTTTTATTTCAGATAAAAATGTCTTGACTCAAGCCTTGAATGACATATCCTTTTTCCAAGTATACTCCAAGGTAAGCTGCCAATCAAATATATTTTTAACAGCATTTCTGGTCTGCTCCATCAAAATTAACCGGTTTTGCGGAGAATCGTGACTCCTGCTGTTCGTTCAAATTTCAACCTCAACCACAACAGGAAACTCTCAGCTCAAATATAGGTATACTGGTAATTTTCCTTATCGATTTGTTGAGCCTAGCTCGAATCATGTAGTCAGAGGTTAAACGATCTTTGTCTAGAAGGTGTAAAGTTGAAACTTTTTTACTGTCTTCTCAGTTTCTTCCTAATCGCCTTGGCTGCAGCAGCTGCAGCACCCAGCGCCGACTCAGGTCAGTCCTTTTGGATGGCAAACCTCTGATGGTATCAGCTAAGCACTCGCATATATTCTCGGGATTGTAACCATTTTTTCATTCCGATTTCCAGAGTTTTCACTGTCTTGACTGTGTCCTTAATCAACAGCTGGTTGCCGTAATGTCCTAATTAATTCTCAATTTAGTATAATAATTTTGGCGCCATCGCGTGCTCCAAATGATCGCTACGGTACACTAAAAACGTCCACATTGATTTTATACAGGCTATAAAATTCTAGCTTCCAACAACATTACTCAAGTATTTTAAAACAGCAACGGCACGCGAAACATGGCATGGAATTTGATGTTATCTGTTTTAAATTTAAACTTAAACTTGTTCCAGCTGGAATCAACAACTCACCATGTATGGCTGCTGCTTTTCGATTTGTACTATAGAAGATTCAAGAAGCGAGAAACGTCTGTAGCTGCATTAGCTGTTAAATTGTTCGACGCTGTTGGACTGGCGTATGCTGAGAATGCTTTGTGGTCTCAGAGAGTGAGATTGGCGGCTGCTGTTTCAAGATTGAGGTGACACAAAGAAAATATTTTTGGGAAATTAGATTTTTGTGTTGATAGGATTAAACACAATGCTTTATCCCTGGATGAACTATTACCTCCTCATTTGAAAGATGAAAAAGTTACCGAACAAGCTAAGAAGAATCCTGTAACTTGCTGGGTTAATTGCAGTAAAGTCAAGTGAGTACTTTTTATTGACGAAATAAAAAAGAGGACTCGTTACTCAAACATAAAAGTCATACGTCACTTTTGTTTGTCAGCAAAAAAAATAGCGTCCGTGAATTTATATCATTGGATCTTACTCATTTTGTGAATTCAACGTCTGCCTCGATAAAAAAAAGTGAAACTCAAACTATTTGATAAAGATCATGACTTCCAGACTTCCGCGCAGGCGCACCCCATAAAAATGGCTACCAACTTTGACAATGACGCCATTTTTTTGGTGCTAAAAGGGGTATCCTCTTTTTATCTAGTCCAAGATACTTTTGGTCAAAAGTAGACTTTGTTTTGGTTAATGCGAGTGGTAGGGTTGTGAGTGAACGGTAGTTTTTTTTTGGTAAAGTAGTTTGTAGTAGCTGATTTACTAACTGATGAACGATCACATCACGTGAAAACTGACATGTTTTGTATTTTGGAAACAAAGAAAGGTGCTCTTGGTTCAGAGATCACATCACGCATTTACATCATATTCAGTTCGCCTAATCGATGTGGTCCAGGTATTTGAGAATCCCTCAAAGTCCTAGGCTTATTATAATAAGCGTAACCATTATCACTAAAGGTGTCTGCGGATTAAAACAAGTAATAACCCAGGTCTCAACGCAGATTCATACCACTCAGAACCGCCTTCACATAAGATAAATTCATTTTCGAATCGTGGGCCAACATAATAAGTATATTAATCTATGATCGTGAGCACTTGACCGTCAGCGACTACCCGTGCAACGAGCACAAGGTAAGACTCTTCGCCGGTTTTGGATCTGAAATTCTCTCAAGCGTACTGATCATTTATTCATTTATTGGCTATAGATCTCTACCGCGTGGGTTAATATCTCTACTACCCCATATAATGTGATGTGCGTTTGAGTCACAACCAATAAGAAGAGGAAGATTCCTGTCTCTACAACACTTCGGTTATAGGGCTTTCCCTCTCTCACCAAGTGATTATCTCAGTGACAGTCACATATCTGGTTGAGAGTCCAGACAATAAGAGACTGTTAACTTGTCCTGTTACAATACACTACCTATGAAAGAGTGAGCCTCCCTTACCAGTCCCAGTCGAGGTCGGGATGAGTGGATGAGTTCTCCCCCTCCTTGACCCCCAGTTTCGCTCGTGTCACCTGGTCTTGCGGCTATTGACTTTGGATGCAGTGCTGGTGGAGAAGAGAGCTATTCCCAAGCCATAGAATGGCCGGTTGCCCAGTCCCTTCAGCAGTCTTATAGACCTTTGATCGACGCCAACGATCAGTCATATGCTCCTCTGTTCTATCTCACATCCTCCACTTGGATGAAGACAAACCAGGGTTATATCGTTCCAGTTAGCTGAGAGCAACCTGGTTCGTTGGGTGTTCAACACCCGGAAGTCACGGGACCCCACGGGTCAGCCTTGCGGCGGCAGGGTCAGATGCTACGAGGGAGACTCCGTCCCAGGGTCTCACGTTAGGTAAGTCCTCAAGAAGCAACTCCCTCGATGGATGGTCTGCAGTTGTCACCAGCAATCGTGCTATCGATGCTAACAGTCGGTGTTGCCATATTGCCATGGCCTCAAGAACTGCATCCGAGAAGTCCAGTAGCTCCGTGTTGGAGATGTCCCTGGAGTCCTCCCTGCTTACCACAATCTGGAGGACTCTTTCAATTGCGATATCCGCGTGAGACTCATTTTCGGTGTAAATCATCTTCTTTTCTTCACCAGCATTCCTGAGATTGGTCCATGTCAAGGTAGTTGAACGACGCTGTGAAAAAGAGAGATATAGTCTAGAAACACTAATCAAAATAGTTGTGTTCTCCTGTTCTCCTTTCCTTCATAAAATATCCGTTCGTTTTCCATTCTACTTTCACATCGTCATTTCCGCGTACTGAACCGACCGCATTTTCACATCCACCACATAAATCCATGAGGTGGCGGCCGAGTTTTTAGAAAATATAATTGTTTTAAGATACCACTTTCTTCAAGTATATGGGACCGATGCTTGAATAAATCGGAGCCGTACTCGTAATAGTTCCTGAAGAGAACCTTTTAAAAGGACGAAACGACGTCAATGGTATTTGCAGACATATTTTTTGATGTTGAGCGAACAGAGTGTAATAGTTCAATAGGGAATAAACCGGTTAACACTAGAATTATCCACCTAGATTGGACGGACCAGCCGTCCACCATCCCAGTAAAATATTTTCAAACTCTGATAAATATTGTGTCTTTTCAGTGAAATAGACGAGCTAACAACGAACATAGAAGAAACATTCAAACTAAAAATGGTAACGGACATCGAAGAACTCGACCCCACCAAATTCAAGTGGGACAGACATTGTCCGCAAATCATGGCCTTTCATTCAACTATGCGAGGAAGACTGGCCAGAAGTGATTTTGTCAAAAAACATAAATTAATAGTCCAGGTACCAGTAACTCAGACATTAACAAAAAATCCTAGAATTTCCTTCAGGATAAATCATTCTGCAGAGGAGCAGCCACCTTTGGCAAAATCCTGATAGATCTAGGCTTGACTGGAAGTGTCATTCAAACTCACATCAATTCTCCGAGAACAACAGCGTATTTGGCCACTTTACTCACGCATAATGAGAAAATCAAAAAGCTGATGGCATTCAGTGCAGGTAAAAGGTATTTTTGTATAAGCTCTGAAAGTTGAAGGAACTGATGATCAATTTATTGCAGAAAACTGGAGTATGAAAATTATTTTGTTGAACTGGGCGTGACAAACATCCGACTATTTTCTGATAGACTTATAGATTCCCCAGCAGATGCTCCTTATATGGAGGAGGTTGTTGCTGTTTTTGCCACTCCTCCCAATAGCTACTCAGCTGTTACGGATCCTATAGATTTGGTGAGTATTGTGAAAGCTGCTTCACCACCTTCACCAATCAATATTAACAGGTCTGCAGCAGAGGTGGAGACCTATCAATGCTGGAAATCCTGACCGAATCTGAAGAAACAAAAGAAGGCAGAGAGAGGGTGATTAGCATTTTGGAAGAACAACGGAAGACTCTTCGTTTTGCCATGTCTAGACCTCAAGTGAGTCTACTTCATCAACAATTGTATCTACATAGATGTTGCAGATTCAATTTGTTCTCTATGAAACCCATTCGGAGCTGGAAGCAGAAAATGACGGCATGGTCAGCAAGACCATCAAGGACATCAACAGACTGGCCAAGCTGCAACATGCTTC
Source organism: Orchestes rusci (assembly GCA_958502075.1). Classification (NCBI taxonomy): domain Eukaryota; kingdom Metazoa; phylum Arthropoda; class Insecta; order Coleoptera; family Curculionidae; genus Orchestes; species Orchestes rusci. The sequence goes on along the minus strand of OY293305.1, from coordinate 75,858,473 downwards.
TTTAATGGGAAAAAATGCTTCATTCGACTTTGTCTTGGAAGACGTAGTTGAATCGGACCAAAAACCCGGTGACAAACCAAGCCTGCGTCAAATATTTGCTGCTGGAGAGTCTTCTAGGTTCCAATCAACGTCAGTTGACTCCAACGCAACAGTCAACACCAAGGAAAAATATCTGGACACTATTCCAGTAATTAAACCCACACCTTCTAGCGGTTAAATAATTTTCAACCAGATTCCAGATACAGATATCTTTATGACCCCAGAACTGCCAAGCCTATGCCCTAGTGAGAACTCGTGTATTAATTTTCGAAAAGAGGGTTGTTTTCTGTCGTTGATACAAAGAAAAGTGAGTTTAACATGCGCAGCTGCTAGTATTAATGATGAGTGATTTGAAGGAAGTTATTCGTCTGGATGATAAATACATGATCAAAATGGCGGAGAATAGAGGACTATTTGGCAGTACCAGTAGTCAGAATACTGTCAAGTCCAAGGCGAATAAAGCGAAGAGAAACAAAGAAAAAGTGGTTAAGACTAGGTCAAGGAAAAAACTTAAGGATAGTGAGGTAAATATTTTTATTTCATACTATCATTTACCGGACCCAAAACCAGTCCGGTAAATGACACTTTACATCATCAGAGACTGTAAAAAAAATTACTTGACTACTCCAAAAATGACATTTTGCATCATCAAAGACTGTGAAATTGCATTGGAAGCATAGTTTGGCTGGCGCCATCTTATGATTTTAATTAATAACTACATAGAATGTTGGTAACATAAACTTATCTATTACCCAAGTGTTTACATGGTTCCTGAAGATTTTTTATTGTTTTAATTCTGTTAACAAAGTTTTTTTTATCATATTTAGGGCTTTTAAACCTTTTTTGATATTTTTTAGGGATCTTTTTTTGTTTAAAATCAATTTTATTATTAGTTTGAAGATTTTTACCAACATTTTATGGCCTTTAAAATTTGTTTTCGAAGCTTTTTTGAACATTTTCATTTTTCTTCAATCCTTATTGATAAGGATCCCGGGGATCCGTGATCGTTTAAAATAGATTTTATGACGGATTTGGTGACTTTTTGTCAGGATTTTCAGGCCTTTAAAATTTGTTTTTGAAGATTTTTTTAAACATTTTCAATACATTTCTCTTGAATCCTTGAATCTCAGGGAATCTTTTTTCTTTATCAAAATATATTTTGGTGATTTTTAAAGCATTTTGGGGTCTTTAAATTTGTTTTTAAATCAATTTTATGAATTTTCTGATGGTTTTTAAAATCATTTTTAGGGCTTTTGAGCTTTCTTCAAAATCTTTTTTGATCATTTACAATACATTTATCTTTAATCTCAGGGTTCTTTTTTTGTGTAAAATTGATTTTATGATGGTTTTGGTTTGGCCAGCATTTTAAAACCTTTAAAATTTGGTTTTAAACCTTTTTTGAACATCTACAATACTTTTTTTCCAATCTTTGAATCCCAAAGATTTTTTTTTTGTTCAAATCAATTTTGTGGGTTTTTTGATGATCTTCAAAACCGTCTAAAGGCGTTTTAAACCTTTTTTAAAAGCTTTTTTGAACATTTTCAATAAAAAATCTTAATCTGGGATCCCAGTGAATTTTTTTTGTTTGAAATCAATTTTTATGATTTTCAAAACATTTTTTGGAACACTTTCAATACATTTTACGTTCTTTGGAGCTTGTTCCGTTTAAATTTTATGACGGTTCCAGTATTTTAAGGCCTTTGAAATTCGTTTTTAAATGTTTTTTGAACATGTTCGATACATTTTTCTAAAATCAGGTATTTTTTTGTTTGACGTCAATTTTATGTTTTAAAAAATCATTTTCAGGGTCTTCAAACTTTTTTTAAAACCTTTTTTGAACATTTTCAATATTTGAATCTCAGGAAGCTTTTTCCGTTAAAAATCAATTCTATAGGAGGTTCGGCATTTTCAAGCCTAAAAGATGTTTTTAAACCTTTTTTGGACATTTTCAATACATTTTTCTTCATATTTAGCGCTTAAGAATCTTATGACGGTTTTGATGATTTTTACCAACATTTTCACGACTTCAAAATTTATTTTTATTTTTTTTTCAACATTTTTATTCATGGCTTTGAAACTTGTTTTTAAAAATGTTCAATACACATCTTTTTTTCCATCATTGTATCTCAGGGATCATTTACTCTTCAAAATAAATTTTATGTCGGTTTTGATAATTTTTACCAGTTCTTTCAGGCCTTTAAAATTTCTTATTAAATCTTTTTCTAACATTTTTCTCCAATCTTTGGGTCTCAGGGATCTTTTTTTTTTATCGCAAATCAGTTTCATGACGGTTTTGGTTATTTTTACTAGCATTTTCAGGCCTAAGTAATGTGTTTTAAAGCTTTTTTGAACATATTTAATTATTTTTTTCCAATCTTTGATGGATCTTTTTTCAATTAAAGTCAATTTTATTACTTGATTTAAAACGTTATTAAAAATTTTTTCTTCATTCCTTGATGTTAGGACCTTCAATACAGTTTTCAATCATTATTTGATAATTTTTGAAACATTCAGGGCTTTTTCTAACATTTTCAGAACATTTCATTTCAATCTATCGGTCTATTTTTTTGCAAGACAGGAAATAAAAGCCTTGTCCTCTAGAAGGAGTGCTAATATGACAAGTTTGACATTTCGCAGTGTTGCCATTTCTGAAAAAAGACTATTCCGGTGAATGGAAGAGACAATAAGAATCAATTTCTATTTCCATGGATGTATTCACCACAAAAAAATGACGTGCTACAGCTGGCAACGCTGTTTATCCTCATAATTTTTCCAATCGTGAGACGATATATTGACAACTTGGACATGTCGCATTGTTGCCACTGATCATATCAATTGAGGACATGGTTAGGTACAGGTTTCACCACAGAATGCTAGGGATACTCCATAACTATTCCGCAGTGTTGCCACTGAAAAACCAAAACTTGGTTAGCAATAACGGGATGATATTCAAAGGACTTATAATAACTTTTTATCATTTATGTTAAATGAGACTTTGATCAAGAGTCCGTAATATTTGAATGAAATTAAGCTCCATCAATGGAGCTTCAGAATCAATATAACTTAGGTATTGATAGGCTAACATGACAGGTTTGACACTCGGCAGTGTTGCCATTGTTGAGAAAAATCTTCTCATCAATGGGAAAAGACTTTTTTTTGTCTACATAAAAGCAAACTGTTCATGACAATGTCATCTTTTTTTAATGTTATATATTTGTCGCCAAAAATTTAAGGAATAGAATCCTGCGATTTTATCATTTCGGCTCTGTAGTTGTTAAATATATCGAAACGTAGACATATATGACAGCTGACACTTGACGTCTTTCCATTCATCATCAAATGTTTGTTTTCAGATTGACCGAATAGCAGCACCAACTCACACATTTCTCTCTCATGTCAAACATGACGTGCAACGTTGTCATCGTTGCCAAATGGAACGCGAAAACCAACGACAACCGATGTCACATTATAAAAAATGGTGGTCGGAAAGCACCCGTCACGTGATCGATCTTAGGAAATATCTGCTGCGCAATAAATTGCTCCCGTCACAGCGCATCAAAAATGTTACGCAAAAAAACATCGAAAATAGTTTTTGTACGCCGCAGCCGACAAATAAGATTGACGAAATTGCCGCTAATTGTAATAATGGTGCTAGGTTTCCTATTTATCCTAAGTTGAGGTTGAGTAGGGAGAGTAAATTGATTAAAATACAAGTGCCGGTTACTGTAACTAATGTGAAATTTCCGGATTTTTGTGCTTTTTGTGATAAGTAGGAGTTGGGTTGTGATTCTGTGATAAATAAATGGCTGTTGATCAATTCAGATGTTGTCAGCTTTAATTTTTGTTTGCTGTTTTATTTCTTTTTCTTCACCAATTCTAGCATACAATAGGACATTAACTAGGTAAATACAATGTCAATATTTTACATTCAATTGACTTGACTGATTGCAGGTTTCATCAAGCTGTCAAGCAGAATCAGAATCCGACAGTGATGAAGAACTTGAAGAGAAAACCATCTTCAATGGGTCCGGCTCGAAAAATTGCAATATCTGCGGCATATGGTCTTGTGCATTCTTGAACAGGTGTGATCAATAAATTAAATTTTTGTACCAATCCAATCAATTCCAGATTGAACAGTGCCCAAATACGACAGCTGATATCTCCAGACTTTAAGCAAAAAAATTTCTGTGTTCCATCTCTCATGCCCGAGATCTACAAGGTGATACAGAGATCTTGTTGCACAAAACCGAAGAAAAATAGATCTTCCAGCAGCGAACTTAAGGCACTGCGGCCGCCCAAGCTTATCAAAACAAGCAAACAGCTTGTGGTGGATAAGAAGAGAAAGTTATCGGCTGCGGATAAAAAAATTGTTGATAGGTTGTGTATTCCCACTTTGAGCTATGTGTTGAAGACAACGCGAGGGGTGAGATTATGTGGAAAATTTCCTACCAGTCAATTCTGACCAATCATAGGCTTGTATTTTATTATGTTGCTATGGCAACGACCTAATTTTATCGGAAATCACCCTGCTCATAAACACGTGACTAAAAGATTAATAAGTGGAAATCACCCTGGCTTTGCATCTGGATGTAGCTCCCATATGATTACAGTGTTGCCGTCCCCACTCTCCCTAACAATCCCAACCCAACCCAACTTTCACAGACAGAGATAAGGCAAACGGCAACACTGTGGTTGGTGCATGGGAGCTACATCCAGCCGCGAGTGCTTGACATCTGTTAAAAACACTGACAAATATTTTTGATAAATGATTTATTTTCAACTTCCAATACAAAGTTGCAATGTTATCAATTATGGACAAGATTGGTTATAACTTCCAAATGTTTTATAAAATCCTGATTCCCTTCTTTCTTCCTCAATGGCGAGTAGAGTAAGGAGCCGTTGGTTTCTTCCACTAAATGCGAGGTGAGTCCTGGGTTATGTTTTTTCCAATGATCGGTTTTGGCATGAAATTTTCTTGCCGAATCTCCCGCGAGCTCGAATTAAAAATCCGGAAATAATTCGAGCTCCAGGGAGATTATAAGTGAATATCTGTGTGTCTTTACATTATTTTTGAACAAGCCTTCGCAATAGTTTTCCAGGATTACATGGTTATTATACTAATGTCGGTTTGTTATATTTCCTTGTTTGTGAAGCAGGATTACAATGAAAGTTAAAGTGCTTACTCTTTTTCCTCTTAAAAAAGTGTTTTTGATCTTTGATTGATTTTGATGTTAGGAGCTTGGGTTCAAAATGTCCTCCGTTATCATCATAAATTTGACTGTTTTTTACAGTATTTTTTTCTGTTGGTTGTAAGCTCTCTATCTTTAATTCTCATTTTGCATATGGCTTCTTTGTAAGATTTCTTTGGAGTACCTCAATAACATTGTTGTACTCCATGGTTTGTTCAATTTCTTTCATTTTGTATCTTTTAGTATCTTTTCTTATTGCTTTGCATATTTGTTTATTTGTTTCCCTTAACTCTTCATCTGTGGTTGTTTGTTCCTTCTTGTATTAGCTTTTGAGTTTCTCCACTAATTTTTTTCGTTGGTGAATTTAAAAAAAAAAATTGTCAAAATCTCCACGACAGAAAGTTCTAAGAATTAAACTCTACCTTAGGTGAGTTGATTTGGAACCGGCTCTTATTAATCAGCTTGATAATGTGGAAGAGGAAAAGAACTAAATAAAAATAAAACGCCAAACAAAATCAATTTAGAAGATTAAATATTAAAAAAATACCTTCATTAAGAAACTTTGGCCTGATAATTTAATCTCACCTTAAGAGGCAGAATAACTAAAGATCCTCAACGTTAAAGGTGCGTCCCTACTTACAACAAAGCAGCGAACCGGACACCGTCGCGAATCTCACTGCGAACACCGTTACTCAATAGAATCAAAGACAACAGAATGCCGTGATGTTCGCTACTTTGTTGCGCGACTGTATTCAGGACGGGGTTTCCAACGGCGCTCGCGACGGCATTCGGTTCGCTGTTTTGTTGCAAGTGGGGACGCACCTTTATAGGTACCTTAAGCTAATTAGATAAAAAGATGATTGAACAAGCAAACCTTCCCCAAAAACTAATGTACGCAAAACAAAAATTCCAAAATAATATAGATGAACTTCTTTATGAACGATAAAAAAATTAATGAAATTGTTTAATGGATGCTAAGAACTTTGAAAAAAGGAGTGATCGTGTGATAAAGATAAAGTGGAAAAAAAAATAGCCAAGTAAAAACCAAACTATTTTAAAATAATAACAAAATGAATAAATCAATAAGAAACAGTAGAAAATAATCATTGCCCCCTGCAACTTCTTGAAGTTTTCAGTTGCCTGCTTTTAGTTAATGTTCCACTCCAGAGTGAAAAGGAAAAACTACTGAAAAAAAAGTTCTTCAAGAAAGTATAAAGAATAAACACATTAAAAACCAGTAAAAAAAAGTCAAGAAAGTAAAAATAAACAGGAAAATACTGGCCTCAAAAGCTGATGAAAATAGAAAATGATCCTAAAATGTGAAGACTTGAAAAATTGAGAAAATAAATAAAAAACAGTGGAAAAAAAACCAACTATCGTCTCAGTATTTGATGAATCATCTCCTCACAACTAACCACAATAACATAAAAACTAGAAAAAAAAAAAATTTTGAAGAATAAATAAATAATGAGGTCCATCAAGAAACAGTAAAAAAATTAATTCTAACATCTTGAGGATTTTAGTTTCCTTTTCACACAAGGGTGAAAAAAACACTACTAAAAATTGTATACAAAAATGGAACAAAAAAATCATGAAATAGACTTAAATTCTTCAAAGAAGTAAAGAATAAACTCATTAAAGATCAGTAGAAAAAAAAAATAAAATAGGAATTAATGCTATGTTTTTGATGAGTTTTATGAACTTTTTTGAAGTTTTTTGTTTAGTTTTGTTCCTCAGTGGTTTCAACCAATAACAAAATTATCTAGTGGAAAAAGATAAAATGAACATGCCTAAGCCCAAAAAGCTTATGAAAAAAAAAACAAAAATATCTAAGAAAATCTTTGAATAATAATTGAAGAAAAGTAGTTGAAAAAATGAATATAGTGGAAATTGTCGTCTTGATTTTAAATGCATTTTATCAACTTTTTGAAAATTTGTTGTCACTTATCCCATCATAAAAAGAAGGGATCAAATCATCTTGAAAAAATAAAAAATAAATACAGTGGAAAAAAATCATCCCTTTTTGTCGTTAATGAATTTCAACATGTTTTAATCTTTCACTCAAGATTGATAGAAAACAAAAAAATACTCCTAAGAATTGCAACAATCCTTAATTATTAAAAAGATTCTTCCGAAAAATAAAGAATAAACACATTAAAAAATTAATGAAGTAAAGATTATCATCTCACTTTTCAGTAGCTTTGAAGATTTTTTTTTGTCAACTTTTTTCCTTCCAAAATATTCAGAGTGGAAAAAATAAAAATAAAAAAAAAACTGTATGGAAAGTTGATGAAATCAAAACAGAAATCCTTCCGTATTAAAGTAGATCTATGAAATACATAAAATGGCGAATGCTGACAAATGTAATTTTTTATCAAAAATTTGAACAATCATAACTCTGCAAAATGTCAAAATAACAGCTGGACGCCATTTTAGATTAAAAAATCAAATAGAAAGGGGGGGTTGAGTGATACCTTATTTCGAAAGCCCTTTGACCCTGATTACGACTGCCGAGTTTCAAGCCTCTGCTATCATTCCAGTTGATATGACAGCGTGACAATTTTTTTAACTTTTGTACCTCATCAAATCCTCTTAGCTTGGAGAAGTCAACCCTTGCGGGTATGTATCAATAATTAAGTAACAAAAATGGAAAAAAATTGACACGCTGTGATATCAACAGGAATGATAGCAGGGGCTTGAAACTCTGCTGTTGTAATCAGGGTCAAAGGGCCTTCAGAGTTAGCGTGTCACTCGACCCCCTTTTCCATTTGATCTTTTTATTCAAAATGGCGCCAAGCTGTCAGTACTATGTCAAAAATTCAGATAGTCCTCACAAATGGTGTGTCCAAATTTCGTTCCAATACAAAATATAAAAAAAAAACTATTTTGAATATCCTTGCATGGTGGGTCTACTGATCTAACACTTTTTTTTCAGTTGGAAGATTATTCCGGCCCATGTTGTCCAGAATACCCGAACCAATCCCCATGTCGCAGATTCAGAAAATATACCTACAAAGATGTTGCGAATTTATAACACTGCCCTCATCAAATAAATCAAACTTTTATTAAAATACGTGGTTTTATTCATAATATAATCAACAGATAAAATATTAATCAAATGTAACGGTACAAAAATGTAATAGCGCAGACAAATTGGGAATGTAAAACTGGAGTTAAAATGCAAAATAATTCAATACTATTTCAGCTAACCTAATGTTTGAGCTAATAATGAGGAAATTTAATTTTATTGGTACGATGCTAAACTTCCTTGGCTTCAGATATTGTCATTGAGAGGTATTCCTTTTTTTTGGAAAAGTACTCGTCAAGCCGTACTTTGGCAAATCTGAAATAAATGGTGAAATTTAGGATAACGCAAACTACTTTTGAAGGTCTGTTTCTATTTGATAATTTTTCTTTGATATTTAGTGTTCTCTGTAAACTTTTTAATAATATTTTAATTTTGTCTATCTATCCATCATTTGATAGGTACTCACTTCAAATAATCAAAATTGATGTTGGAATGTTCAGCTTGAATCAGCGCCCATATACCCCAAAACATATGAGCAACCAAAATAAACTTATTGACATGGACGTATAAGTACTCAACTTCCTTATCACTTGGACTTCTACCTAAATATTCTTCTAAGTATTTCCCCAACCAGCGTTTTTGGAAATCCTCGTCGGGCAGGTCCTGGTTGTAGTTTATTTTATCCAAGTCCATGCCTAAAACATCAATTTAAACAATTTCTTTGAATTATTGATCAATAAACTCACCTACGTACTCAGCAAAATGGTTACCAATATCAAACGGCTGGTAGTTGAAGGCAGCATACTCGTAATCGATAAAAGTGACATTGTGTTCACTTTCAGTGTAGATTACATTACCCAATAGTAGATCGTTGTGGCAGAATACTATGGGTACTTTGGTGTTTTCCAGATTTTTTTGCAGATCGATTATTTCGTCGTTTAGATCTGATTGGGATGGCAGTTTAAGGTCTTTGTATCTGGAAGAAGAGCAACATCAATCACATCATCACTTCAAACTCATCAGAAATGCTCCATAACAAGAATAGAGATATAAAAACCAGATTATAAAAGATGAGGTTGAAGAAGCCAAAGAAGGCTGGATTTGACCGTCGTTATTTGGTAAACGAACAGGCCATAGAGGCAGGACTGTTGAGTCTGTAGCTCCAGTATTATTGATTTCTTCATCAGCTTAATCAGTCTAACCAGCATCAGCATCATTGACTAGTTTCAGTATCAGCAGTATCATCATCAGTAATATTGCCAGTTTCGACAATCAACAATATATCGAGGGAAAAAGAAATAAAGAAAGCGCGGAAAGTGAACATATGTAACAAATGAAATTATTTTGCCTTTAAGTACCTTTTTTGGGTTTTTGGAAAAGAAAACTCCTCAGGAACCAAATTCAAAAAGTCCCTCGCTTTCTTCCAGATGAATGGTTTAGGATTTTCAATGCCGTCCACAGTAACTTTATGCAATCTTGCCATTTTGCTTGCAACAAGTGAGTAGACTTCCGGATTGCGGACCGTATCCTGTTTCAGAGTACATCCTGGTTGAAATTGATAAGCCAGGCCGTTTTCGAATGTTGCATATAAGCTGGGTGCTAGGTTTCGTTTGCTAAGAAGTAAGATATTCCTGGAAAAATGAAAAAATTATGGAAACATTGCATGTAGAGATCACGCGCATCTCCGCTGACGTCACTAGGTGACAAAGTGAGGTTAGGTTTTTTGTTTGTTTACATCAGTCATACTTATTACAAGTTAATTTGGATATTTTTGGTGGTTTTGTGACCTGAAAATGTGAAAATTCTTTAGCGAAAGGCTATAATATAACTTTAAATCTCAAAAACTTGAAACCATAACAAACAAATAAGGCAATCAAGGCCAAGCCCCGAAATCGTCAAACGTCAAAAGTTAAAAGAATACTGTACGCTGATTGGTTACAAATTGGTAGAAATTGACGTATGTTTGGCACCAGATGACGTCATGCGCGGTTCATATATTGTTTTGTATCGCGTGGCATGGCAATGCATAGTTTGTCTTCTACTATAAATGGTGAATGACCCTCGTTAACCCACTTATACCACTTTTTATCCGAATTATGTCATACATTAATAGGTTTTAAATGATTTAATTAAGTGTTGCGACTTTTGAAAGTCGATGCGATGGTGAAAGAAACATTAAACAACGGATATATTAATAAAACGAAAGGATGCGGACTATTACATCGTTTACTCTAGCCTACGACTGGCAAATGGAATTAGATTTGCTTGGGTCACGAACAGACATGAATAGATTGATTGAATTTCAATGGCAATTGATGTCAATGCACGCTGTTTATTGGAAAATTTGATTTAGTCGAAACAAATCACAATGTTTTGGAGCTCTAATAATGTTTTTTAACACAAATCTCTGACATTTTTTAATTCTTATAAACTTCCAACTTTCAACAAACTTTTTTTTTTGTTTTTTTTTCGTTCACACCTTCATCCATGTTTCTTCTTCTTTTAACAGAAAATGTTTTGATCGTCTTTTCTCCTCTGAGGCTGATTTTTAGAATATTTTTATTTTTACCTTTGCGTATTTAATACTTATTTTATATTTATTTAGTAACGCACTGTTTTTTTTATTGATTTTTCATCCATCTGCTCTAAAATTTATTTGCTTACTGACACAATCTAACTCAAAATAACTAACGTGTTACCAACTTCAATAATTACATATTGCTATTTATTTTATATTGTGATATATATTGTATTAATACCCACTATTTTTAAACAAAAATTGATTCATTTTTTGACACTTATTGAAAAAGTTAAGCCTTTCAAAAACTATATCCCATATGATTATTGACAATAAATAATTATTGTTGACTTCATTACTTTTGGTGATTTTAAAGTTTTCGTAGGATTCTTTAATTTTTTACTAGTATTATATTTTTTTAGTATTTACTTCTATTTAAGGTTTTGTCACTTTCCACTCACATTTTGTTTTTTTTTTACATTTTTCAAGCACTGTCGTTTAGTTTTCACATTTTAAGTCCGCTTGTTAATTTTGATTGATTCTCATTTTGAATAAATATTTCACTAATATTTGATATTGCTATCATTTAATTGATATTGTATTATTATTATTTTATTGTTTAATTCAATCGATTTGTGTTTTATTGTATACCCATTTTGTTTTTGATTTTGAAACATGTTGAATCCATTTTTTTCAATTTAAACCTTAGTATTTCCTTCCACTGTTAACTTTTTTATGTTTGTTTTAATTGTGAATGTCTAAAAACATGTGTGTCAATAATTTTTAAAATATGTTTTTTCATAGATTTTCTATGATCTCTTGCTTTGTTGCTCTTTTCAGGTTTTTTAATTATTTTGATAGTTTTTTCAACTGTTGAATAGAAAGTGTATTTTGGGCTGATTTGAATTTTTTTTTCAACAAATTGAGATTTTCATTTTTAGGATTCGTGTAGGTTATGGTCGTTTTTTTAGTATTTGAAGAATTATTTTTATCTTGTTGGCTAACTTTTATGATAGATTTTCGCTTGGCAAATGGGAATCATATACAGGGTGTTTCCTTATTGCGTACATCAAATACAAGGGCGTATTCCTGAGATAATTTCATGAAAAAAAGTCCATATGAGCATAGGTTCGGAAGTCTATCGTTTTTAAGATACGGGGTGTTCAACTTTTGAAAAATAACTTGAATGTACCACACGACTGATTTCATTGTAATTTTTAGTTTTTTTTTTTAAATGGAGCAACCAAAAATACATCGGGAGGCAGAAAAGTTGATTTTTGGATGTTTCATCCCGGAAAAAAAATAAAATCGCGTCAAAGACAGTGGCGTACATTTATTTAACAAAAATATTTTGTAGTCCTTATAATTTTCACCTAGCCAAGCCTAAACGAGGCTTCTATTATTTAAAATAAGTCCACCAAATTTTAAAAAAATCGGATCAAGGATATTTGTGACATTTGTTTAACACCCTGTATCTCAAAAACAATGCACTTCCGGACCTATATTTTTATGGATTTATCAGATTAGATCAGGAATACGCCTTTAGATTTAATGTACGCAATTTGGAAACACTCTGTTTGTGTTCAAAGTAACACTTACGTCAATTTCAACGTGGATGGTGGCGGAAATCTGTCACATCCACTTCCAAGTGAAATTGAATGTAACTCAGGCATGATGTTCTTGATGAAAATATAACGTAAAACATTTGTAAAGTGAAGCATGGATTAGAGTGAGAATAACTGTGAAATTGAGGAAAAATAAAAATAAAAATAAGGAACATTACGAAGCTGCTGAATATAAATTTCTCGATGTTCAAATTGCCAGGCATACTTCGTGAATCGATCCTCCGCCTCCTGTATTCACTTTGAAAACCAATGGGATTTCTGTTTTTTTTTTTAATAATAATCAACTCACCTTGTTTCTGCTTTCCTATCGATGAGCAAGTCGGTTTTGTTACCATAAACCCGTATCAGCACGGTCTCGTTTTCCGGTGCATCGTCTGGAAGACACCCAATGAGTTTGTTGGTGATGCCATCTGTTAACAGCTATGTACAATCATCTTTTATTCATCAGAGACAAAACTTATTCAAAAAAAATCATATTTCTATAGTAGGTAACATTAAAATTTTATTGTGGATTATTTATTGCAATTTTAGCACTTCTATTGCAATTTTTTTTATTAATGTAATTTGTTGTTTTTTTATTTGTTTTGGTTGATTTTAACTTTTTTTTTGTTTCGTAAAAATAATAATTTTTTAGTATTTTTTTCAACTTGCTAAATGACAAACTTATTTTAGTTTTGCCAATTTTGTCATCTCAAATTTTGTTTTTTTCCATATTTTTTATTGATCTGAGATTCTTTTGTCTAAATTTAAATATTTTTGACTTTTTATATATTTCAACTTCTTAGTTTTGATTTTCTTTTTTCCTTTTTTTTATTTAAAACTCTTGATCAGATTTGAAAAAGAAATAGAAGTTGAAATAATGAGTTTTTTTTCAACTGAAAGTTCCTTATATTGGTATACATAAAGTTAAAAAATCAACTTATACATAATAATATTATGTATTTCGTTTTTATTTATTTTGTCTTTCCACACCTAGTTGTTTTTATCACATTCATATTTTATCATCAGAAGATTCATTAACTGGTGCTAATAATAACTATTAGATTCTCAAAATTTGATGAAAAAAATACAGTGAACGTCAAAAATGAATTCAATGAAAAAATATTGATGATTATGTATGTACATCGTAAATAGTGATATCACTGTTATCAGCAATAGTATCACCATAATAAAAATAAACTGTTCAATATCTGCTGTAATCGCTCATAGTGATTTAAAGATATTTTAACATGACCTCTGACTGGTGTTTTATAAATAATTCTTATCAAGTTCTCAATTAATGTTAATTTAAATAGACCATTTACAAAATTAAAAAAACTATTTTAGAAAATGATAACACACCAGATGCGCGATAAAATGCAAAATAGCACAATTTTTTGAATCTTAATATTATAATGAACAATGATAATTCTTATAATTATAATGAAATAAGTACAAACAATTATATTTATTATTATAATAATTATTTTATTATCTACTCGTCTAAATGGGAGATGAACATTTAAGTATAACAATTCAAAATAAGTAAATAAACCATAACACGTGTCAATAATAATTATTTAATTTGCTCAACAAGTCACGTACTACAATTCTCAGTGTGAGATTTTTTTAAATATGATTCCAAATCAAGGTTCTACAGTTCAAAATGTTCTGGAGATTCTATAAAAATGCCTTTTATTGCGAAAATAAAATAATCCAAATCTCAACATTAACTTTACATTAATTAAAATTACTTTATTAAGGTATTATGTAGGACAGATAAGATAATTAATACAAACTGATGAACAAATGAAAATGTTGAAACCCCGTTGTCGATTTGATTCAATAACATGCTATTTCATCATTTGAATTATTTATTGACATCAATAAAATGCTAAAATCTAAACAAATAGAGTTTTCACATTAACGTGGGGCATCTATTATTTTATTTGCACCAAATCACAGATTAAAATTCAAAATAAAATGCTATTTTCAATGATCATTGAAAAAAGTTGATGATAATCTATGAGATGCGCAAAATAGTTAGGGAAGGGCCTTATACCGGAATCGCACGATGATATAACTAAGTGACTTCTCACTTCGCACGACCTGGGTGACTATTTGTGGACCGATAGAACGCTCATATCGAGAGAAAGAGAGAGACAGTAAACGGAGAATTATATGGAGGTGATCGTTTATCTCTCTCGTATGACCGTTCTATCGGTCCCCTGGTGTGTTGACTAAAATATTATTTTTTGATGATGAAGTTTTGATGCGCATGTCCAATCTGATATAAGTGATAAAAAAAAATTGCTGCATGTTTTTACCCTAAATAGCATTAAAATCACCCACTGTGACACTTTGACCTATTAAAATCTAATTCCAAAGTTGTTTATTTTTTGTCAAGGGAATTAAATCGAATTCCCTTGACAGAGCTTCATATTTGTAACGTAATTTATGATAACCTCATAGCGAGGTCGTTCATTCACCATAACAAACAGAAACAATTTTAATCATAACGCTGGAAAATTTATCAGCTTATTAATATTGTTGATTAGGTGGAGTTTTTTGCTCCTTCACTTAAAGTACATTTGGTGCAAATTTCTATGCAGTAAATTTATTTTATTTTAGTTTTATCACAGAAGTATCGGAAAATAACAGGCCTGTCTAAAGGTTAATTATTATAATTACTTCATGATTATTTCCATAGATAATTCAAAATTGATAGGCCATTGTCATTGCATCAGTTTTTGATTAAGCTGTTTGTTTTCTTCGTCATCAAATATATTAAATTTGAATAATTTCATGCTATTTCCAATATAAAACAGGGAAAAATTGAAATAAAATAAAAAAAGTATGTATAGACATAATTCTGAAGAGATATGATATCATTCTAGCATACAAAAATGAAGCAATTGATTCAATTAACTACTTAATTTGATTTGAAAATGATAATCCTGAGGAGTTAATAAAACGAATTAATTCGAGTAATACAAATCTCAACATGATTCACTATTTTATAATTTTTTAATATTTCTCATTCTGTTTATACAGGATGATTCATTTGATCAAGTCAATTTTTTTTTCATTTTTCTTTTGGATTGATAGATATCAACTTCAAATTTTCCTTCAATACTTTTTAAAGCACCGTTTAAATGTTTTATTCGATGCATGCTAATTTTCTCATTCACTACTCCCACGTTTTAGAGATATCAGCTTCAAATTTTTACTTATGATGAGTTTTTTGATACATTTTAAAGCGTCTTTTAAATATTTTGTAAATTATGTATCATTCGGTTTATACAGGATGATTCTTCATATGACCATGTCAATATTCTTATCGATAAATTTTTTTAAAATTTATCACTCCCACCCTTTTAGAGATATCAATTGTCTTTTATCATGACCCTTCTCATTTCAATGTTAGTTATGTAATATTCCAATTTTCATTTTGTAAAAAGTTTCATTCGGTTTATACAGGGTGATCACTGATTCATATGACCATGTCAATTTTCTTCTTAAAAATGATGAGCTTTTCCACATAACTTTACATGACTTCCGTTATAAGTAGGACAGTAATAACGGAGCTACAATATAGGCGTCATGAAAAGTGGGACAAACTGTATATTATGTCAATGTTATTGAATGAACAAAATGATTTTTTTTTTTTTTTTAATTTTAATGATTTATATAGTCTCATTTTTTTATTTTTTCAGAGAGTCAAATTTAAACATTATTTTCCGTAGCTTACAGTTTCCTATGAGTTTTCTTTTCCCACTTCAAAAGTGTTACCGCCCCTGTAAATTTTTTGTTTATTAACCGATTTTGATTTTTTTTCTTTTTTGATAGGTCTCGACAAACACTTTTTTGATTATTATAACAAATTCGGTCCAGGGGCGTACTAATGATAACTGTGGAGGATCAAAGGGGGTCAAAATTTCAGAAAATCATATTTTTCTACTAATAATGCGAGGTATTGTATCTGGGAAACTATTCATCGTTGAGAATTGCTGCAAAAAAAAAAATGACTAAAACGGCCAAGAAAAATACCTGGAAAATATTTTCAAGTTTCTGAAATGGTCGCTAGGGGGCGTAACAAACTAACACCAAGTAGAAAAATAGGATTTTTATAGAATTTTGCCCATTGAAAATATATCGATGATAATATTTTCATAACAACTGACTTTGTACCTACAGTTTTTGTCAAAAACGTTTTTTTCTATCTATGAAAATAAAGGGGTGGGGGAAGTTTGATTATTATTATATAGTTTCGCTTGACCAATTTCAACGAGCATGAGCTCATATGAAAGAGCATGATCTGCACCACAAAATGCTTATTTGGTTTTGCAATTATTGTTACCTTCGCCGCGAGTTTTTTCCAAAAAAATCGATTGTAATGGTATATTCATTTTTATAGATTTTAAAAAGGGATACATTTTTCTATCAGAAAATTGAAAAAAAAAACTGAAAAATTGAATGATTTTTTTTTATTTTTTTTTTCATTTTTTTTTTTTTTATTTTTTAAATAGAAAAATGTATTCTCTTTTGAAATACAGAGTGTTCATTGATTGAATGCCGATACTTAAGGGTGATAATCCTTGGATGATTTTGAGACAAAATGTTCATTTGGACATAGGTCCGCAAGAGCATAGATTTTAAGATACAGGGTGTTGAAATTTAAAAAAAAAATCTTTTTTTTTATCATCACTGATAATATTCCAGATATCTTTTTGAAATTTGGTACACGTCTTCTATGCATCAAAATGCATGGGAATGTTAGAGAGGGCGCCACTGATTTAAAAATATTGGATGACACAGCAGGGTGTCAATGCAATTAAGTAGATTTTATTTTTTCAAGCGAAAACCATGCGCCGGACGGAAGAAAATCAGGAGAACAAATTGGCTCAGAAATAAATAGAGATTTTAAAAATGATTTTTATTTTGGAAGGAAGCAGTGGCGTACAAGTTTTTTCTCCAAAAATATTGAGTGCAAGGCCCGTACGGACGCCACTGGTAAAAATAATGAAATTGTTTGTACATCACAAAATGCATATTGAAGCCTAGAAGACGTGTACCAAATTTCATAAAGATATCTCGAATAGTATCAAAGTAATTTTTAAAAAATCATTTATATTTTAATATTTTGCAACACCATGTATCTTGAAAATTAAGCTCTTGCGGACCTATGTTCATATGAACTTTTTGTCTTAAAATGATCCAAGGACTATCACCCTTAAGTATCGGCATTCAATCAATAAACACCCTGTATATAAAAATTGATATATCATTACATCTGATTTTTTTTTGAAAAAAACTCAAAAATGTGTTCCCATTTCAATGAACGCCATCTAGCGGCAACGGCGAAGGCAACACATTGAAAACCAAATAATAGTTTTGTAGTGCAGATTATGCTCTTTCAAATGAACCCAAATTCGTTAAAATCGGTCAAGCGAAACGGGAGAAATCTCCGTTCGATTAAAAAAAATTATTTGAACTTCCCCTTCCCCCTTTGTTTTGATAGAAGAAAACGTTTTTGACAAAAAGTGTAGACAAAAAGTCAGTATATATGAAAATAATATCATCGATACATTTTCATTTGGCCAAATTCTATTAAAATCCTATATTTTTCCACTTGGTTTTGGTTGATACGCCCCCTAGCGATCATTTCGGGAACTTGAAAATATTTTCCAGGTATTTCTCTTGGCCGTTTTAGTTTTAACTTTTTTTGCCGCAAGCCTCTACGATGAATAGTCGTCCAGATACAGTACGTCGCATTCTTAGTTTCCCACACATTTTCAAAAAAAGAAAAAAATATCCTTATGTTGTTTTGCCCTAATATCATTTTCTGAAATTTGACCCCCTCTGATCCCTCACAATTACCCATAAGTACGCCCCTGGAACCAAAATTGCATATTATGCTCAAAAAGTGTTTGTCGAGACTCATCAAAGAAAAGAAAAAAAAATCGATTAATAAACAAACATTTTACAGGGGTGGACAACCTGTATGTACTTGAGCATAGTTCTTTTTGTAATTTATTCCTTTATCATTTTTTCATATATTTATTCACTGAACCTTCTACTACTATATTATTATTGATTTTCTTCATCAACAATGTTAAAAATAAAATCAGGCAGGTAAATACGTTTCAAAGAAGAAGATAATTTTATCAAAAGAATAAAAATTTTAAATAGTAATAGTAGTAGTAACAAACTACGAAAGTCCAATACTTTAGTTAACTGAAAATAATAATTTGAACATCAAACAAGATTTGTTTCATTCATCATTGTTAATTTTTATTTTTCCTAATTCAGTAGAAGTTGTCAAATTAAAATAACTTGCAACCAGGATGAAAACTTGGATATCAACTTAATTTGCTGGATACTATGATAGATGATTTTCAATGAAGTTAACAAAAGCAGGCCTATTCCACAATTTTACAGAATTTTTCTTCAGGTAATAGTGATTCCATCAAATCCAGTCCATGACAATGATAAATTAAGCCAAATAAATATCTTGCGTGCCTAAACAGACTTGCATTGATTATACAGTAAACATAACGATATTCCAATTCCAATAATAAATAATTCATGATGATAAATCCATAACTTTCCCGACTTACCTTAAATCTGATACTAGCCATCTGCCATTGTGGACGAATAATACTCAAAATCTTCAAAGCACCACTTTCCAGATCATTTTCATTGACTGTAACATTGATATGGTCAAAATCACCGTTTTCCATTTCTTGGGACACCAACTTAAACAAACAAACAATGCAATATTTATAATAAATGAACTGGCGCGTTGTGCTCGACTCAAGCCAATAGATTCTTATCTGTATGCGATAGTGAGCAGGGGAATTCTACGCTTGAAGATAATTAGTGGTAATTTGAAAATTGAATAATGCGGAGGACGTACGATGTGCTGTACTGGATGGTACGACCTCAAGTGAGCAAGATTGTTTTAAATTGGATGCTTTTACTTATGATGCTGATGCCTTGGTAAATATGACGATTAATCTCTCGAATTTTCATATTTGCTGAGTTCGTTTGTTTGATAAAACACCACTGTTTTGTTTACGTATTGATATTTATTTCATGTGGCTGCAAAATGATTGATTTCCTGCTGCCAACAGGAATCTTGGATATTAATTGGAACACATATCTGGCAATCTGTAAAGTCTAGGCTTGACCGCCTATTTACAAACACAGCTTTATACTTATTTGACCAAATCTATTTTCAGTGGATGTAGTCTCCTTGTTTATAAGCCAATGAAATAAAAGCACTTTAATAGCGATAGGAATTTTAGTGATTTGAGGACTATCAATGTCTTGGTACAACAAGAATTTACCATCGAAAGAAATAAAGCCAGATTGCCAAACACAGATTGCCTATGAGAGTGGGACCAGACAAAACTTCCAGACATGGCGCCTGGTCGAGAGCACTCTTCCGGCTCTGAATCTCTCTTCTCCAATCATAGCGCTCACTGGAAAAACTGATCCAATCGACTCCGCACCATTGCCTCCTCAACATGAGACCCAATCCCTACCAGAGTCCATGCTGGAAGTTACTGGTTATCACCATCCAGAACCCAAATCCAACCAACGCCAGGTAATCACACAGGACATCAGAGGTCACTCCAGCAACAAGGGTTGGGTTATAATTAAGGCCTCAATCCCCTCCAACTTCGACTCCTCCGAATGAATCAACCAGCTCTCAAGAACCAATGAGAATCCAATATTCCTGAAGAATTAAAATAAATCCTGACTACATGATTACTCAGGCCTTCATCGTGGTACAATATATTGCTTCGTGGTGGAGCACTTGAAGACTGATTCAATCCGATCAGGCATGGTACAGAGAATATGGTGAACCTATGCCACTAGTTTACACAAGTTGACTCAATCCTAAATCCTCTCCCATTACCCAGTGTCACAGGTACCCTGCTGGAGCACAAATGCTTCAAATACATCTAGAAGATCTAGATTAACCCTCCTGTTTTCCACAAATAGGATAAGAAATGGACATAAGGAAGCTGACCTGGAATGGCCATCTCATCCCTTGAGCAAAATACGCCGACATTTTTCCTGCCGATAAAAGTCAGGACATTCGAAACCTATATACATAAGGTCTATCTGGCTCTACACAAGCCCTTTCTTGGACCCCAATGTCACCACAGCACAGGAAACGACTCCAAGGATACGGGAATCGAGTGATCAGGATCATTACAAACGCGCCTTGGCTCGTGCGTAACACAGGGGAAAAAGCACCCCCCACTAACCCAATACTTGCAGGAACTTTGCAAGTACATGGAGAAGACCCTTCCTCAGCCGCTGGCACGTCACAGAGTTTGATGCCCTCCCCCTCCAGGGATGTAAATCGGTCAAAGAAAAGCAGGTTAAGGGGATTCATCCGCTCCAAAAAGCACTGCTAGCAAAATAAGTTTTCATCACGTCAGCCCGTGGGCAATTTATTGTGAATTACATGAGATTTTGTGGAATTTCTGTAATTCTGTTTAATTATATCAAACGGAGATTGTCAGAAATGATTTCAGATCCATTAATCCGTAGTGCTAAAGCGTTCAAAATCACATGAGTCACACCTGGGAAAAAAAGCTGTTGTGCGCCCCTCCTCAATATCCCCAATGAATCATATGAATTTTTCATTGAGGAGTGCGTAGAGCAATCTTTGATAAAAATATCCCATGAGGGTGTCATAAAAAGCGTCTCAGGAGAGCTGAAGCGTTAAACTCCTTAAACCTTTCTCAAATTTCTTGATCAAACAAACAAAAATGTTCCTAGAACCAAAATCCTGGATCATGGCCAGGAGGTAACGAGCTGGAATGAATGTAACCTCCCGACCATCATTAAAGGAATATTTGATGATCCGTACGACTACCATCTAGCTTCTTATCCAACTTTTGGGAACCCAGCTGACAAGAACATTCTTTGCATGACGGAGACTTTGGTGCTTCAAGTAGTCTTGGTGACTATAAGGATGTATGTGTTTGTCCCTCCAACGCGGGAACTGCTACCACTATGGAACAATCAGGCTATTCGAGAATTTCAGAAACGCAACTAGTAGATGTCAGAAAATGGTATTCTGGTAATTTTGACAGAGTATATGAAAATCGCCAATATGAGAACAGAGTTAGTGAAGCACTATTTAGTGTATTTTGCACTATCACCATGGATATTTGACGTTCTAACTAATTTATTTACAGTCACTTTTTATGTTAACACACTACACAGAAATTTTTGTTTTTGTAACTGTGCATTCACAATGTACAGGGTGAGTCATTGCCTTTTAAAAAAACTATGTTGATGCCTGTTCTGCAAAAATGATACACCTTGTACAGGGTGTCCCATTTTGAGTACTTTTGCAGTACAGGGTGTTTCCTAACCTCTGTGACAAACTGAAAGGGGTGATTCTTCGCTTAATTTTCAGACGAAAATGTGGTATAACTTTTTTTCGAATTTCGCTTTGTTTCCAAAATACAGGGTGTTTAATTTTTTTGTATTAAATTTATTAATTTTATTTAATTAATAATTTATTTTTTTATAATCATTATAATAATTTATTTTTATTTAATTAATAATTCATTAATTTATTAAATTTATTTTGCTGTATTTGTTAGAAAATTCAACATCAGCGATAAAATTACTTTTTGCGTCAAAACTCACTCAACTAGATTTAATTTTTATCTCAAAAATTAGGCAAGATACGATAAAAATTCAAGAGATCAAAAAGTTGCGTTTTTAGTTGAATAACCTGAGAAAAAAATGAAAATGACACAAAAAGTCAGTGGCGTACATTTTTTTCCTAATAATATTGGTTGAAGTGCCGCTCGGGACGCCGCTGTATTCGATAATTTTTATTTGTTCATGGCAAAATGAGCCCGTTATCACTATAAATACCGTTACCACACTTCAACAAAATCGAGTAAAAGATAAATTAATTAAAAATAAAAAACTAATCAAAAAAAAAAAATTAAACACCCTGTATTTTGGAAACAAAGCGAAATTCGAAAAAAAGTTATGCCACATTTTCATCTTAAAATTAAGCGAAGAATCACCCCTTTCATTTTGTCACAGAGGTTAGGAAACACCCTGTATATCTCCGTTATTCTTATAGATAGGAAGTTGCGGTTTTTCGACAGTTCGCTACTTTTTCGTAAAACTAAAGATGCCGTTAACAAAATTTTCATAGCCCTCTCAGTGTTTAAGATACAGGGCTAAACGGAAAATGTTGCATTTTAAGGTACTCCTCGTATCTAAACTATCAGATAAGTTATGGAAAATGTGAAAACTTTTTTTTGTATAACTTTTCCCGTTTTAGGAATTAGAATACAGGGTCAGGTCAAAAAGTTTTCGGACAAAAATTTATTTTTAAAAGTGCATGCATACTGTTATATATTTTTGAAAAGGTAAAAAAGGACAGATCTTATGAGCTATAATTATACAGGGTGTTCCATTTAAAAAAATAAAGTTGGGTCCGATAACTTTTTGACCTGACCCTGTATGTTCATTCCCAAGGCAGAATCGAGTTCTACGGAAAGAGTTATATAAGAAACAGTGTTCACATTTTCCATAACTTATCTGATAGTTTAGATACGAGGGGCACCTCAAAAACCAATATTTTCAGTTTAGTCCTGTATCTTGAAAACTAAACGAGCTATGAAAATTTTGTTGACGGCATCTTTAGTTTCACGAAAAAATCAAATATAAATAATAGCAAATATACCTCTTTGTTCTATAAAATCCGGCTAATTTGATTAGAATTTTACTTAGTCGGGAGGTTTCTTATAAGTTTTCTTGACAATTTTCTCTCAAGCAATTGGGAAATGTATGGAGAAATAGTAAATTTTTCAAGCAGTATACCTAAACACTAGTACCTATTTAAACAATAAAAATCTACTCACCTCAAGATTAAATCATCTCACACTTGTTTCCACGACATAACCTCTACTCCCAAATGCCTTTTAACCGGGATTGCACAACCCAAACTACGGAAACACCAGATGCTAGGAACACTGGAATCGGGAACAGGAATAACCAAGAACCAACGAGTTTGTATAGATAGATATTGCTTGAATCATCTGTATATACTCATTTGTATCAATAGCATTAATGTATTTTTCCTTATTGTAGGTTAATAACAAATACGTATTTTGAGTAATGAACAACAGATCACATTTTGGGAACTTATTTATGGACCTCAGTCGAGCGGCTCTCTAGTACACTGATCTCAATGGCCGTGACCTAGACGCAGAAATCTGAGTATCGATCTACCCACTATGAGGAATTATTTATTGACATATTATACGTACTACAATAATATACAGGGTGTCCTTGACTGTGCAACTGGGTTCGCTAACGTGAAATAGAGCGAACTAACTTCTACGGGGTGTTTTAGAAATAGACTTTTGAAAGATACAAGGTGTTTTTAAATTCATTTCAGCGGGGGTGTTTTGGAAGGGTAAATTTTAAATTGGTATTAGTTTTTATGTGAGGTCAGAGGGCGCTGCATGCGCTATCATTATTCAATTTGATTTGCCTTAATACAAATAATCTCCAAACGCACTTCTGACCTCCAGTTGTACTCCTATAGGTGAATTGGTCGATAAAAATGTGACAGATTAAAAATAGGAGTTCCTCAAATTAGCTATGTTAATTGTTTGATGATTATCGAAAATTTTCATACAGGACTTTTAAAAAAACTATCTAATCTTGTTACGTGTGAATTTATAACCGTGCCAGGAGCACATTGAAAAATAAGAAAATCAACATAAACAATGATTGTTTTATGGGTGCAGGCAATCATATTTACGTTCACCAATTCCCAACAATAGTTCTAACTTTCGCCTCAATTTCAAGAATAATCAAATCCGTGCCTTTTTAGCTAGTTTAGTGAAGATATTCTATACTAAAAACAGACAAACTTTTCTCAAACAAAGCCCCACTTAGAGTTGTAGTGTAGAAAAGTGTGCACTAGTGGATTATAACAAACACAACTAATATGATAACGGGGTAGGGCTTGTCACAAAACAATAAATCCTTTAGAACAGGAACTGCAATGTCAACGACGATTCAAGATTAGTTCACGGCCGAAACTTTGGCGCGGCAGTCGATTTGACGTACAGTGACTATATACAATTAATCACTGTACTTGACGAAGTTTTCATATTTCTTTGCCATGTATTTCGAAACTTCAAGTTGAATCAATTTACATTATTTTTTCCACGCGCATTTATCGTCAACTTTGGGACTTTAATTTTTTTTTTATTTCAATAAGTTTGATGATGTTTATTAGTTAAAATACTGAATGGATTAGATTGGGTTA
The DNA here is from genome assembly GCA_958502075.1 of Orchestes rusci. Classification (NCBI taxonomy): domain Eukaryota; kingdom Metazoa; phylum Arthropoda; class Insecta; order Coleoptera; family Curculionidae; genus Orchestes; species Orchestes rusci. The sequence continues at coordinate 75,833,752 of OY293305.1, read as the reverse complement.
ATTTGTCTTCTTTGGCTCCATTTATCGTGACATCCATGTTGTAAAGATCGCAAAAGAAAACATAAAAAGTCGTAGTTGACGATAATTTCTAACAAACCAATATACCTGAGCACATTGGGATCACATGTATCACGTGGCCTTTAGGCGTATCATCAATTAGTGGTCACATGACTCGAGCTATCACGGACTTTCAGAGCTACACGAACTTAACACCGAAGTTCACTACCGGGGGAGACTCTTGAAATTTGGGCGGAGGCAAAAATATCATTTAATTTAGTGAACATGACTAGCGCTCCCTATTGTGACTTGGCCGGGAACTAACTAGATTTTAGCATTTCACCCATAGACACATAACGCCTATACCTTTAGCATTGAATGTCTTGGTCCCAACATAATGATGAAAGAGGCCAGTTTTGTTTTTGTTTACTTACCGGTGAAATGACAAAATGTCTGCCGGATTTCACTTTCTGGTCGCACACTTAAGATTTTCTAGGGATAGTTTTATCAATAAAACACTGATGAGCGCAATTTAGAATAGAAAATAATTCACAGAGCTAGGTTTTGTCCTGGGACTGGAAGTACTCAGTAGTAACTCCCTAACCTCACAAAACGGTATTTTGTAAACAATAAAGCGTCAGAGAAACTGGGCCTTAACTTTACGGCCAGACGTTGCCAAGTTTCAACACAAAACGTAAACCTCAATACAAATTTAGACTTTCAAAAATGTTTTTTGATGACATTTCATTTTGTGGCGAAAAACTGGATAAATAGAATTATGGTTGTTTGGGATTGTCGATTTAGAAGATTAGCAGTTGGACATAAATATTCACTCACTCTGGCGCTTCGTGGGGAGGCAACGGAGATCCTGCAGACACTGAACACCCAGGAACAGGAGGACTACGATGTGCTCGTCAAGCATCTGGAGCTGCGGTATGGTCAAACTCATTTGAAGCATGTCTACCATTCCCAGTTGAAGAACCGCATCCAAAAGTCTAACGAAACCATGCAGGAGTTTGAAGCGGATGTTGCTCGCCTGTCAAGACTGGCTTATCCAACCACGCCAGAAAATGTGATGGAAAGGCTGGCAGTCCAGGCCTTTTTGGATGGTCTTCGAGATCAGGAGATAAGGCAGTCCCTGATACTTCATCGACCCGACAGACTAGTCGACGCTCTGGCCAAAGCCTTGGAATTTGAAGCGGCAAAGCAGTCCGTGAAGACACCTGCGTGCGTGCGAAGGATGGAAGAGCAGGATCCCGCACAGGAGGAGACCGTCGAAGCTACTGTGAGGCGAGTTATCAGGCAAACGCAGGGAGGTGCGATGCTGGAACTGTGGTGAGCTTGGCCACATTCGTAGCCGATGCAAGAAGGAGAGACGGGCACCTTCTTCGACGTCGAAAAACTAGAGAGGGTCGATGCGGAGGGGCAATCGTCGACCTGTAGCCAGTATGCCTCAAGGAAAACCGCCATAGTTGCCTCTTTAGGACCCCAACTGAACAGCGTGTTTGTGGATGGCTTGGTCAATGGAGAGAAACGCACCATGCTGCTGGATACAGGTGCGACGAAGACTATCATCCGGCCCGACATTGTCACAACACCGACAATGATTAAACCAACAAAGTGGCGACTACGGACGGCAACAGGAGACTTGGCTAGGATTCATGGTGAAGTGGAGGCAGCAGTGACTCTGGGAAGCACCCGCTTCGAACATCCAATGCTGGTTGCCGATATTGAGGAAGAAATCATAATTGGAATGGACATCATGAACACCCGAGGCTTCCAATTAGATTTCAAAAATGGAACACTGAGAACCAACAACGAAGAGGTGGTACTGCATGGGAGAGAGGAAGAGACAGTTCGTGTTTTGCTGGCTGGGGATTCTTCAATTCCTGAAAGGAGCGAGATGATTTTGTGGGCTCGCCTGGAAGGGAAGATGAAAGAAGGAAGCATAGTGATGTTTGAGCCTAAAATACACGATTCTGAAGTAGGACGAGGCATTGCATGTGGAAAGATCCTGGTACATGTGGGAAAGACTGTGCCCGTGAGAGTGATGAACGTCAACTATCACTCTGTAAGTTTGGCGAAGACACAGTTTTGGGGCTCTGCTCGTCAATTTCCTCTGTGGGGCGACAAGTATGTGAGACTGAGCAAACCATCTCTGAGTTCACCGGAGAGATGGAGAAGTTAGTTGTCACCTCTTCAAAAGATCTGGATAAGAGACAACTACAACGATTGAGAAATCTGATAAGGAATTACGGCGACATCTTCGACAACGGGACTGGGGAAAAGGGCCGAACGAACGTGGTACGGCACACCATCAACACAGAGGGAGCACGACCGATCCGCCAAACAGCTAGAAGACTACCTTTGGCCAAGAAGGAGGAGGCGGACAAGATCATCAAGGACATGGGGAAAGGCGGTGTCATCGAGCCTTCTAGTAGTCCATGGTCATCGCCAGTTGTTCTGGTTAAAAAGAAGGACGGTTCAACTCGATTCTGTGTGGACTATCGTCAGCTGAACAACGTGACGAAGAAAGACAGCTACCCGCTACCACGGATCGACGACACTCTGGACACCTTGGCCGGATCGAAGATCTTCTCAACCCTGGACCTCAAAAGCGGATATTGGCAGGTAGAAATGGCCCCTGAAGATCGAGAGAAGACTGCTTTCAGCGTTGGAGCTGGGCTGTGGCAGTTCACTGTTATGCCATTTGGGTTATGCAACGCATCTGCCACGTTCGAGCGGCTGATGGAGACTGTGCTCAAAGGACTATCCTGGTCAACATGTCTGGTATACCTGGATGACATAATTGTGGTTGGCAAATCATTTGAAGACCATCTGGAGAACTTGGAGGAGGTATTCCAGAGACTCAGAAGTTCCGGTTTGAAGCTGAGTCCAAAGAAATGCCAACTGTTCCGGAGAGAAGTACAATACCTGGGTCATATCGTGTCGGCTGAGGGTGTAGCCGTTGACCAGCAAAAGGTGGAGGCAGTTGAGGAGTGGCCAGTACCAAAGAACCTCCACGAGCTAAGAAGTTTCCTGGGTCTGTGCACGTACTACCGGCGTTATGTCCAGGGATTTGCAAACATCGCCCGGCCTCTTCACAGGCTCACAGAGGCACAGGGACGCTTCCACTGGGACGAAGATTGTCAGGAGGCCTTTGACACGCTGAAAAGGGCACCTGCCAGCGCGCCCATCCTAGGCTACCCACTACCGGAGGGAAACTTCATCCTGGATACAGATGCCAGCAATGTAGGACTTGGTGCAGTGCTGTCCCAGATCCAGCAGGGACATGAAAGGGTGATCGGCTATTTCAGCAAAACCTTGTCGAAGCCGGAACGGAACCACTGCGTCACGAGAAGGGAACTGCTGGCAGTAGTCAAAAGGGTAGAGCACTTCTACAAGTACCTCTACGGGAGAAAGTTTCTGCTGAGAACCGACCACGCCGCGCTCAAATGGCTCCTACAGTTCAAAAATCCGGAGGGTCAAGTTGCTCGATGGATTGAGAGACTTCAAGAGCTCAACTTTGACACGGAACTTCGAGCTGGATTCAGCCACAACAACGCTGATGCTCTGTCCAGGAGACCTTGTCCAGAACAATGTAAGCACTGTCAAAGAGCCGAGGAAAAGGAGGCGAGCACTTGCAGGACGACTGTGGTGGATGATTCCTGGCAGACCAGGTCACTTCGAGAGGACCAGGAAAAGGATTCAGATCTGAAGCTGATCATCAGATGGAAACAGGCAGGCCAACGACCAACTTGGCAAGATGTCGCGCGATTCTCCTCCAACGTGAAGTCCTACTGGGCTCAGTGGAACTCTATGGTTCTCAACGATGGCGTCCTGAAGAGAATGGTGAAGAATCTGAATGGCACAGAAGATCGGAAGCAGATAGTGGTCCCCCGAAGCCGACAGACAGAAGTGATGAGGGAAGTCCACGATGGCGTCACGGGTGGGCATCTAGGAGTGACGAAAACGCTGGGAAAACTGCGAGAGCGGTTTTACTGGGTCAACTGTCAAGCAGATGTGAAGGAATGGTGCAGAAAATGTGCCGTATGTGCGGCAAGTAACGGACCCCAGAAACGGCCAAAAGCTCCTATGCGTCAATACAACGTGGGAAGCCCCTTTGAAAAGATCGCAATCGACGTGGCTGGACCCTTTCCTGAATCGCACAAAGGAAATAAATACATCTTGGTCGCCATGGATTACTTCAGCAAGTGGGCTGAAGCGTATGCCTTGCCAAACCAGGAGGCGGCTACCGTTGCCGATGTCTTGATTAAGGAATGGTTTTGCCGTTTCGGTGTCCCGTTGGAGCTGCATTCGGACCAGGGCAGGAACTTCGAATCGACGCTATTCCAGAATGTCTGCGATATCTTGAAGATCAAGAAGACAAGGACAACGGCGTTGCACCCACAATCCGATGGCATGGTGGAGCGAATGAACCGAACCATCAACCGACACTTGGCCAAAGTTGTCTCTGACCACCAAAGAGACTGGGACGAACACCTCCACCTATTCCTCTTGGCATACCGATCTGCTGCCCTGCGACCTGAAGTTTGGCTGTCCACCTGGTGAAGATGTCGCTGGGGAAGATTACGCAAGCAATCTTCGAAGAAAGATGGACGACATTCATCAACGAGTCCGTTTGAACATACAGAGTGCCAGCGACCGGATGAAGGAGGCCTATGACGTAAACGCCGAGGAAGGCGGGTTCCAGGTTGGAGATCTGGTTTGGCTTCACAACCCACAGAGGCGACGTGGCTTCTCCCCAAAACTGCAAAGTTCTTGGGAGGGCCCGGATGAGATCCTGGAGCGAATCAATGACGTCTACCGGATAAAGAAACCACCACGAGGGAAGCCGAGGGTTGTTCATTTCAATCGTTTAGCTCGGTATGCTGGAAACCATGACGATCAGGAAGTGAGGCAGATCACGTCACTCAAGAAAGACATGTCATTGGAAACTTTCATGTCTCTACACTCCAATGGCCAGAAAGTCCAGAATGGCGTTGTCCAAGAAAGGCAGCTGGATTTGTTCAAAGCACCGGCCGAATATTCGTTGGCTCAGTGGGTCACTGAAGACCTTGGTATGCGGAGTGGTCTTGCTGCTGCTTTCAAGCGGAAATTTGGACAACTGGAATATCTACGACGACAAAAACCAGAGGTGGGTGAGGTACTGGAAATCATGGAAGGTACACGACATCTGTTCTACATTGTGACGAAGAAGCTTCCACAACATCTGACCACCTACAGTGATGTCTGGAAAGCCCTCACTCATCTTCGTGACTTGATGCAGTCACAGGACCTGACTCATTTGGCCATTCCGAAGATGACAAATGACCGCGTGGACTGGCGTATGGTGAGAAGCATGCTGAAAGTGATCTTCAAGGGGAGTGGCGTTGACATCTTGGTGTGCTGCTATCCTTTCAGAAGGACGAACCAGAAGACAGTGGACTGCTATTTCCACCGAACATCACGCTGCAGGTTTGGGGACAGTTGCCGTTATCGACATGAGGACATTTCGGGACAAAATGCTCTAAGGAGGGAGCAATGTGACGAAACATGCCCAGTAGAACAAACTTCCAAGGCGGTCGACAGCGGACACGACGTTACAACCATTGCATCTCGCCATCGAATAACTCGGCTTTTGTCCCGTTTGTCACAAGCCCAAACCACAGTAAAGTTCTAGAATAGCAAGGTTTATTCGGTTGCCTACACCTAGAATATTGGAGAACTTTCGCCATCTATCGAGGCATTGAAGAGGCTCTATATAAGAAGCTCCGCCATTCGGACAGTTAGTTAGTTATCGATTAGCCGCGAATTATAATTGTTACAAAATAAATATACGCTGCGATTGTGAACATAAATATTTGTGGTTGGGTTAGTGACTTTGAATAAATTAATTAAAACTGGACAAGTGTTTTCTATAGCGAAACTCGTTACATTATTTTGTTTTGTTTATGTCAAGTTTTATCCATTTTTCCAGCTCCAAACTTCAAAATAGTCCATTTCACTATAATATGCTATACAGGGTGTCCCGCGAAGTGGGGGACAAAATTTCCCTTTTAATAATACAGGTACGCCCAAAAAAATCACGGCTGTTAATAATAATAAAGATAAATAAAAGATCAACATAATATTTTTAGAAAAAACAAAAATAAAATTAAAACTTCAACATTCTGTAATTCTTGAACGACTAGCATTTGCCACCACATTTATATTATCACCTGCTGCTCTACGGCGGATAAGTTATGGGACATTGAACAAAATGCTACTTTTGGAAAAATATTGACATTCCGCAATAGTCTTTTGTTTTATTTGATAGGATTTTTGAAAAGTTCAGATGAATATCTAAAACTTTTATATTCACAAAATTTTCATATATTCATTGATAACACCACTAGCATATGGGTGAATACATTGAGTTTTATAAAAGTCAATGGGTGAATATTAACGGAAAGACCGCCCACATCTTGCTTATCAAGTTGAGCGAACGAATTAATCAAATTAGAGTGCCATCGCATGAATTATTTTGAAATATGTTTTTATGAAATATATGAAAAAGTGTGTTTTTTTATTATATCCACAAGAAGTACAGTGAGAGCATTTGAATTCGCACACAATATTTTGAGCAACCCTCGTAAAATGCCAAACCTTGCCATAGTAGCACATCACTTTTGTCAAAATGACAAGTCATAGTCATAAGTAAACAAAAAGCTGATTTTTGGTTTTGGGATTGATCATTCCAGCTTAGTTAATTATTAATCTCAATACAACGAGCTGCATGGTTTCTCTAATGTATTATCCTGTGATGCGAAGGGCGAAGGGCAATCGAATTATTGGCTGTTATGTAAGATATTATGTACAGTCTGTTCAATGCTTTTCTGCGGTCACGTCACAGTATTTGACGTTTGGCAGTTTGTCGTAGATTGATCGCTACATATGTGACATTTGTCAAATTGATCCGAAAGACCTTTTTTTTCAATGTATTAGAGAGGGAAGGAAAAGTATGACGTAACCGCAGGAAAGCCATGAGCAGACTGTAGAAAACAAAATATAAGAAGGTGATAAAAAATAAATTGATTGCGTCTCTTCTTTATCAGATTACTAAATATATATCACCTCAAACAAATCCCTCTGCACAGATACTACACAATAGCTACTCACCGCAGTGGCTTGATAGTTTTTGTTATTCATGGTTTAAAACCAAAAATCATCCAAGTAAACAAACGACACGTGACCAGAGACAGTGAAACGGTTTAGCAGATCACATGTGTGTTGGTCTATTCCACCTATGCATATTACGAGGGTTGTCAAAAAATAACTGTGTGTGTGAATTCATATACTTTCCACTGTACCTAGACAAAATAGAAATATCAAATAAAAGCTTACATTGAGAGTTGTAAGAAAACTGTGAACTGAATTATCAAACCTTAAAACCTTAAACAAAAATATCACAAATTATTTTTTTAAATCTATGACGTCATTATTTAGACTCATATTGTAAAATTGTATAATTGATTACCTACATACATGGAAAACTTCATTTTCGTAAGTGTGTGATTCAACCTTATAAAACATAACGAATAGTTTCTTCCTGGAATTCAGTCGTTTTGCATGGATCATGCATGACTTCATGAGGTTTTTTTGTTTATGTCTAAATAAATAGAAATCTAAACTTATTCCAAAAAATATTCGTAGTATAGAATATTCTTTGCTTATACATACACACAATGGCATGTTAAATAGTTAACGAAACGTTAATCTGCTATAGCTCCCCTTGCGTTTACGAAAATCTCAAGGTCAAGCTAAAAATATGCGACTTCACAGAACACAGACCAGTCCTGACAGAAAACTGTTTTTCTCTGACTCTGGCCACACAAACAACCGAGTTTCGATTTAGCGAGATTTGTATTGAACGGCATGAACATTTGAACACTATTTCAAAGTTGCTGATTTGACGCTATGGATATCCTCGCCTACATTGCAAACACGGTGCATTTAGCAGCCTTCATCTACCTAATATGTGATATTTTGATGAAAAAAAGTGTTGCTGGTATGTACATGATTCTGTTTATAATAATCACCACTGGTTATCAATTCAGTTAATCCTTGGGAACGCAATAACCTTAGGATAACCTCAAAATGTTTGACATTTGTCCATTGGGCAGGGGCTAAGTTGAACCAGGATCAGCTAACCCAAGGGTTAACTATCAATTGATAACCATGAGTACATGTACCATGATATTGAATATTTTTCACACGTCATTGTTGTTGACTATTTCGGTTTATTGATGTGCACTCCAAAACTCAAGAAAGTTTTGAGTTGTTGATCACTGATATTTCCATGCATACATAAGGCTACTAACTTATTTTTTTTTTGAGGCAATATTAGTTCGAGTGACCAGAGTGACTATACACACCCACATAGCAGAAAAAGTATACCTTCATATACATAGAATATTCTGTAGATATACGCCAACGAATATACAAATATACTTGCACTATTATTTCCAGAACAAAGCTTCCACAAATGTTTCAAATTGACGATTGTTTTGTGATTGTAGATCGTTCATGAGTTTTTAAGCCTTAATTTTTGAGACACTTGTACTCCTATACGACTTTATTGGGGAGCCTCAAGGACTATTGAATAAAAAACTACTCCAAAACGCCACGTGATGTGGTGATAGTTTCTGGATTGTGTGACCATGGCATTCTCATGTATTTGTATCTACATTCGCTCAATTTGTATATGAATGTTTATCTTTGCCATCAACATCAACTGCTTGATTTCTCAAGACTATATTGTTTATCACAACTTTAATATTATTCCTTTCTCAGGAATCCATTTCGGTTGAAAACAACGTATAATATGAATAAATTACTACAAATAAAAGAAAAACGTACTTTTAAATATAATATAAATGCAATTCTTTATTGCAGGCATATCTGGACGCACCCAAATACTTCTGTGCTTGGTCTACATAACTCGCTACGCTGATGTATGGATCAGCTTCATCTCAGCCTACAATTCGATCAACAAAGTCCTCTTCATATTCTTTTCACTTTTTGCAGTGGCCTTAATATACATTTTTTATCGAAAAACACATGATACGCACAACGACACATTTTTGGATGTCATTATCTCCATTCCAGCCTTTATATTGGCTCTTATTTGTAATAGTATCAGCATTTCATCCAGAAGTACCTATAATAATGACTGGCCAGAAATCTCGTTGGAGGTAAGTAGGTCGTACCAATCAAAATAATAAATTTTGAGTTTTTCTCAAATCTTCTAGAAATTTCATTTGTTAGTATAGTAAGATTCTTCCTTTCTCACAAATACAAAAGTCGTGATTTTTTTTGTGTGTAGTAACCTAGATTTTATTTTGGTGATTTTGCATCCACGCAGATTTCATAGACAATTTTCAAAATATTCAACACCTTTATTTGTTATTTTCCAAGTTCATGCTTTTGTGTTTCTATTTTTTTTCCTGACACCCTCCATTTTTCAGGTATTGTGGACTTTCAGCTTGTACCTTGAAGCATTGGCCATCATCCCTCAATACAGCATGTGCAAAAAATCAGAACACGGACGCAGAATTTTACCATATGTTAGTCTCTTGGCAACTTACAGATTCCTCTACATACAGCATTGGATAGTTCGTTATGTGTTCGAAAATGTTTTTGATGTTATCTCATTTGTGTCAGGCACAGTTCAAACTATCATTCTGATTATAATGATCTTGGATGTTTACTATGGAAAGCAAAATCCGAAACATAATAATTGGAAACTGATAACTGAAGTTTTCACTAGTGAAGCTGTCAAGATTGGACAGCAGAACAAGGCTGGTGACGGAGATAAAGAATATGTTTTGTTGTTAAATAATCTACATACGCCAATCAATAGTAATTTACGTTACTAGACCGGGAAATGAGAACGAAACAGGTCGTACATTTAAATATAATTTTGGTAATAACCAGGCCAAAAAAGATTTCCTTATTTCACCCTCCACCAATATAACTATTTTTAGACAATTTGGGATGCCTCCAGTACAACAGCTCCTCTTTAAAGAATGCATAGAGCAAAATGATCTTAAGGTTGACCTAGAATTGTTTTATCATTCATACAGTAGAATTTATTATTGTTTCGAAATTGTCAACGTAGATGGCTTTAAAATGTATACAGGGTAAATGATCTAATAACTATAGTTGAAACATAGCGAAATAAACATGAGGACAACATCGAACTGTTTATTTGGGTGCAGTCGGGTGCAGAGTTTCTCCCACCACTTACTCTATTAAAAGTATTACTACGCAGCAAAAAGATTAAAACATTGTTTGGAATCATTTTTCAAACCATTCTATGTATGAATTTAATCAAATAAGTCGATGGTTACCTTTTTGTTTGAATTGGAACATCTCTTCAAGATTTGTTTAGGTATTTAGGATTTAGAAAAACCAGTATTTTTTTCTGAAAATTGAAAAAGCTGAAGTACGGCAACGGACCAGAATTGGGTCCGCCCCTATCGATCAGATTTTGCCTATACGTTCCATTCATATTTCATCTCATTGACGTCTCTTGTTTTTTGAGTGGGGTTTGGTGTTGATTTTGTGAATGTTGATTGTGTTATTATTCTGGTTTAGTTTGTAGTGCTTCATTATTTACTCATATGGTATATTGAAATGACTCGCAAGTGTCAAAAGCTTGCGGTAAATAAGAATTTGAGAATTCTGTAAAATAGTTACGCCACTGGCAGCTTCGCGTGTAGTAACCGAAGCACATTCTAGTGAGGTACAAACGTATCCCCACTCAGTGGCCCGCTCAACTCCTCCTCACGTCTCTTCTATGTTCGATGTTGGCCACACAATTTTTCACAGTTTATGCATAGAAAGGAGAATTATTGAGTCTTTTTCCTATGAGTTTATGAATGAAATGTTTCATCTGTAGTTATTTAGATCATTGACAGGGTACAATTTGTAGCATTCACTTTCACATCATGTAGATTCAGTAAAATTTCACTCGAATTGAGAATTTTCAAATAACACTTCCATTTTTGCCTTTAGAGATACCCAGACTTCCTGATTATAGACACCATTTATTTTCATGTTAGAAATACATACAGCAAAACACAATAGTCTTTTTCTATGACTATTCAATAATAGATGTATTATACATCCACTTTCTATTGGTTAATGTGAATCGTTACTCATACTAGTGACTTTGTTTCATTACTCACTTGTTTTCAACCAATGAAATGAACTTATGTCATTACTCCACGATTTTTGATCCAATCAGAAAATTCGACAAAATGTCAACCCTCAAATCCATCATTTTAAAACAGCCAATTTGACCGTACATGCTTGTTTTATAGTCATTGTGTTAACATCCTAACCTCAATTTAAGAACAGTCGTTGTCAAAAAGTGCCGTCCAAATAAAATTAAATATTACAAAGTTCGCTTCAATTGTTGAATAATCATAGAAAAAGTATAGTATTCTTCTGGCGGGAAATGGCTATTACTCACTCAGATGATTACGCTAACTTCATCCTCGTGAGTAATAGCCTCCATTTCCTGCTCGTTGAATAAAATAATATTAATCCACCACACTCCAGAAAGTGAAGGGGAACTGCTGGGTTTCGTGAAAGCGTCGTGCGGTGCAGGGTTCTGGTGGAGAACGATCACGATCCACCAGAAACCCGAGGGCAGGTAAAAGAGCGACCAAGGAACCAACTACCACCATCTGTAGCGAATAAACAGATAAATATTTTAACAGTATTTTTCATATTTTTTTAATGATTTTTAGAAGTTTCAGAAACTATAATTAAATGTGGTATTCAACAAATATGAGACATCAGAAAACAGGGGTCATAGATGACATATATTATCTTATTAGATTAGAGAGAAGACTATTGAAGTTAATAAAGCACAAAAGAGACAAAGAGCCTTAGCAACATCTTCAATATGAAAAGTCCAGGCCAAATTGCTGATTGAAATATTTTGAAATGATAAGGTATTTTGAGATTTTTCTAAGCTATTTATGAAGTGAAAAAAGCTAAAACTCTCTCTAAACCTATACACATAATAGTTAACGAAACGTTAATCTGCAATAGCTCTCCTCGCTTTCACCAAAAACTCAAGGTTAAGCTATTATGACTGCACAGACCAGACGAAAAATAATTTTCTCTGGCCCAGACGACTTTGAAAGCTGTACTTTGATCACGAACAAAAGTGTGTTGTGTATAGTGTGATGGCGCAGGGGAAGGGGGTAAACATTTGAACACTATTTCAACGTTGCTGAATTCGACGCTATGAATATCCTCTTGTACATTGCAAACACTGTGCATTTAGCGGCCTTCATCTACCTAATATGTGATATTTTGATGAAAAAAAGTGTTGCCGGTACGTACACAATTTTCTGTATTTAACCATGCGGCGGTCTTCTACAGCAAGCAAATAACTCAAATTACCCACCAGTTTGTTGTTTTGAACTTTGTTGCCATGACAACCAAATTGTAGATAATGCTCAAATGCACTGCGCAAGGTTGCCAAGTTTTTTCACGAGGTTTTTATTATTTGGGCTGAAGAATATTATTAAAAGAATTTCGCGTTTCTAACTTGTGAATGCTCGTTGAAAAAATATTGGTTAGGATAACAAATGCGCAAAGAATATTTCCGGCTCTCAAACCCTTACTGCTCTTGCGTGCAGGAATGCATCACTTTGCGAACTTGTTAGGAAAATAACTATTTTCAACGAGCAAGCGTCTGGAAAAGTTACCTTTCCGCATGATTTTTCGTATTGAATGTTGTTCTTTTCCGCACGATTTCTACTTTTAGCATTATTTGCGATATTTTTCGCATAGATACGTTCTTTTGCTTATACAGAGTGACCCATCATTTGAAAGCGGGCCACCCTCATAACTTTATAATTTATTGATCGATTTTGGCGATTTTTTTTTTAAATGTAGAGAGGGGAAAGGTGTATTTTGAGGCCATACGTCGCCCTGTTTTTTCCAAAAACCGAGGTCTACTAGAGCATATTTGGAGGCTGAAAAATTCAGAAAACATATTAGCGATTTTTTTAGAGAAAATCTGACTAAGCCACTGGATTTTTCATCCCCTGAAATGGATCTGTACCAAATTTCATGAAGAAATATTAAAAATTGAAGATTAATTTTATTATGCACTAAGAAGTATTTTACCTCGAAACTCTTGCGATAGCAAGTCTATCAGAAAAAAAAATTAAATATAAACATTTAAAAGATATTTTCATGTCAAAATACAATGAAAACCGACAAACGAGACTGACAAAAAAAAAATAGAAAAAAAATTACACACAGAAATAAAATTTTTGAATTGAATATTTTTTCATGAAATTTGATTTAACACATTCCAGGGGATCAAAAATCCAGTGGCGTAGTCAGATTTTCTCTAAAAAAATCGCTAATATGTTTCCTGGATTTTTCAGCCTCTAAATATGCTCTAGTAGGCCTTGGTTTTTGCAAAAAACAGGGCGACGTATGGCCTCAAAATACACCTTTTTCCTTTCTACATTTAAAAAAAAAATCGTTAAAATCGATCAATAAATTAAAAAGATATGAGGGTGGCCCGCTTTCGAATGGGTCACTCTGTATGTATGAATATTAAACTACCTGCGCAGAGACAAATTCGTTTTTTTCTTTATTTAAAAAAAAAATATATATAATTCTGTTTTTTCAGTTTTTTTCCTCACTAGTGCAGAAATGGTTTTTTTCCTAACAAGTACGTGCTTCAAGGGAGGAAAAGACACTTTGCGTATGTTTTAGGATAAATATCTTTTCTACGATCATTCACAAATTAGAAATGAAAGACTTTTGATAATATGTTTTAGCTTAAATAACAGAAGCTTCATAGTGGCTCCCTCTACATAATGTCGTTTCTTCGTCAAAATGTCAAATAGCGTTTTTCAACGCAAAACGTGTCTCTACCTTGAACGTCTTTTATTGGAAAGTGAACAGTGACAAGGAAATTTGTAAGCATTGCTTGTAATTTGGTTGCCATGGAAACAAAGTTCAAAACAATACGCGACGTTTTTGAAAACGTCACAGGCACCATATGATTGGTCGTGGCCGAATTTGGTATCCAAACAAGCTTTTGTGACTTGTGGTTTTGTATTGTGTGTGTTTGAAATCAGTGTTTGTGTTTAATTTGGACTTCTTTGGACTATATTTTTGGGTGTATTACATATATCGTGTGTCCCGTTAGTGCGTATATGATTAGCCAAGTGAAAAGTCAGCTTTTGAGGTAATAAAAAATAGTTTGTTTGGATATTTCCGTCTGACAGCTGACGTCATGACGTCACAGAAACCTAGCGTATAAACACCGAGATAGGTAAGGATTTTGCGGGAAAAATTTACTTTGCGCACTAGTGCGTGAAAAGGTTACTCTAAATCCGAGAATAAAATAGCAATGAGAAGTGACAAAACTTTTCCCGCCAAAAAATTTAGGTGGGGGATGCGACGGTATCTGATGTCATAGGCTGTTCATTAGTCCGAGTGTTCAATCAATTTTGACTATCGATACGTGGATCAATAATTTGTGTTATGAGAGCGTCTAGTTGATCGAATCTTATTTGGAAATTATGTCTGTGAAAGGTTGTGGTTTTCGCAGGTGTCATACAAGAGGAGGACGAGGAACTTACTTATTTCGTTTATTTAATTCTGGGCCCGGACTACAACCGAACGTAACTTCATAATATACCTAACTATGGTAACGTCGTCTGATACGTCGGACGCTGTCAAAAATTTCAATTTCAAGGCCAAATAAATGCGTTCCCATTGAAGTAATGGGGAAAACAGGTTTTTGTCACTTCTCATTGAGTTTTCTGCTCTAGATACGCAAATGAGAGTGCAATGTGGTTACTTTGCGCACGCTCGTAGAAAAGGTTCCTTTTCTGAAAGATTTTCTTTATTTTTTAGAATGAAGATATCAATCTAAGACTAATTAAATGATTCATGTTACTTTTCTTTCTTATAATACAGGGTGTTTCATTATTATTGCGAACAAAAATCAGTATGAGTTTCCCTGCCTAAAAATAAGTAGAAAACTCTTCCTATTAACAAGTATCCGGAAATGCTTCATAACAGAGCTACTTACAGGGTGTTGAAGTTTCAATTTTATTTTTGTTTTTTATTGATAATATTTGAAGCAACGGCGATATTTTGATAAAAATGGGCGTTTAGGGGTTTTTTGACATGCGAAATTCGAATTTGATCTTAGTATGGCTCTAACTTATAGATGGCGCTACCTACAATTATTTTTCCAATTATCAACAGCCATAACTTTTTTGGACGTACCTCTATATAACATTTTTAAGTAACAGAACAGATTTATTTGTATTTTCTTCGCAGAAAAAGTATACTTGTTAAAAGTCGCTACAGGCAACCATTCTCCAGATATTCGGATTTGAAATAATAAATACATCTGATTTTGTAATAATGGCGAAGGTAAAGTTATAAAATATTTCGTATGATTGCTACATATCTTTAGCAAAAAGATAAAATTCAACTAATGAGTGATGTAAACAACAGTTTTTATTGAAATATTATAAAAAAATAAAAAATGGAAAAATCTAAAAATTTAAAAAATTCAACACCCCCTAGCTTTGTAACGGAGCATTTCCGGACAGATGTTGATGAGAAGTTTTCTTCTTATTTTAAACAAGGGAGACTCAACCTGATTTTTTTCTCAAAAAAAAATGCAAGACCTTGCTTGACCATAATTCCAGAATCACATGTATTTTTTTTTTCAAATCCAAATATCTCGAGAATTTTCAACAAGTATACTTTTTCTGAATAAAAATGATGAAGAGATCTTATTTTTGACTTGAAAATATAATACAGGCACGTCCAAAAAAGTTACGGCTGTAAATAATAGGAATAATAAGTGTAAGTAGCGCCCTCTACAAGTTAGAGCCATACTGAGATCAAGTTCGAATTTCGCATGACAAATAACCTCCAAACACCAATTCTCATCAAAAGATCGACATGAGTGCAAATACTATTTAGAAAAAACAAAAATAAAAATGAAACTTCAACACCCTGTAGCTCTACAGGGTGTTTCATTTATATTGCGAAAAAATTCAGGATGAGTTTCCCCACATAAAAATAATAAGAAAACTTCATATAAAGGTGTGCCCGGAAATGCTTCGTTACAGAGCTACAGGGTGTTGAAGTTTTATTTTAATTTTTATTTTTTCTAAATAATATTTGAACCAATGTCTATATTTCCATAAAAATCGGTATTTGAGGGTTTCTTTCTATGCGGAATTCGAATTTTATCTTAGTTTGGCTCTAACTTGTAGAGGGCGCCACCTACACTCATTTGTCCTGACATGTACAGCCACAACTTTTTTGGACGTAACCGTATGACATATTTGAGTGAAAAAACATATTTCTCCTTTATTTTTATGCAAAAAAGAAATACTTGTTAGAAGTCGCTACGTGGAACCATTTTCGAGATATTTGGATTTGAAATAATTAATACATGGGATTTTGAAATTATGGCGAAGGTAACCTGCTAGAAAGGTATAACATATTACGCATTATTGCTTCATATTTTCAGTGAAAAAGATAAAAGTCAACTTCTGTGTAATATTATCGACAAAGCTTATTCAAATATCAAAAATTTAAACAAAAACAAATAAAAAAACTGAAAAAAAATAAATTAAATAATTACTTTAACACCCTGTAGCTCTGTAACGAAGCATTTCCGGACACATCTTTATATGAAGTCTTCTTTTTATTTTTAAGTGAGGAAACTTATCCTGTATTTTTGGCACTATCAATGAAACACAATGCTCGGCCATAATTTCATTATCATATTTATTCATTATTTCAAATCTAAATATCTCGAAAATGGTGGCACGTAGCAACTTCTATCAAGTATGCCTTTTTTGCATAAAAATAAAGGAGAAATATGCTTTTTCACACAAGTATGTCATACGGTTACGTCCAAAAAAGTTATGGCTCTACATGTCAGGACAAATGAGTGTAGGTGGCGCCCTCTACAAGTTAGAGCCAAACGGAGATAAAATTCGAATTCCGCATAAAAAGAAACCCTCAAATACCGATTTTTATGGAAATATAGACATTGGTTCAAATATTATTTAGAAAAAACAAAAATAAAAATAAAACTTCAACACCCTGTAGCTCTGTAACGAAGCTTTTCCGGACACACCTTTATATAAAGTTTTCTTATTATTTTTAAGTGGGGAAACTCACCCTGAATTTTTTCGCAATATTAATGAAACACCCTGTATAATGAAGCACACACATGTTTATAAGAAGTTTTCTTATTATTTTCAAGGGAGAAAACTCCTCCTGAATTTTTTCGCAATATTAATGAAACACACTGTATGTCATTTTGTAGCATTATCATTAAATCTTTTCGTACGTATCAAAAACATTTTTTTGATAAATAAGATGGACACACACAATCGTAGGAAAAACATTTATACCGGGCTCGATAACAATACGATAATTAAACGATTGCTTCACAAAAACTCTCCTTTCACCCTCACCAATCTTTCACAGATACGTTAATTTAAGACTGTTTCGAACAGTGATTGAATAGCTGATTTGGAACGCGGCGTGCGGGAAATGATATTTATCAAAGTGATGACATTCAAGACCGTTAACGGAATTTTGTTCGGTGCACACGTGCGAATGCAATAATTATTAGTTTGATCGCTGAATATAGACAATATTATACAACCGTGTTTGATTTACTGCCCGAAACCGCCACATTGGTGACACCGAATTGATAGGGAACTATTTTGTGCAGCATTGGACTGGTTTAGTGAATTGAACACGGTTGTATAATAATGTCTGTATTATGGAGTATAGAGTATAGTCCTCCATAGTCTGTATTCAGCGAATTCGCACGTGTGTGCACCGAACAAAATTCCGTTAACGATATTGGATGTCGAATGTCACTTGTCGTCTGCCAGACTGACATCAGTGTCAGTCAGGTCAGGAGTGGCTCAGGTGCTTGGCTGAACGAAAGGCTGGAGCGTGCCAATAGAATGTTTTGGTGACGCCATATGTGCAAATTAAAATCGACGGGTTCGAGCGGACACACACACCCTCTATAATCACAAGATTTCTAGTTTGATAGATTTCTTCAAGACCTACAACTTTTATGAGTATCGTATTGTTTTGTGCACAATGTCCAAAATGAGTTGACTGCCGGGACTTTTTTCACACTGAGTATTAAATGCATTTATTTATTGCAGGTATATCTGGACGCACCCAAATACTTCTGTGCTTGGTCTACATAACTCGCTACGCTGATGTATGGCTCCGCGTCATCTCAGTCTACAATACGATCAACAAACTCCTCTTCATATCCTTATCACTCTTCACAGTGGCCTTAATTTATCGTTCCTATCGGAAGACACATGATACGCACAACGACACTTTTTCGGGTGTCAAAATCTCCATTCCAGCCTTTGTATTGGCTCTTTTTTGTAATGGCATGAGTATTTCATCTAGCAGTAGATTTGATGATAACTGGCCTTTAGAGGTAGGTCGTACTAATTTGAATAATCCAAAATTCCTTTTCGACAAATTTTTCTGTGGCTAACTCTTCATTTTTCAGGTATTGTGGTCTTTCAGCTTGTACCTTGAAGCATTGGCCATCATCCCCCAATACAGCATGTGCAAAAAATCAGAACACGGACGCAGAATTGTACCATATGTTGGTCTTCTGACATTTTACAGATTCCTCTACGTACAGCATTGGATCGTTCGTTGTATATTCGAAAATCTGTTTGATGCTATCTCATTTGTCTCAGGCACAGTTCAAACTATTATTCTGATAATAATGATCTTGGATGTTTACTATAGTAAGCCTAATCCGAGACATAATTATTGGAAACAGCTTACTGAAGTTTTCACTGCTGAAGCTGTTAAGATAGGACAGCAGAGCAAGGCTAGTGAAGGGCATAAAAATTATGTTTTGGTTGTTTAAGTCAATTTCCATGTTCTTGTGAGTCATAAAGATTACAGTCATTTTTCGTGATTTCCATAACAAAACATCAATCCTGTGATTCAATAGATTGTTAGGTTCGGAGTGAGAGTAAAAGATTTTGTATTTATATTTTAGCTTTGTTTTATTTCAGAACGGCACATCGAACGTGTATGCTTAAAATTACACTTAACAAAACTGTAAATATATATATACACAAAAGTTTTTGTTCTATAATATTACGCTATATCCAAATCTCTAAGCAAAAGTTGGGGTTGCTATTTAAAAAAAGTGTATTTTTTGATGGCACAGTTTTCTAGAACTCTGTATACAAAGTTATATTTTTAAATTCATAAATTGTGACCCTGCTGGAGCTTTATAAGTTTTGTCTTGAAAATTTGTTCCTATCTCTCTTGACAAGGGAGAAAATGGACTTCCACACACCAATGCGCCACCCTGTATATAGTTCATAGATCATAGATCAGTGTCTGTTTCTCGTATTATGTATGAAAAGGATAACGATACTCCCTCTTGTCTGTCAAGTTGAGGGAGTCCCTGAGGGTAAACCGCTGGACGAAGTTCCTGTACATGTCCCAGGAATTTCCAAGGAAGTTGAGGAAAGTTTCAAGAATACGAGGTAGTGGTAAAGAATTCCCAGGGAAGTTGAGGAATTTCGAGATAGGTACGGGAAGTCGGGTGAAGTATAGAGGAAGTCAGGAAATTCAAAAACCATGCGCATGCGAGATATTTGTTTTTCTAGGTTAGACTTGTTATTTCATGCACATTTCATGTTGAAAAGTGATTACTGCATGTTCTGTGCTTCTTGCTCGCTGAAAATATCCGTCGAAATAATATTTCATGACACGTTAAGTGGTTGATATCATGCATAAACACTCTGCAAAACGATTCGTCTTCGCTTTCGATGCTTGCTCACTTATTCATTTGACCCAATATTTATTGATAATTGTTGTGCCGTGTTTATACAACATATTTATACATAGTCATAATTAAAGTATGGTCATAAGCACAGTCGTTGTCAGTCATAACTTTTGGGTTAGTGTCATTTATTCAAAAACCATTTTTTGATGTATTGTGAAATCGCTTAAGTCCAGTATTGTGTTTTGTATGTAAGTTTCGTGATTTCTGAATTTAGACTATTTTCTAACTTTGTTTTTACATAAAACTCATTGAATCAAACAACTTTTCCAAAGACAGATTCCAAAAAGATCATCCAACGAAAAACGAAAAGTAAAATAAACAAGTCACTGAAGAAGTATCAGGTGAAGTATACCTATACATAGTTTCTGGATAATCCACAGAAGTATACTGCTGGTAGCGAAGATAGCTGTGATGAGACCCAAATCGTATTGGACGACAGTATAGTACTCAGGGACTTTATTATGTCGAAGAAGCTGAATACTAATTAATTTTCCAGAAAACCTGACAAAATAACTAAAAAGTGCTCTACTTATGATCAAAATTCTTTGGCACACCCAATATACTGAAAATATCGCTGAGTATCCAATAAATCATCAGAAAGACAGCTAAACAATGATCTATGCCATAACATTGTCAGTTGTAAACTTAGAATTAGCAGAACAGCCATTCAAAGCCCTGTGTGTCATAGTTTTGAAAAAAAGTCGATATTTCAAAAACGATTTTTTAACCTACTTTTTGGGTTACTCTCGGTTAGTTACGACCAACGCCAATACCCAAACTAATCCAAAAACATAAGTAATAGGTGAATAATAATAAAATAAATTTTGTTCACTAATTAGTACCCTTATTTGAAAATAATCCACAAGAAAACCAGAACCAGTTCGCAACGCATCATACTTTGACATCACCTTCAACAACTGTCACGAATAGAATCCTACATTATTATAATAATATTTGAATTCAAGAAAATAATCACCATAAAAGTATATTATAAAAGAAATAGACAATAGGATCTATATAACTTTTTTGCAAAAATAAAGTAACGTATCACTCTTTATAAGATAAGTCTGTCGCGAAAATTTGAATCACTGTAAAGAGAGAGAACTGTCTGAAACTGTCCGTAGACGCAAGTATTATTATGACGATCAATTGCACAGATTACATCGTCCACTCAAGAAAGTTCAAAATGTAAAAAAAAAACATCTTATAACAAAACCAAATTCCCTTAAAATAAGATTGTTGATGACATACATGCGAAGTGAAGTTTGTGTACCCACATTGACAGTCTTGACGTTCGACATCGTTGCCAAATCGCTTAAATGATACAGTCCCCTCAAAAAAATCGCCATAAACTTCAAAATCGAACAAATAATCAGTTTTAAATATGCCTTGAAAATTCAATCATTATGACGATCCATGCGCAGTGGAGTTTATCCACCTACGACAGTTTTGACATTTAACAATTTTGTCAAATTGCACAAATGACGTCGTCCTCTTAAAAATATCGCCATTAACTTGGAAATTATAAATTTTTAATGAGGAAATTTGTCTTTAAAAATAAATGAGTGATCACGATCAATGCGCAGTGAAGTTTGTCTACCTTCAAGGACATTTTTGACATTAGACCTTGTTGCCAAATTGCACAAATTACATTGTCCTCTCAAGAAAGTTCAAAATGTAAAAAAATCAACATGTAATAACGAAACCAAATTCCGTTAAAATAAGATTGTTGATGACATACATGCGAAGTGAAGTTTGTGTACCCACATTGACAGTCTTGACGTTCGACATCGTTGCCAAATCGCTCAAATGATACAGTCCCTTCAAAAAAATCGCCATAAACTACAAAATCAAACAAATAATTAGTTTTGAAAGTAAAAATATTCCCTGAAAATTCAATTATTATGACGATCCATGCACAGTGGGGTTTATCCACCTACAACGACAGTTTTGACATTGAACATTGTTTCCAAATTGCACAAATGACATCGTCCTCTTAAAAAAATCGCCTTAGCCTGAAAATTATCAATTTTTAATGAGGAAATTTGTCTTTAAAAATAAATGAGTGATCACGATCAATGCGCGGTGAAGTTTGTCTACCTTCAAGGACATTTTTGACATTAAACCTTGTTGCCAAATTGCACAAATTACATCGTCCTCTCAAGAAAGTTCAAAATGTAAAAAAAACATCTTATAACGAAACTAAATTCCGTTAAAATAAGATTGTTGATGACATACATGCGAAGTGAAGTTTGTGTACCTACATTGACAGACTTGACGTTCGACATCGTTGCCAAATCGCTCAAATGATACAGTCCCCTCAAAAAAATCGCCATAAACTTCAAAATCGAACAAATAATCAGTTTTGAATTTGCCTTGAAAATTCAATTATTATGACGATCCATGCGAAGTGGAGTTTATCCACCTACGACAGTTTTGACATTTAACAATTTTGTCAAATTGCACAAATGACATCTTCCTCTTAAAAAAATCGCCATTAACTTGGAAATCATAAATTTTTAATGAGGAAATTTGTCTTTAAAAATAAATTAGTGATCACGATCAATGCGCAGTGAAGTTTGTCTACCTTCAAGAGATTTTTGACATTGAACCTTGTTGCCAAATTGCACTGTCCTCTCAAGAAAGTTCAAAATGTAAAAAAATCAACATGTAATAACGAAACCAAATTCCGTTAAAATAAGATTGTTGATGATATACATGCGAATTGAAGTTTGTATACCTATATTGACAGTCTTGACGTTCGACATCGTTGCCAAATCGCTCAAATGATACAGTCCCCTCAAAAAAATCGCCATAAACTTCAAAATCAAACAAATTATTAGTTTTGAATGTGGAATATTCCTTGAAAATTCAATTATTATGACGATCCATGCACAGTGGGGTTTATCCACCTACAACGACAGTTTTGACATTGAACATTGTTTCCAAATTGCACAAATGACATCGTCCTCTTAAAAAAATCGCCTTAGCCTGAAAATTATCAATTTTTAATGAGGAAATTTGTCTTTAAAAATAAATGAGTGATCACGATCAATGCGCGGTGAAGTTTGTCTACCTTCAAGGACATTTTTGACATTAAACCTTGTTGCCAAATTGCACAAATTACATCGTCCTCTCAAGAAAGTTCAAAATGTAAAAAAAAACATCTTATAACGAAACCAAATTCCGTTAAAATAAGATTGTTGATGACATACATCCGAAGTGAAGTTTGTGTACCTACCTTAACAGTCTTGACGTTCGACATCGTTGCCAAATTGCTCAAATGATACAGTCTCTCAAAAAAATCGCCATAAACTTCAAAATCGAACAAATAATCAGTTTTAAATATGCCTTGAAAATTCATTTATTATGACGATCCATGCGCAGTGGAGTTAATCCACCTACGACAGTTTTGACATTTAACAATTATGTCAAATTGCACAAATGACATCTTCCTCTTAAAAAAATCGCCATTCACTTGTAAATTATCAATTTTTAATGAGGAAATTTGTCTTTAAAAATAAATGAGTGATCACGATCAATGCGCGGTGAAGTTTGACTACCTTCAAGGACATTTTTGACATTGAACCTTGTTGCCAAATTACATCGTCCTCTCAAGAAAGTTCGAAATGTAAAAAAAACATCTTATAACGAAACCAAATTCCGTTAAAATAAGATTGTTGATGACATACATGCGAAATAAAGTTTGTGTACCTACATTGACAGTCTTGACGTTCGACATCGTTGCCCAATCGCTCAAATGATACAGTCCCCTCAAAAAAATCGCCATAAACTTCAAAATCGAACAAATAATCAGTTTTAAATATGCCTTGAAAATTCATTTATTATGACGATCCATGCGCAGTGGAGTTTATCCACCTACGACAGTTTTGACATTTAACAATTTTGTCAAATTGCACAAATGACATCTTCCTTTTAAAAAAATCGCCATTAATTTGGAAATTATCAATTTTTAATGAGGAAATTTGTCTTTAAAAATAAATGAGTGATCACGATCAATGCGCAGTGAAGTTTGTCTACCTTCAAGGACATTTTTCACATTAAACCTTGTTGCCAAATTGCACAAATTACATCGTCCTCTCAAGAAAGTTCAAAATGTAAAAAAAACATCTTATAACGAAACCAGATTCCGTTAAAATAAGATTGTTGATGACATACATGCGAAGTGAAGTAGTTTGTGTACCTACATTGACAGACTTGACGTTCGACATCGTTGCCAAATCGCTCAAATGATACAGTCCCCTCAAAAAAATCGCCATAAACTTCAAAATCGAACAAATAATCAGTTTTGAATATGCCTTGAAAATTCAATTATTATGACGATCAATGCGCAGTGAAGTTTGTCTACCTACAACAATTTTGACATTAAACATTGTGGCCAAATTGCACAAATTACATCGTCCTCTCAAAAAACTTCAAAATGTAAAAAAAAACATGTAATAACGAAACCAAATTCCGTTAAAATAAGATTGTTGATGACATACATGCGAAGTGAAGTTTGTGTACCTACATTGACAGTCTTGACGTTCGACATCGTTGCCAAATCGCTCAAATGATACAGTCCCCTCAAAAAATCGCCATAAACTTCAAAATCAAACAAATAATTAGTTTTGAATGTAGAAATATTCCTTGAAAATTCAATTATTATGACGATCCATGCGCAGTGGAGTTTATCCACCTACAACGAGTTTTGACATTGAACACTGTTGTCAAATTGCACAAATGACATCGTCCTCTTGAAAAAATCGCCATTAACTTGAAAATTATCAATTTTTATTGAGGTAATTTGTCTTTAAAAATAAAAGTTTGACATTCTACATTGTTGCCAAACTACACAATTCTCAAGAAAATCGCAATTAACTGAAAAATTTAACAAATAATCAATCTTAAATGGGGAAATATTCCTTAAAAACTCATTTATTGATGGCGATCCATATACAGTGAAGCTTGTGAATCTACAATGACAGTTTTGACATTCAACATTAATAACAAATAACACAAATGACACGGTCCTGTCAAGAAAATCGTCATAATAATCTTCAAAATCAAATACATAATCAATTCCTGATGATGACGCGTTCAATAAAATTGAAATTATTCACGATCCATGCGCAGTGTAGTTTGTGTACCTACAATGACAGTTTTGACATTCTACATTGTTGCCAAATAACATCGTTCTCTTCAGAAAATCGCTATTACTCCAAAATTACGCAAATAAATCATCAATTTTGCATTAAAATCATCCTGGGGATCACTGAAACTTCTCAGTAATATTCTGGTTCCTGATGATTACAACTGGATCTCAGTTTTTACATCAACGAATGAAAAACGTTGTAATATATATATTTAATGCAATTTTACGTTGATCACCAAAAGCCGTTTGACAACACAAGCCTTTATTCTAAACCAAGACGTGGACAAAATGAAAAACAACAATTGATAAAACAGAAATTGTAATGGAATGTACAAATTATTTATTTTCAACATAATTTTGCTGTTCCCTTCATTACAGAAACCATCCTACTACATCTTAACACATTCTATAACAAATTTGGATGCCTTTTGCCCTTTTAGGGGATTTTTTCATGTTCAAACCAGGCTTTACATCAGCAAGCGCTATTGATTAGAGACAATAGACATCCACAAGCTTCAACATACGACTATTAAATTGAGGTGACTAAAATAACATTGAAAATATACCATCTTAGTTAGTAATGAGACATTGTTGAACACATGACGTAGTCTACAGCAGTTTTCAACAACAAATTTAATATCTAAGCAGAACTATATATTTTCAAGAAGCTAACACGCACTAGTATGGACACCAAACATGATTACCTGCTATTTTATTTACAACAATTGATTATTGTTATAAGTTGATTTATCCGTGATCGTAATGAAATTATTTTAGACACCAACGCTTAAACTTAACATAACGTAATACTGCGACTCTTAAAGATGGTATACTAGATGTAGGTTGAACTATGTATATCTATTATAATTGCCGGAATCATAGCACAATGCTGAATGGGACAAAAAACTCCAATTGTAACAAGCGCTAATTAACATTCGATGATATGTAGAATGAACTAAGCAAAGAGAACATCTGAGCCTCTGAGGCCACGACGATAAAAATAAATTCTTCGATAAATGTCTTGATGAAATTAAAAATAAATTGTGCTATTTTCAACTTTTATTTAAAACACGGCTCAATAGAGCCGTTCATTTATTCTTAATAAGAAATAAAGGTAACCTAAAATCTATAGACTATACAATCAATAAATCAAAAAAGACTGTGGTAAACCCTCGCGAATCTGACGGAAATGACGTGAAATGTATTTACATTATGATAGGGGAAATATTATAACGCAACAACACCGCCCCTGTCATAGATTAAATATGAGCGCGGTCAGGTTACACTTTACAAATTGGATTTTTACACGATTAAATCAACAAAATCCTGTCGCTGGACCATGGAAGTAATGAATGAATTTAACGGAGAATCGAAAAGGGATCTGGATAATTTCGAAAGTTTTGCTAAGATTAAACGCTTTAGTCGTTCTTTGTGTAGAGGAAAATGGCGACGATGAGACCGTAAAGACCTAATACTTCAGCGAAAATGAGAATCAAGATCATACCGACGAAGAGTCTGGGCTGTTGCGCCGTTCCTCTTACACCGGCATCACCGACGATTCCGATGGCGAAACCAGCAGCCAATCCGGAAAAGCCGACGGCCAGACCTGCTCCCAAATGCAAGAAACCTCTGCAAAAAAAAAATAAATGTCACGTCAAATTAATCAAATAATTCAGCAGTTCTTGTACATTAAATTTGTAAATAGTTCCGTTATAAAAACGGATGCAAGGGATAAGTGGCGAAAGTTGTCAGCTGACTATGTCAATATCAACGGCGGCTTTACAATAGGGTCAATTGACCTCCCAAATAATCAACAATCAACCATAATGCGCTCACATTATAATACCCGAGAAAACCTCCCCACCAACACATTTAAAGCATCGCACAGATTATCTTGGTAAAAATTCAGCTTTGACGAAAAATCTCTCGCAATTAAAATGCAATATCATCACGCATACGCGGCTGAAGGCACTGAGAGAGAGAAAGAGAAAAGCGATTGGCGTAAAATCAGTGTGTTAGAATGAGAAGAAATATTTCTTTTTAGTCATTGACTCCCACATCTGCACGGGGTTAATTTGTGGCCTACGCTCCCGTTTTGGAACGTCTTCTTCGTCACACATTTTGAGGGGTTGTCGAGTCTTGTCAAGTCAGCTGATGCTGATAGATTTCTATTGTTTTTATTTTGCGGGCGGATTATTTACATACTAAAATGTCGGAGCCGTCGAATCGTTGTGTTGTATGCGAAATTTTGAATTTCATGACCGAACTTTCTATAATGAGAATGTTGATAGCTTGAGGGCTGTGAACATTTTTTTCGTCTCCGAATGTTTGCGTTGTTCCACCGCACATCATCATGTTGAATTAACCTCGAACCGCCACTGGTCAATAAGTAGAATCACATAAAATTGAGTTATTTCAGCTATTGATGTGTAAAATTACTTGATAAGTGTCAACTGGTATCACAATTACAATTATTATGGCTTTACCTGTCAGCTAGGCCGCTAGCCCTTTGACGTTAAGGGTGTCTATTTAAGAATGGCAAGGTGCCAGATCTCAGAAACTAGGCATCCGAGAGACTTGCGGAAAAAAAATTACTGGGTAATATGGAATAGAGAAAATGCTGGAAATATATCAGAAGTTCCCAAGATCGCCACAAGATGGCGTAACGGTGCTATCAAAACACAAAATCGCTGTCTTTTCGTGATTTTTAAATACAAACAAATACAAATGAGTATCGCTATGGATTCCTTGAGAGATTTCCTTCAAATTTGTTTTTTTGATTTTTTTTCCTAACATGTCAAATAAGACAGGTATCAGCTGTCAAACCTTACAACGCAAGAATGCTCATAACTTTAAAACAACCCAACCGATTGACGCGATCTTGGTCTCATATGAAAGAGCATGATCTGCACTTCAAAAAACTTTTTTGCTTTTGAATTTTTGACCTTCGCCATCGCCGCTAGATGGCGTTAACTGGAATGGTAGCATGTTTTTGAGTTTTTTCCAAAAAAATCAAATGTAATGGTATATTTATTTTTATATATTTTAAAAGGGGATACATTTTCCTAAAAAATTCCCACTTACTCCGAAGATATTCGAAAAAAAAATGAAATTTCGCAAAAACGTTATTTCTAGTTCCTGAGTTTATTTGACAAGATATTTTAAAATAAATTGCACGTTCTCATTGCCACTTTTTCTCCTCTACAATATGGCGGTATCATCTGACGTTTCGTCTTTGAGCGGTCATCATCAAGTTCATTTTTTTAAATACCGACCTGAATTTTTATTTTTATTCAAGTAACTTTTGACGTCCTTAATGCATTGAGGTATGGCAACCGTAAAAAAAATACTTATTTGAAAAATAATACCAGAGAAAATATTGAAAATAACAATAAAAGGTGAATAGTAATTGAAATTGAAAATAATGAGGTTGCTAAGGCAACCCATTACTCTACACCCTCATCTAATCACCTAAATGCCTCGAAGACGCCAAAAGATAACAACTAAAAATAAAATAAAAAATCCAGGTCCTTATTAAGAAAAAATTAAGTTGATGATGGCAGCTCGAAGACGAAACGTGCATATTTTTTACTTTATTTTGGATCTGTCAATTTGACAGTGCCTCAAATTTTCCATAGAAAGTATATCAAAACCATAAATCCCCTCTCCTTGCCCCCATCATCAAAAATCATCAGGAAGCTCTGACCAAGAAAAAAACCTGTGCTACCATCTAGGATTGTCTTTCAAACCTCTTCCCTTTCTTCCCTGATCACTACTGTCTTAACTTCAAGGTGAATAGATTGATAGTGACTGAGTGAAAAGCTAGAAACACAGAACACATACAAAGTTTAGAATAAAATCGTTAATGCTAAGTGAAAGCTTTGATTTGCATCCACGGAAAGGCGCTGATGTGCCTGAAGTTCGTTAAATCTCAAGAAGATGGCGATACGTAGAGTACCACATGACAGCTTATTTGTCCGCAACACATCAAACAGTGTTGAAGGGAAAGAAACAGAAGCAGGAATGATTAACCTTCAGCCATTGAACTCCATACTACGTACCTGGAAAGGACCCGGTCGTTGTTGACAACGAATCGAAAACTGTGTCATTCCTGTTATGAGCTAGAAAGAGATAGGTATCCGTAACTATCGCTATCTCTCTCTACTCCATGAATATGGGTCAATGAGTTAGAAAGAGATAGGTATCCGTAACTAACGCTATCTCTACCTGCTTCACTCTCAATAATAAGCGGGTCCGTTCCAGGTAGTATGGAGTTCAATGCCTTCAGCCAATTGACAACTCTCGCCACTTTGTCTTATGCAGCTGACACATTTTTTGTATTAGTACCTTATAAAACAACTACTTAAAAATGTTTGAATCCTCTGAAATGACCAAAAAAAAAAATGTTTCTTTGCAAGAACCAACTTTGAAACTAATGAAAAAACTACTGAAATGTCACGGAAAAAAGTGACGGTACCTTCCGGACTATAATCAATTTATAAATGAGTAGATTAGTAGTAAGGGTTGACCATTTTAGCCGCACGAGAAACCATTGACGCTAAATGTCAAGATCTGGATGATAATTTGATCCTGCAACATTGCAATACGGAAATTTTCCAGAAGCACTGATTACAGGACTGATTATCTCATTTTTGGCACAATTCTTTTTGGATACAGGACAATATATCGATTTTTTTTTTTTTTTTTTTTTTTTTTTTTTTCAAGAGTTATGCCTGGTCTACATTCGATTTCATTTCGAAGTGGAACTGTTAAATGTCCGCTTGGCAAACGGAAATCATATGTAAGCGTGGCGCTGAACACAAATTCAATGTAGATGGCAGCATGATTTCCGTTTTCCAAGCGGACATTTGACAGTTCCAATTCGAAAACAAATTTGATGTAAACCTTACCACTTGATTTTTATCAAATCTAATACAAATTACGCAAGTGTCCATTTTTATGAAGATTTTCACAAAACACTTTATGCTAACTAATAATGTTGTTATAATCTGGATGTTAATTCAGTGGCGTTATAGAATGTCCCATTAATGTAAAATATTTGAATTAACAATAAAAACCAGTTTTGCTTGAAAATAATTCAAATTTTACTGATTGAATAAAACTATTTTTAGAGTCACAATAATTTTATTCTAAGCTTTCTGGTGAAATGGTGTCCGGGAATTTTATAGCTGTTATGGTTATGCTGCCCACTGATATTAATTTAATAGATTGTATAAATTGAACAAAAACGCACAAAATTTAACTAAACTACTCAACAAATCAAGTACTCACTTGTATAGTGTGTAGCCGTTGCTACTAGAAGGCGACGAAATGTTACCAGCAATCAGGATGGCTATGACAAGACCGTAAATGGCAATAATACCCGCCATGACAACGGGAATAATACATTTCATGATCAGTTCCGGTCTCATCACCGACATGGCGGCAATACCGGTTCCGGATTTGGCTGTTCCATAGGCAGCGCCCAAAGCTAGAAAAAAAAATCAAATTCTTGAATAATATCGTTTCTAGAACCTTGGCATTTGGATAAATAAAAACAATCGACTTGAAGGATAAAGTGTAAAGTATTAGACTACAAAAATGTGACGTCACGAGTTTCACGATGGGATACGCGAGTTTCTGGTGGGCGGAGCCATGTGCAATTTTCAATAATTGATGGACTGCCCAAGTCTGATGTCACAAAAGTGGGTGGAGCTTATAATTTTTCCAATTTTTTGGTATTCCATGGTGAAATCCCATAATGAAGATTTTGTTGAATTTGTTATGAGCAAATAAAACTTTTAGCAGTAATATTTGGTATTACAAAAGTGATATTTACTGGAATCATATAAGTTTTCGACAAGGTAAGTTGATGTTAGTGCATGATTAATACTTGGAAACATTTCAAGGTAACCGTTGTCTACTTTTTATTGACTTTTTCTCAGACTATACTGAGGAAAATGGTTTTGAAGCATATTGTCATCTTCTTAGTATTAATGTTTTCTTTAAAAACGATTTTGGAATTTACACAACAAAAACAAAACAATGTGTACCATAACCTCAGAAAATTTCTTAAAGCATTAAATGTCGTTAACAAATAAAACATTATTACTAGATAGCTTGAAAACATTCTTCAAATCCATTTTCCTTGAAATAGTCTAAAGAAAAGTCGATGAAATTGAGAAGAATCCAAACAGGATAACCTCAAAATGTTTCCATGCATTAATTATACACTAAAATCAAAAACTTATATGATACCATCATTTATTACTCTCGTCCAATCAAATATCACAGCTAAAAGTCTTATTGGCTTCCAACTAATTCAAAAACACTCAAGAAACATTTTCTTATGGGATTTTAATATAGGATAGGGATTTGTTTGGAGAAAATATAAGCTCCACCCACTTTTGTGACGTCTCGACTTGGGCAGTCCATTACTACATTATTAAAATTTAATGCTGCAGGTTAATTTTTTAAACGTTAATTACATTATTGCGCCCCAATTTTGATAC
Source organism: Orchestes rusci (assembly GCA_958502075.1). Classification (NCBI taxonomy): domain Eukaryota; kingdom Metazoa; phylum Arthropoda; class Insecta; order Coleoptera; family Curculionidae; genus Orchestes; species Orchestes rusci. Next base: position 75,802,146 of record OY293305.1, on the reverse strand, counting down.
ATATTTTTCCAATCTCCAAAAATTAAGCAAATTATCCATTGCAAAATAAAATATTAATGTAGCCCGATAACAAATAAAATTATCACTTGGAAAAAGACAGCTGTCACGCTTCTGTCAACGTTGATTGTTTAGTGTTGCCGGATTGTACTAAAAATTCATTTTATCAACTCCTTAATGAAAAACTTAGTAGTAACGATATGAAGATGAGTTTTTGTAGCACACACGTCACCACAATTTCCCACTCGACCTATCCATGACGCCACTATTTTTGAATGACGAGCAACTTTCGAAATAAAAAAAAAACACAACCGATGATGGACCGTCAAATGAAAAATCTGTGACTAACAATACCCATACCAATTGGCTAGACAAGTATTACAGACATTTGGCGACAATCCAATTTTTAACTCGTTTGTTGTCCAATTGAATGCGAAACGACGCGAATCCCGCGCTATTTTGCTTTGACTATCGTAAAAGTATTCAACGCATTTTCTCAGAGTCAGAGGTGAATGCCAGCATGAAAATTCTTGCCATGTTTGACTGCCCACATATCATTGACGAGACTGGTATTGAACAAAAAGAGAAAATTTACTAGGATTAGTGCACTTTGGATCCTACTCCTCTAAAGTAGGTATATTGAAAGATTTATGCGAAAGATCAAAAATACAAAAATAAAAAAAATATATTATCTAACATAAATAGTTATAAGCGCGAATAATAATCAAACCAATGCACCGTGGGTGTCAGTGACAAAAACAATGTTATCGACAACAAATTCATTTCCACGTTATCATCAAACAATGAAATTTCCTAAACCAACTTCAAGACTTGTGAAATATTCAGGTGGAAGCTTATTTATACATTTTGTTTATTTATATTTCCAGCAGTTAACAGATATGATCCAGCAAATCATTTTAAAAATGAATCTTTCCAGTCTGTTTTTGACCATAGCATTATTTAAATATAGCACATTACACTTTGATTCCTGGTAATAGTTTGTAATAAAAATCATCAAAGGAAAATTGTTGCAAAATGATGTTATGGCGACATTTTTCTAACATCAAAGCTCAAGTTATGTATAAGTGAAGCGAGAGAGTCGTAAAATAAAACAAGTGGACATGCATTCAATGTTGCGAATAGTGTTCATTGAAAACACACGGTAAACAAGTCATCAATTTATTAAAATAAAAAATCATTCTTCATTGAACAAAATTAAATAATGTAGCAACCAGAGTTTACGGTAATCTATAATGATTGTTTTTTTCATAATTTAATAGAAATTGTGTTTTGCGCAAATTTCTTCAAAGCTTGTTTCAAGAATCCGCAGTAACTAATACAACCTACAACAAATACTATAATCCCAACTAATTACAACAGCCTTAATTCGGATTATTCACCATGGCCTTTGTTTCCTTTGGAAACAATATAACCGAGTTTTATAAGGGTTTGTCTTTTAATTCAAAGGGTCTGTATTACATAAGCACAGAAAACATTTCAACAATTTCCATTGAAAATTTGAAAATAACAAACCACTTTTATTTGATTGAAAAAATGCGGTTAATCCAATAAAATTGCAAAAACATCTATAAACTTACGGGACCGAGATACAATACATTAGAAATGAGAAAACTAACACAAACTCATCCACAGAAAATAGTATATTATTCAACGACTAGGAAATTTTGACTATTACTCACGAGGATAAAGTTTTCGCCATGTCCCGCCAGTAGAATACTATACTTTTTTGATGATTATTTAATAATTGAAGCGAACTATGCAATATTTCATTTGCACGGTACTTATGACAACTGTACTAAGAGTGAGGTTAGTTATAACAATGACCATTAAACAAGTATGGACTGGATTGGAAGGTTGACGTATGTTGACAATTTGTCGAATTTTCTGATTGGCTCTTGAACGGTGGATGTTTTTCATTGGTTGAAAACAATTGACTAATGAAAAAAAAAGTCACTGGTATGAGTAACGAGTCACATTAACCAAGTGGATGTATAAAGCATTTATAGAAAAAAGTAGTTGATTAGAAATCAAAAATTAACATAACCTCAATTTTGTCTTTATGCGGCATTGCCAAATTTATTAATTGTATCACACTGTAGATACCTATGAATCTTACGTAGAAAGCTCCGCCAACATCAATGTTGCCTATATGTCCAAAACTTAGAAAATTTGCTCTCCTTATAATAAAATAGTCGACTTCTGTGATTTGAACGAACCATTCAAAATATTTTTCAGAAACTGTTTTAATAGATTGTAAGACTGTTCCAATTTTCACTATTTTTATCATTTTATGTATGATTTCTTCTTATTATGCATGTTCTATTTGTACGGCCCTGTTAATTATTATTTATTCCAATTTTTCAGGAAACTTATCATTTTCCAAAAACTTTTTTGTGAATTGTTTAATGTTTTTTCTTTTTTTTTTCTATTAGAGTGCTTCTCAACGTTGAAGACTTTTTTTTTATTCTGGGCTCGGTACTTTTGCGCCAAATTTTTCTCAACCAAACGTCTTGAATTATTGCGAATAGTTTTCATTCATGACACGTTTGTCAATTTTTCGTTAGTTTTTTCTTTTTTGTTTTGTCTTTGTTCTGTTCAGATAGTGATTTTTGTACGAAAGATCAACTTTTAAATTTTTTGGAGTAATTCATTTTTTATTGTACCTTCTTACTACTTTTGTAGAAATTCCTGACAAATTGTTCTAATATTTATACAGGGTTTCCCAGATCAACTGGTCACTACTTATACAGCAAAAAATAAGGAACCATGAATAAGAAGTTTGAGATGGAGAACCCAAAGCCGAAAGTGCCCCGTTTCCTAGATACAGGGTGTTTAGTTATTCGAGAAAACAAAAATTACACGCCACAGTTTTTTGAACAAAATTTAGTTTTCTTTCAAAAAACTCATTCAATTTCCAATGAAAAAAAGTCTCTTGAGTTTGTTTTTTACGACGAGTCGAACAGTAGGATCTCATACTTTCACCAAAACTGAAAATTTTCGGTTATCAACGCTTTGAAGGACATTAGTATGGTTTTTATTTTTTTACTCGAAAACGGTGCGTCGGGGAGAAAAAAGTCAAGAGAGCTATTTTGTTGGAAATTGAACGATGCTTCAGGAAAAATTGTTCTGAAAAAGTTATGTTATACCATTTCTTTTTTGAAAAATAGTGCACACATGTTCTCCAACACCGGCCCTGGACAAGGTATTTTTTTTTCAAATACTCAGAAACATGCAGTACCATTTAGTATTTAAACCCTGAAAATTTCATCAAAATCGGTTTAGCGATTTTCAAAATAGATTCAGATATTCATTTTTTTTGAAAAACTTGTACACCCTGTATCTAGGGAACGGGGCACTTCCGGCCATGGGTTCCCCACCTCAAACTTCTTATTTATGGTTCCTCTATTTGCTGTATAGGTAGTGACCAGTTGATCTGGGACACCCTGTATGATTTATTCATTTACTATAAACTATTATTTTGTGATATTTTTGTAGCTTTTTAAAGCTAAATAAATAGTATCATTATTATTATTCCTTATTAATTATTGAAAGTTTTCTTGTGGCAATTTTCCAGTTTCACGAAAATCTTGTCCATATTTTGATAAGTTTTTCTGTATACTTTTGTTTGATGATGCATTTTTCAATTTTATTTGTATAATTGACTTTTTTATACGTTTTTCATTTTCATATTATGAGTTATAATTTAAAGTTTTTTACGTTATGATTTTTGCAGAAAAACTGGCAGCAATATAAAAAAATTATTAGGTATTTGGAAGTTTTGTTCCTGGGCTTGTTGCACAGTATTATTCGAAGCATTTTTTTTTAAATCGAATAAATAATGAAAAGTAGCAACAATTTGACAGTCTTTATTTTATTTTAACAATGTTTCGACATGCAATAAAGTGGTCTTTGTTCTTTTTTTCTCGATACGAGGAAATAAACGAGAAAATATCAAAAGAAAAAAAAATCTGACAGTTCCATTCAGAAAATGTTTTGAAGAAGAGCATTGAATTCTCACTTATAATCTCCCTAGAGCTCGAATTATTTCTGGAAATTTTGTCGAGTTGCGGATTTTTTGAAAATTTTCCCGAGGCGCAAGTCGAGGAAAATTTTCTTGAAAAATTCGCAACGAGAACAAATTTCTGGATTTTTAATTCGAGCTCGCGGGAGTTTCGGCAAGAAAATTTCATGCCAAAACTATTTGAGAAGATTTAATAGTAGCGGCTGGATGTAGCTCCCATGCACCAACCACAGTGTGGGATTGTTAAGGAGAGTGGGGACGGCAACACTGTAATCATATGGGAGCTACATTCAGATGCAAAGCCAGGGAGATTTCCACTTATCAATCTTTCAGTCACGTGATTATGAGTAGGGTGATTTCCGATAAAATTAGGTCGTTACCATAGCAACATGTTAAAATGCAAGCCTATGATTGGTTAGAATTTACTGGTAGGAAATTTTCTATAAAAAAAAACTCCATGAAGGTTCCTTCTTGAGTTTCAAGCTTTGTAGATTAGTGAGTTCAAGTTGAAAAAATAATTGCTCTTTTTATGCCGAATCTGACGTACTTATTGGATTAATATTTCATAAACTAGCAATTTTACGGAAAAATGTCAAAGGAATACAGTTATACAAGTCAAATTTCCTATGAAATGATAAAATTCATAGACCGGTGTCAAGGAAATCAGCAAACTTGAACGAAATCAGGACGTTGAGGTTGCCATATTGTGTCAATTTTCTCTGTATTAGTGATAAAGTCACTATATTCAAATTTGTGTAATTTTAAGGGGAATAAAGAATACTGCGTTTTTCCATCCAAGGATTTGGCATTATTGGTGCGAAATGTTGAACTGACACCACCTGTCCTTAGCTGACAAAATGCTGATTCTACTCTTCTGATATTCCAAATGTCAAATTATGTAAACACCTGAAATAAATCAATTTCAAAAGCACATGATCGAGATTGCCCAAGTTACCTGTGTAATATAACGTGACATTATCAGTCTATTTATGCAACATTATCTTTTATCATGGATCAATGTCTTAATCATGTGCTCGAGCAAACACGCTCACATGACAACCCACCTAATAAAACTATATGAAGCCATGCAATTCAATATTGAATTTTGTTAAAACCGAAGAAAAAACGTTCATGGGCCGATGCCAAACTCTTGGACAAAGCACTGCATTTGGCGAACATAATTAAAACATCATCAAACCGGAGGTTTTATAAATAATTTATCCACAAATGATTCACGGAACCCTGTCGCGTGACGCGGGCGTTATTCACTGGAAATTTGGAATTTCATTATCACCGAGTCAAGTGGACTACTCGAGTGAAATTGGAATTGTCGAGTGCTGGAACTTGACTTGAAGTGGATGATTGTTTAGAACTGAAATTAAGGAAAATATAAACCTTCCACCCTCAACCAAGTGTTGTAAAGTGAATCAATTTGATATAATAACCCACAACTTCCCTAATAATTGAGTTATTGAGTTGAAATTTTCACCATACCTCGATCAGAGAGATATTGAGAAAAATTCATTCAACCTCCTCTAGAATATCATTTTTTTTTTTAAATTGAAATTACCAAGTGTTGTAAAGTGACTCAGTTTGATATAATATTTAATAAACCACAACTCACTTGATAATTGAGTTATTGAGTTGAAATTTTCCTCCTCTAGAATATATTTTTTTTATATTCAAATTGCCAAGTGTTGTAAAGTGACTCAATTTGATATAATAACCCACAACACCCTTGATAATTGAGTTATCAAGTTGAAATTTTCACCATACCTTGATAAGACTTGCCTTTTAAATTGAGGAAAATATGAACCTCCCAACCTACTCTGAAATATTATTTATTTTTATTAAACTTGCCTCCTATATTGAGGAAAATATAAACTCCCCAATCTCAACCTTCTGTAAAATATTGAGTTTTTTATGTATGTAACTGTAAGTGAAGTGACTTATAATTTTTGTAAAATAAATCACAACTCTCTTAATGATTGAGTTATCAAGTTGAAATTTTCACCATACCTTGATTAGACTTGCCTTTTATATTGGGGAAAATATGAACCTCCCAACATCCTCTAAAATATATTTTTTTTTATATTGAAATTGCCAAGTGTTGTAAAGTAACTCAATTTGATACAATAACTCACAACTCCCTTAATAATTGAGTTATTGAGTTGAAATTTTTACCATACCTTGATTAGACGGAAAATATGAAATTTATATCAAATATACATCTATTAATGTTCAAACATATTTTATTTCATACTGTACCGTAAAGTTTCATTTACCGGACCCAAAACCAGTCCGGTAAATGACACTTTACATTATCAGAGACTGTAAAAAAAATTTATTTGACTACTCAAAAAATGACATTTTGCATCATCAAAGACTGTGGAATTGCACTGGTAGCATGGTTTGGCTGGCGCCATCTCATGGTCAGAATGTGAGGCGGACTGCCACTCTAAGTGTATGGTTTGACAAGAAAGCACTTCAAACCGATAAAAAAAAGTCACAGTATGAAACAATGGTAATTTACGTTACTAAGGCGGTAAATGACAATTAACGGCTGTGTATCGTACATTGTTTTGTTTCATACTGTGATAACATTTTTTAATCGGTTTAAAGTGCTTTCTTGCCAAACTATACACTTGAAGTGGCAGTCCACCTCACATTCTTACCATGAGATGGCGCCAGCCAAACCGTGTCACCACTTGGATAAGTTAGGTTGATTATATGTTACCAAAATTCTATGTCACGTTATCAATTAAAATCATGAGATGGCGCCAGCCAAACCATGCTACCAATGGAATTTCACAGTCTTTGATGATGCAGAATGTCATTTTTGGAGTAGTCAAGTAAATTTTTTTTACAGTCTCTGATAATGAAAAGTGTCATTTACCGGACTGGTTTTGGGTCCGGTAAATGATACTTTACGGTACAGTATGAAATAAAACAATGTACGATACACAACCGTTAAATGTCATTAAACTACTCGTCTAGAAATTCTAGACTCGGCTCCTTCGTCCCCTCGTCCATAAACATCTTGACTCGAAATTTACAGTCATTTACCGCCTTAGTAACGTAAATTACTATTATAAACTTGAATTGAGACAACATACATCAGAATAAAAAAGACATAGAAAATTGGAAAATGACGATTTAGATCAATAAAAAGTTTTAAAAAACCTTAAAACATCAATGAAATGATTCAAATTAAAAACAAACCTTGCAAAGAACATAAAAAACTGTATAATTTGCTTAAAAACACTAAAAAAACACATATTAAGTTTAAAAAATGTCCTGAAAATGCCGATTTAAATCATAACAAATCTTTAAAAAACCTCAAAACATCAATAAAAAGTGTTCAAAGCAGAAATAAACGTTGCAAAGGGCAACAAAACGTGTATAATCAGCATTGATACACTAAAAAACACCTACAAAAATAAAAAATGTCCTGAAAATGCCAATTCATAAGTCAAAAGTTTCAAAAAACTAAGGCAAAGGACAACAAAAAGTGTGAAATTTGCACACTAAAAAACAAATAAAATGTTGAAGAATGAGTTAAAATGACTATTTAAACCATTAAAAAGTTTATAAAAGCCTCAAAACATCAATCAAGATAATTCAAAACAGAAACAAACCTTGTAAAGAGCAACATAAAGTGTAAAATTTGCTTGAAAACCCTGAAAAACTCATTCGAAGTTGCAAAATGTCCTGAAAATGTCGATTTAAATCATTATTAAAAAAAAAACTCAAATCATCATTAAAAATACTTCAAATTGGCAACAAACCTTGCAAAGGGCAACAAAAAGTATATAATTTGCTAGAAAACACTAAAATATATTTTATCTAACGCATGATAGTTATAGGGTGTCATTATTGATGTTATTTTGGACAAGTGAAGTGTCAAATAACACACTAGTGTGTTATAATCCATAACTCACTAGTCACTAGTGAGTTATGGATTATAACTTCCGTTCCCCTCGAAAACAAACAAACAATAACCTATTTTGACCATAATGTAAACATGTCACTGTCTAGTCATCCTGGCACTGAAACATATATTTCATAATTATCTCATCAAAAAATGATTTGTTGGATAAAACATTGTATGGCACTCGTGCGTTATGTTTCCGAAGTCACTTGATAATTTATACAAATATTTCTCGCGTGACTTATTTCCAACACAACGCACTAGTACCACAAATAAATATTTTTTTTTACTAAACATGCCTCTTATATTGAGGAAAATCTCAGCCTCCTCTAAAATATTAAGTTTTTCAAGTGTGTAAGTGTAAGTAAAGTTACAAGAAAAATCACAACTTCCTTAATAATTGAGTTATTGAGTTGAAATTTTCACTATATCTTAATCAGACTTGCCTCTTATATTGAGGAAAATATTAACGTGCCAACCTCCTCCAAAATACATTTGTTTTATATTGAAATTGCCAAGTGAAGTAAAGTGAATCAATTTGATGTAGTAACTCACAACTCCCTTAATAATGGAGTTATTGGGTTGAAATTTTCACTATATCCTGATAAGACTTGCAATTTCATATAACAAGCCACAACTCTCTCGATAATTGAGTTGAAATTTTCATCACACCTCCCTTTTAAATAGAAACTATGAAGACAGAACAAATCAAGGATTATTGTGAAACTGAATTCTTCACACCTATTTAGGATTACTTTATGTAACGGTTAATAAATAATCAATGAGTAACTTATTGTTACATTTTATGTCGCCAATAGACGTTTATTGTCCGACATTGATGATTTCCGGTGACTGATGATATTTATTATCACTGATGATTTACTTTTATAGCCCCTGAGATTTTTTTATCAAAATTCATTTTCAACTTGAACGAAAAAATTAACAAGTTCAAGGCTTTTGCATAAATTAAGTATGCCAAATGTCAATTTGATAGATTTCTTAGTGCGCCATCTACAGGGCCAACAAAAGAGAAGCGAACAAGCGACATTGGCCTACTTTCCCATCATCTATTATACTATGACTGATTTTTTAAAAAATCACTGGAAATATTCCAAAAAAACACGGAAATTTCGAAACATTCGCTGGGATTGCTTGAAATGATATTTCGACGTTTCACCATCAATCCATCATCAACTTAGATATCACATGACCCTGTCACGAGGTTTGATTTGATTGTTCATTAATTGATCAATTTTTATAAAATTCGTGGAATTTTTAACGTCAGTTAAAACACTCATATGAGCGAGTTTTTTACAAAACATAAATATTTCTAGGTTATGTAATGTAACGTGAATTAATAGTGTAGTATGTGAATTCATTCATATTCACGTGAATAATCACATGATTAGATTGTCATATGACTATTCATTTGATTGATGTTTTCTCGAATAAATCGTTGAATATGTAAAATGATTGCCGTGAATTATTGATTGCGGAAAATTAATCATAACTAGAAACTGACGGGTGGGTCTAGAAAACATGTGATCAAACCAACTAGGTCAATAATCACCACTCCGTCCGACAAATTCCTTAAAAAAAACCCGACAAAAAGAAGCCAAGAGGCAAAAAGCATCGATTTTTGAACCAGAGGCTCGATAAATGTAAAATCTTGGCATATGACCCGCGCTACGCCCATGAATAGATCCAACTATTATCACTAATTCCCAGGCGAAATTTAACAATAAAGCCTCACAAATGGCTTCGGGCAACTGTTATTTATAGTTATAACAGCTCTAATCAGCTTAGACGAGAATTTAATCAGGAAAATGTCACAAAATCGATAATGTGTTAGATACATACCGCTGAAAATGATCGCTGACGCTGCTCCCATAACTCCAAAGAAGGGTCCGTAGACGGGGTTCTCTTCTCCTATTGCGGACATGGTGTTTGTTTTATTTGGGAGAGTATTTACAGGTCAGAACGATCTGAAAAAGTGCACAACACAGCACGAAACCAGCGAACTCACTGACAAATATGGCTTACACGACAGCCACTAGCAAGAATGGGTCATATGACGATAAGAGAGTGTTCAGGTGGAGTGCGAATAAATCCGACTATTTCATTGGTCGGATTTGATTTTAAGGTCGATGTCGGGCCAATGGCAGCGCGTTTGGGCTTCTGGCTGATGATGTCACGGGTTTATGTCAAAGTAACTAATCGTCTCATCGGATTATAAACTAGAGATTTGGGCCTCAAAAATTACGTTAATATTTTACAATAAGGTCGATTATGTAATTTTTACAGAAAAATTGCAGTTTTTGACGTGGAACAGTCTTTTTTTGAGTCATATGACAGCCATGAGAGATCCGTTTCCGGTGACAGATCAAGGGCGGGATGTTTGAACGTATCCCGCGGGTTCCAACATTGAATTCATTAATTCAGTGTCTATAAAAAACGGTAATTATACATTCCTGTACAACTAGTCTATTAAGAGGCTCAAATACTTGAATCTGGAGTGTTTGAAGTACAGAACCACTTGAAATCGACTGATAAAATGTTGTTTAATATGTACCTCTAAGTACCAGTACATTGTATGATTATTTCCATTAAAACTTTATTATGTCATAAAAACAGCATAATTTCCCATTCATATTCAAGCGTAATGAAAATTAAACTATAATTTCACAAGGATAATTAGAATGCGATGAAAAATATGTCTTGATACTCGCCACCACGAGATCAAGAAGTTTGGAATCTCGTGACTAGTCACCACGCCCATGTCAATGTGCGATGTCGATATCGATATCGATATTAAAGGCTCAGATACCGGGTGTATCGGAAAAGTAGATTTAGTCTGTATGACAGTGACTAGTCAATGTAGTCTGTATGGATTGCTTAATCAAATAAACGATTAATAGAACGTCAGTGTGCTTGCCAAACGACCCAATCTACTTGGAAGAGGGTAGTGGTTATATACAGGGTGTTTCAGAAATATTGTTACAAACGTTGATAGCAGTAAGATCTTGCAAAAATAGTTCGGAAATCAATTTCAGATTCGTGATACCGGCGTTATTGAAATTTGAATTTCATTTTAATAGGTTAGGTTAGGTAAGGTTAGGTTGCGAAAGTCCCCTGCTTCATGCATGGTTTCTACAAAGTTCAAAATTAGCACGATGTCTATGCATTTGCCGCTTCCTCGCCAAGTCTTCAAGGTAGTATTGTCCCATATTCCTGAGGCGTCCTTCTTTCAGTGGCACAGTAGATGTTTTATCGTTTCATCCTCCTCGATGCAGTCCTTGCAGAGATCATCAGTCCCCAGGCCCCATTTTCGGAGCATGGTTCCGATTTCACAGTATCCTGTGATTACTCCCACAAGGGTGCTCATAGAGGATTAGCTCTGCTTTGATATTTTCCCTGTTTTTTCCATATCCAAGTTTCGCCAGAGAGCTCTCGATGTGTTGCAGTCGTTCCGATATGTATAATTACTGTATAGTTTGATCGTTGATAGCGTTATGTTATCGACTTTGGTTCCTTTCTTTATCAGTCTCAATTTTGCCAGTCCATCTGCCATCGTGCTCCCTTCAATATTGCTTTGTCCAGGAACCCAGCATAGAACGAGCTTCTTGTTCCCGAATCAGGCAGGTCAATGCCTCACGTCAACTCATCACTTCCTTACTGTGTCTGATTCTAGTAGTCTGAACGCTGCTTTGCTGTCTGCATAGATTGTGACGTCTTTTGTTGGGTTGTCCAGTCTTTGCAGCAGGTTGCTGCTTCTTTATTGGCGATGATTTCTGCATGAATACCAGATCCTTTCTCAAGCTTGATAGAATCTTGGATGTTTAGTTCCTCTGCGTATATCCCTGCTCCTGTGCCAGTATTTGTCTTTGCTGCGTCTGTAAAGATGGAGATCTCTGTCTTCCTTATAATTGAGTCTTGAACCCAGTCTTCTCTGGAAGGTATTTTAACCACTTCATTATTTTCAAAAGAGCTCTTGTCACCATGTAGTCTGCTGTCGTTTGTAGCAGCTGCGCCTCTTGGTTATCCATTACCTTTGAGATTTCTGTTAGCACCTTGTTGCATGTTTTCACAATTTGGCCCCCTCAGTCTGAGAGCTCTAAAGCTGCCTGTGGTGTGCTGTTCTTTGCTCCCGTTGTACATAGTGTTGCCAGCCGTGAGCATCTTTGCGTTCGAATACGTGTTAGTGGCTTTCCACCATAAAACGGATCCGTGGGTAATTATGGGTCTCACGATCGCTGTATGACGTCCAGTGGATAATGTTGCGATCTTAGTCCCCACTTTTTACCAATCACTCTCCTGCATATATATAATGCATTGAGGCCTCTCTTCACTCTTTCCTTTGTGTTTCATTTTCAGGAGAGCTTTGAGTCTAGGATGATCCCTAGATTTGTCTTATCAGGATCTACTCCAAGACCGTTCTGTCCTGCCCATTTGGAAAGTTCCTTCAATGCAGATCCCATGATTTCACTGGAGTTGACAAGCTTTTGTCCACTACCAGGATTGCCACGTCTGCATAATATGCTACCATATCTCTATTCCTTGTTCCCTGAAGGTTTTTTAGATCGAGTTCACTACGATCAACCACAAGAGTGGAGAGATAACTCCTCCTTGTGGTGTCCCTCTTGTTGTTCTTTTCCTTATATAACAATTCCCATTTTCTGAATTTTAATCCTGCTTTTCAGCATTTTTATTGTCCAGTTGATGATGACTGGTTCTATTTTCATCCTTTCCATTTCTCTTTCAATGGCCTCGGTCGTGACATTATTGAATGCTCCCTCTATGTCTAGAAACGCGCCTAGCGTGTATTCTTTGTCATACAGAGATGTTCCAATTGTTCTCACAATTTCATGCAAAACGCTGTCAGTCGACTTTCCCCTAACGGTAACCATGTTGATTCTTTTATGTGCAGGTCAATCAGATTTTCCAGTGTTTTCAGCAAGAAGGATGATAGACTGATTGGTTTGTAGCCTTTTGGAGATGAGTTATTTGATTTTCACGATTTCACTGCTCACTTCACTTTTTCCCTCGATATCATCCTTGATACAACCTGCTCATCTCATGTGTTCTCGTAACTGCTGATTTCTGCTACGGTACATCCTGGAAAGTGCGTCTCCAATGAAAGTTCCAGTGTTTCCTCGCAGGATTCTGTCCAAGCGTTATCCGGCCTTTTTAAGTTTCTTGGGGTAACTACCCTCATTTGTATCCATTATAGACTTTAATAAATCTTGAAAAAGATGAAATAGGTATTCGCACAAAATCTGGCTACCGAGAGTCTTTTGAGATGGCAAATTATACTTTGGTATTATATTTTATGTGAGGCCTAGAAGGCGCGTACGCTATGGTTATTCAATTTAATTGCCCCATTTTTTTTTTTCAGTGACTTAATCTTATTCTTACATCTTTTTTGAACCAAAACGGCTCCATCTTGTGAAAGAATACTCGGTTGGTGATGTATTTTTATTCTTTTGAAAATTAACACAATGAATTATGCTCAGAATTATGATATTAATAAAAACCCGGCAAACAACAGCCGTTAAGAAAAATTAACCGGTAGGACAATATTGCGAAGAGATTTTTGGTATGCCTATATCCTATATGACAATTTAGCGACCACAAGTGTGCCCTTTGCCATTTGGATCAATATTTTGTAGTAGCCATCCAAAGATTTTTATGAGAATTGAGAATATTATGAAGGCGAACATTTGATTGTGCGTGGCGAGAGTCTCTTCATCTGAAATGGAGAATCAAGGTAGATAGAGATTTGAATATTTCCAAAAAATCAGTACGTCAGACGGAAGAACTAAACTACTCATCAAAATTATTGACACAGTCAAAATTTTCGCCATGTTTGAAAATCCTCAATTTTTTAACAAATCTTTTGAAAAATTGCCGTTTGCATCACGCGAAATATTTCTTTCACGCACAGAGTGATAAAAAAAGAACTATGAAAATAGTCCTTCAAATACTGTCCTCCCTTTCCACATAGATTTTTTTAATTTTTTTCGACATTTTTGATTTTTGCGTTTACAACTGACAAAATCTATTGTTTTTGTTTTTGAAGACTATGAACAAACAAACTAATGAACATTTTTGGTATACAGGGAGTGCTAGAAGCTAGAACATATTAACCATACCATATTTCTAGTGAAAGAGCACTAACATATACAGGGTCGTGACCAGGAAAATGTGGGAGATCTCTCGGATCCAGATATAACATTGAAAAATAAGATGACAAGTTCCCGTAAACTTTTTTCCTAGAGGCCCTCTCTACCGAGATACGAGCCCCGCAATGACGCCACAGGAAATAAATTTTTCTTAAATAACTTTTTAATCACTTAATATAATTTGATGAAAATTTAATATGATAAACAGTAAACATTTCCTCTTTAAATACTGCCCTTAAAACATAATTAGCTTGTTTGGTTTACCAGGGGTGGACCAGGTTGTACAGAGTGATTCATTTTCAACGACAGGGTGCCAGTTCTCGTAAACTTTTCATCGTAGAGACTTGCGGCAAAAAATTTTATCACTAAAACGGCCAAGAGAAAACCTGGAAAATATTTTCAAGTTTCTGAAATGGTCGCTAGGGGGCGTAACAACCAACACCAACTAGCAAAATATGATTTTTATGGAATTTTGTCCAATGAAAATATATCGATGAGCTCCTTTTCGGATTGACTGACTATTTACCTACACTTTTTGTCAAAAACGTTTTTTTCTATCTATAATAATAAAGTGGTGGGGGAAGTTCAATTGTTCTATTAAACAAACGGAGTTTTCTCCCGTTTCGCCTTAAACGAGCTTGGGCTCATATGAAAGAGCATGATCTGCACTTCAAAAAACTTTTTTGGTTTTGAATTTTTGACCTTCGCCGTCGCCGCTAGATGGCGTTAACTGAAATGGTAGCATGTTTTTGAGTTTTTTCCAAAAAAGTCAAATGTAATGGTATATTCATTTTTATATATTTTAAAAGGGGATACATTTTCCTATAAAAAAAACAAAAAAAATTATGATTTTTTTTTTATTTTTTTTTGATTTTTTTTATAGGAAAATGTATCCCCTTTTGAAATTTATGAAAATTATTATACCATTACATTTGATTTTTTTGGAAAAACTCAAAAATATGCTACCATTTCAGTTAACGCCATCTAGCGGTGACGGCGAATGTTACAAATTAAAAAGCAAATGAGCATTTCATAGCGCAGACTATTCTCTTCCATATGAGCCCAAGTTCGTTAAAATCGGTCAAGCGAAACGGGAGAAATCTCCGTTTGTTTAATAAAACAATTGAACTTCCCCCACCACTTTATTATGATAGATAGAAAAAAACGTTTTAGACAAAAAGTGTAGGTTAATAGTCAGTCAATCCGAAAAGGAGCTCATCGATATAATTTCATTGGACTCAATTCCATAAAAATCATATTTTGCTACTTGGTGTTGGTTGTTACGCCCCCTAGCGACCATTTCAGAAACTTGAAAATATTTTCCAGGTTTTTCTCTTGGCCGTTTTAGTAATAAAATTTTTTGCCGCAGGCCTCTACGATGAATAGTTTACGAGAACTGGCACCCTATCGCTGAAAATGAATCACCCTGCACATTTTAATGCTGAATGATAAAGAAAAATAAATCTAGATAGCCTGAACTTTAGGCTACAAAAAAGGTATTCTTGTTTATTATCGATAAAATGAGACATTTTCGTGAAAAAAAAAAACATATTTTTATTGAAAAAAACCTCGAACCTTGACGAAATTATTTTAAAAAATGTGAAACCATGTTTATTCGATTTTGCATTATTTTTTCTGATTAATTTTCATAAACATTCCGAAGAAAATATAGGTATAATTTTTTTTTTAAATTCGTCAAGGACAGGGAATACAAATTTGTTTTTTTAGAAAACGGTTCATTTTATCGATAGTGAAGAAGATTACCTTTTTTGTAGCCTAAGGTTCAGGCTATTTAAATTCATTTTTTTCAAGTCTTCATCATACAGGGTGTTGAAAATTCAAGCATTAAAATATACAACTTAGCCCGCCCCTGGTAAACTAGACAAGCTAATTATGTTTTGAGGGCTGTATTTTTAGAGCTAATGTTTACTGCTTAAATCAAATTTTCATCAAATTATACCAAGTGGTCTATCTATTAAAAAAAAACAGTTTGAAATAATTGTAACATTCGCAGAAATAGACCGCGAAAAATAAACCAGACAAAAAAAATAATTGTTACATTTGGGTTCATAGTCTTTTTTTATAACGTGCTCAAAGTGTCCATCAACTATATCCTGTTGAATAATGAATCCGCCGAAGAAAATTTTCGAAGATTTGAATTTGGTTCAAATTAATAATTAAAATGTCTGAATCTGCTAGAACCTATTTTTTAACCATCTAAATTATCTACAAAACCGTAAAAGTCATGAAATATCTTGGTATCGCATAAGTGTTATAAAACATCCATTATTATCTAATCTGATTTACAATGGAAAATCATGTAGTATAAATTATTTTATGAATATTTTCCATTGAAGCTTTAATATCGTGACGGAATGTTAACAATTATAATTAACGATTGTGCCATGTGGAACGCACAAATGTCTTTCATGGTGAACAGTCAAAATATAGCAAGCAAAAAGATCCCAGAGAAAAATATATTATATGATTCATCCGCCATACTTCAAGTTTATTTTTCTTTTTTCACAGGCTTCACAGATACATGCTCGTGCTCTGTTTGAAAGAAATTTGATTAAGTAATCAACCATAGAGAATATTATAAACTTATGATATGAACATGTTTATTATTGCCTCAATTGGTGCATTTCCTGATAAAGAAAACTTAATAGCCATTAAAATAGTTCTCTACATGAGGATTTAGCGACACCATTAATGTTATCAAGCTTACTATATAGTACACATGACAAAACCAAATTTCTAAAAATATAAATTCCACACGATCATGTACATTCTTAATTATCACTAGTTATCGCATATGGGTAAAGATGCCTGACAGTCAGCTGATAAACCGGCTTAACTTTTCAATGTAATTTATCAATATTTTAAACATGACGCATGACCCATTATGCAACCAGAGACGAGTTTAATTGATATTATGATCATTAAAATTCCCAGGTTTTTATTATTTTAAAAAGCGAGATTTTTTTTCCGATATTTTGACCTGGACTAAATTAATTATTAAAACTAAATTAATACCATAAGTCCTTGACCCATTTCAACGTTATGTGAAGGAGAGTGGGGTCCATTTGTCAATATAAACATACTATAGGCCTTTGACACTAGTTGATATGCAAAGTTTACTAAATAGATATGGGCGCCCTCTCGAAGCGCGCGAAACGGGTTTGACCCTTCCTCGGTCCGCTCGGAGAACCCAGTTCCGAGTAACGAACACGTTCTTTGGCGGTAGCTTTAAACAACCCTCATCGACAGGATAAAGATCTAAAATAATGATTTTTTAAAATCATCTCATTAAACTGTCGGGTCGATCAATTCATAATTTAAATTTTCAAATATTCTCATTGCAATGTCCCAATTCGATTTTTCCACGGATACCCAATAATTGTTATCTAAACATTTATGAGCTTCGTTTGATGAATTTAGTCGCGATAAAATGTGAAAATTCATCTCGTCGAGCATGAAACCCGTGACGCGAAAATCAACAACTACGTAACTCGGTAAATAATGAAGCAATTATTTCGAGGAGAACACGATAAATGAGCGCGATGCAATGGATCGGTAAATTCCTATTTATTTAATGGGATTTTTGAGATATTTTTCCAGTGTATTTACTAACCATTTTGACCATCATCATAATCTATTGAAGAAAAACTTGTTGCAAAATAGACATTTGTCCAAACATTTTTTCAAACTTACAATTTTTTTCCTCAACTTTTCAACAGTATAGACTTGAGAACTCTAATCTATCATAAAATGGATATTTTTCTTTGAGCTGTTCAAGATCTAATTGTTTTTGTCAAAAATTGTAGGAATTATGATTATTTTTCTGGATACGTTCTTATTTTCATAAAACTGTCCCAAAAAACTACTTTTTCCAATTCCACACATATCCAAACCGTAGTGCATCATAAAATGGATGGAGCTAAATCATTTTTTACATGGTGTCATGTCATGTAGCAGTGGCGGATACCAACTTTGTTATTTAAAATACAACACCCAGTATTATTCGGTTTTTGGATTTTCCAGTTCTTCTGTTTTAGACATATTCAGTGTTTTCAGATTTATTTTAAAAAAAAAATCGCTAGAGCACAGTCCTCAATACTTATCTTCGATTCATTTAGGACTTGGTAATGACAAAGTCAGTGAGAACCATTTCAGCTTGTGTTTCTACTGATATGGAAATATCAAAAAATTGTTTGACTGCATATTTATGACAGTAGTTGTCAGACTATTTTTTGATTTTTTAAATTTTTATTACTCTAACTTGGTATTTATTATTATTTGAATGTGTTCTAGCATGAAATAATTTCATTTTTGTGATATTATTTGAAAACACTTGATATTTCCAGAACAGTTAAAGATAGGTATAGGATATGTAGCACAGGGTGATTCATTTTCAGCGGCAGGGTGCCAGTTCTCGTAAACTATACAGCATAGAGACCAAGGAAATAAAATCTGAAAAGTAATGTGCCTAAGAGAAAATGCTGGGAATATATTTCAAGTTTCTAGGTTCGACGCAAGGGGGCGCAACGATTCTATGAAAACAGAAAATTGAAATATTTTCGAAATTTTCCATAAATTTGGAGCAGATTTGATACGAAATTCTCCACAAAATTGCTCCCTTGTTACTTCTCTCTAAATTGTCAAATAAGTCATCAGGTACGGGCCGTCAAACTTTATGTTACTAAATTGCCTATAACTTCGGAATCCCTTAACCGATTTGACTTATCTTTGACTCGTTTGAAAAAGGAAAATCTGCTCTTTCTTTTGTATATGATTTTACTTGGCTTTAGACGACCACACATCATAAATAATTATGAAAGTCAAAACTGTTTTCGAGGATTTTTCAAAATTTGCAAATGAAAACCCACTAAACAGATTCCTCTATCGCGTCATTTGAAAAATTCCGCAACACTTTCGTATGGATAATTTCTCTAAATCTTTTCAAATAGAAGAGTTATGGAGACAGGAATCCATCGGAGAATACTTTTGAAACAGCCCCTGTAAACTCGAAAGTGTCAAAAGGAGTGCCTTGACAACTTGACGGTGCGGTGGGCATTCTGGGCATTTGCACTGGTTTTTTTGTGTTAATTTCATTTTTGTCGATCGTATTATTTGTTACTTTTGACTCACTTTATTCTACTTGGAAGCTGCCCGTGGAAAAAAAACGAAACATAGGTTTTTCTTTTTAACATTAACTCAAGAACACGTCATCCTACGCCAATCAGAATCAATCTTTCTTTTTGACATATTCAAATTTACAGGGGCAGTCTCAAAAGTATTTTTCGAAAAATTCCTGATGAAGTATTCTTAACTTTTCTATTTCAAGAGATATAGAAAATTGATCTTATGGGGTTGGTAGGAAATTTTCCAAATAACACGATACATGCATATTTAGTGGGTTTGCATTTGGAAATTTAAAAAAACCTCAAAAACAGTTTTGAAGTTGACAATTTATGTTGTGTGGTCGGCACATGGAACAGAAAGAGCGGATTTTTCTCTTCAAAACAAGCCAAAGAATAGTCAAATCGATCAAGGGATTCCAAAATTATAGGCTATTTAGAAACATGAAGTATGACGGCCTGTAGCTGTCTTATTTGACAATTAGGAGAGAAGTCTCGGGGAAAAATTTTGTAAAGAATATCGTCGCAGATCTTTTTTTTCCATATTCTTTTTTGGTAGTTCAATGGGGAAAATTTCGAAAATATGTCAATTTTCTGTTTTCACATTACCGGTACGCCCCCTTGCGGTGGTCCTAAAAACTTGACATATATTTCCAGCATTTTCTCTTGGGCACATCACTCCATAGATTTTTTGGCACAACACCCTCTGTTGCTGAGAATGAATCACCCTACCCGTATAACCAAAATATATATAACCTGTATCGGTTCTATATGAATATCTTTACTCTATAAAGATAATCTATATTCTTTCGGCACAGCGACGATGTGGGTTTTAATACAGTCTGGCTCCAGATAGAACAAAGGTTGTATTTATCGATTCGGTATAGCCACGATATAGCTTGGATATAGATTGAATACAGTTCAATTTATAGAATCGCTATGGCAGCTATACAGACCGACGATACGTTTTTACATGTTTCAAGTAAAAAATATTTAGATTGTTTCAACGTCTTTATTTGTAAATCTTCAGTCTTTATTATAGCTTCATAGTTTTTACCCCTCTTTAAATCCATGTAAGCACATTTCTTCAACTTGATAATATTCTATTATATGTACCTATCTTGTTGGCCCCTGTCGGGAATCGAACCTGGAGCTCAGTAGCAGTGGTATAGAGCAGTGCAAGAGTGCGGCAGCTTAACTCACTCGGCTAACATCTCATGTGTTTAATTGTGGCTTTCACTCTATATTTTCGAGTCATAGATAAATAGGAAGATAGGATCACCTTTTACTTTGCACTTGATCAAAATCTAATAAATAATACCAAAAATTAAAAATAGATAACCCTCCCGTCGCGTCGTTGGCATGATGTGCGACTTGATACGACTAGAGGATATCAAAGTCGTCGGGTAATATTAATTATATGATTAATTAAAAGGTATATATTGAATAAATTAGTTTTATTGAAACGTGCGTTCCAGTTTCACCCGATTCAAATGAAACCAATATCGATCATTTTGTAGAAAATGAAGTTCTCAGTATCTCCGGAACGCAAGCTATGTCTTTACCTATTTTAGGCCATCTGTCATGAAGATTCTGTACAGAAAACTTGAGATAATCTGTATCAATGCGTTATTCCTTCTATTTGATATTATGCAGATGTAGGTACCGCAAAGTTAGAAACTAGATATAATCGTAGATTTTGTAAAGAGTTAAATAACTCCTGAGTATAGAATACCTTTACTCATTTGTATAATATTATATAATTGACAGATTTTATGAAGAAAACATACATTATCAATTACACTAATTGTTTGTTTGGTAGAACTTTACCGAAACTATATTGATTTGATATCGGTAATATAACAGTACTTTATCTGTCCTATAAAGATCAAATCTATATTCTGTACAGGGAAAAATATATATAGACCAAACTTTATATTTACTTTACAGTTTGAATGACGGATATATCTGTAAATATTATGTATAGTAATTCTATAAATATGATATATAGTTCATAACTTTATCGAAAAATCTTTATAGATTATAAACTAATCTATATAGTTAAAGAAAACCTGTATCGCTTGGTTATACGGGTAGTACATATGAAACATGTCCAAAGTTTTCTGAAGAATCCAAAAATAGAATAATACTGGGTGTTGTATTTGAAATAACAAAGTTGGTATCAGCCATTGCTACATCACACGACACCCTGTAAAAGATATGTTTTTGCTGGAAAAAATGTACAACCGAAAAATATCAGTCGATGTGTCCGAGAGCGTTTCTTCGAAAGCGTCCCCATTCATTAATTTTCGAATTCATTCTATTTGGCTGTTCCACACTGTATACCGAACTATTGGAAAACGTTTGAAAAAATCATATTTCAACGAAATGAGAAAATACGTATTATTCTTTTTCCAATTCTACAGTTTGCAATAAAAAAAATCGATTTAACATCTCATGCAAGTTCCTCATTATGATTCTTTTTTCTGAACCAGTGCACTCAATTAGATACTTTTCAGAAAAGTCATTGACCTGTCAAAAAAAATACTTTTCACAACAAACTCCACACTGCCCAAACTCTAGTGCATCATAAATGCAAGCATTATGCAAGATAGATAGGGACTTTAAATACAAAGTTTGTAGGTACAGTTCATTTTTTATTTAAAGTTACAGTGACAGATCAAAATTTTAGGTTAGAGGTTGGCAAACATGTTTTATTACGATAGTTATAGACTGAACTGTGATTCGTTTTATTTTGCTATGTTCAAAATGTATTTGATTTGACAGAAAAAACGTTCGAGTATAGAGAGTGATGATAATTTTGGAATTGATTATCAAAATCCTTCTTTAATCGAGAAAATCAAGTCGATTATCAAGTATTTTATCATTTCATTTCAATTTTAGCGAGCACTTAATGTCATTTAATTTTTTTTGCCAACCTTCAACCTCCAATTTTGATCTGTCACTGTAACTTTAAATAAAAAATGAACTGTATTAACATGAACCGCCAGAAAAAAATATTTTTTCGTATACCAGGTGCACTAGAAAAGTGTGGCAGACAGAACTCGCATTTTTTTAAATGGAGCACCCTATATGTATATCATTTTATAATCAAATAGACATTATTTTTCTGATCTCAAAAATATACAACATGTAGGCATTCCTTCCAGCCGTTTTCAAAATATTTGAGATTTAATGTTGGTTTTTTGGTATTGCCAAATTTAGTATTTATGACTAAAATAATTGTTCGAACATTATTTATTAATTTGTATCCTTCCAATAATCTAAAGCAACGAATATAACAAGTGAATACATTGTATTATAAATAAATTGATATCATAAAATGCATTTAAAAAAATGTATTGTGAATATGGCGGGAATATTCAATAATTGCACTCTATGATATCAATTTATTAATAATATAATGTATTCACTTGTTATATTCGTTGTTTTAGATTATTGAAAGGATAAACATTAATAAATAATGTTCAAACAATCATTGTAGTCATAGATACTAAATTTGGCAATACCAAAAAACCAACTTTAAAACTCAAATACAGGGTGTCCGGAAATCGCGCGTCAGGATTTTGGTGGGCGATTCTACATGAAAAATTAATGCAACAAACTTCTATACAATTTTTTCAAAAACTTCAAAAATTTTTTCAAAGTACGAATTTTTAATTATTTAAGGTACGGTTAATGTTTAAAGTCGTTTTTCTCGGAAACCGTTAATTCTACGATGATGCAACACGAGCACCTTTTTAAAAAATATTTTGATGCTCTTTACTAATTTGACATCCAAATTTATAAAAAGATTAAAACAAAAAAGTTCTAAGTAATTTTCCTAAGGTGAAGGACAGCTTCAGCCTTTTGTCATTGACGACTAGCGTCAAATTAATAGGGTGAATACAAAGAAACACTAGTGACATGCATGCAAAATTTGGCGAAAATCATTACACTAGAAAAAAAGTTATTAAAAAAAATAAGAAAAAAAAAATATTTTTTAACACCCTGTATCTTCCTTAATTTTGAGTTTTTGAAAAAATTGTATAGAAGTTTGTTGCATTAATTTTTCATGTAGAATCGCCCACCAAAATCCTGACGCGTAATTTCCGGACACCCTGTATTTTGAAAACGGCTGGAAGGAATGCCTACATGCTGTATATTTTTGAGATCAGGAAAATAATGTCAATTTGATTATAAAATAATATATAGGGTGCTCCATTTAAAAAAAATGCAAGTTGTGTCTGAAACACCGTGCACCCGGTATACAAAAAAATATTTTTTTCTGGCGGTTCATGTTAATACCTACCAACTTTGTATTCAAAGTCTCTATCTATCTTGCATAATAAGCGAGTAAGTCTGCAGACGAAATATACGGAAACACCCTGTACACTGTTTTTCAGTATTCGCATCCATACGTTAACCGCCAAGAAAACCGTTTCATCTCCTATAGATGTGCTTAGTATGTAATAGTTGCGATCTGCACATGCGTGTATCGATGCAGACACGGCTACGTGAAAGTTGACACATGTCTAAAGTTTAATTCCATTGGTGCTATGTTAGATTTCCAATTTTTGATCTTGAAAATTTCTCTTTCCGTATTTTAAATCTATCGACTAGTTGGCTGTAACTCAATTTATCGACTTTTGAATAAAGTGTGTCATTCATTCATTTTTTATTTTGATTTTCCCACACTGTTGCATAAAGTACACTGATTTTGGACCTATTGACTCCAGTGGCGTGCATTAAAAGTTTTTAAGCTATTGTTGTTACGCCACTGCCATAGCTAAACCAGTAGAGTAAAGAGTTGTTGCTTGGATTTGCTCATGAAAGTGATAATTTGCATGTACAATCAAAACATCTGGTTTGAATAACATCATGTTAAAGAAGCCAATTTCTACTGCACGCCACTGGAGTTAATAACGTTCAATCGAATCAAATCAAATCACATGCTTTATTGCCACAGAAGGATCCTTCTTGAAATACCTTTCACCAGATTTTCTGTCACCAGTTCACTATCATCAAATGAATATATTCCTCTTCAATATTCAAGGAGAGTGTATAGCCTTTATTTCATCGCTATCACTACTTGTCGTTGAATACTCGAACGATTTTCCTTGATCCTTTACACTAAAAAGTTTGATAAGAGGAATTTTTATCACAAACGGCAACGTTGGGCATCAATCGAGCTATTTGAAATGCGTTGCCATGACAGTAATAGATTCTTCAAAGTGACGGTTGTTGTCATTTTTCAGTTGAAAATTATTTATTTGTGCTCGAGAACAAGATTTAGTGTGGCAATTATGCCAAAAAAGTGCTGTGTTTGTGGAGCTCTTTAATAGACGGTTGGATTGTCACAATTATCACAAATAATCTGAGATAACATTACATAAATATAAACAAAAACAAAATGTTATCGACTCAAACAAATTGCGTACGTTCGGGGTGCTATGCTTGTTCTAGTGGTTCAATGTTCGAAGGTGTGTGCCTTGGTATTTGGTATTGGTATGGGTGGGGGGGCAAACCACTGACCGGCGAGTAGGCCTTGAAGTCCCTTTTCGCCAACCCCATCAGGACCATTGCAGTTCTAACTAAATTGATGATGGAGAACATCACCTAGTTATACAGGGTGATTATGAAGTTGGTATTTTCCTTTCAACACTGTATAGAATGCAAGAAAATAAGAAAATTTTTCAAATAAAATCATGTCCGAAAATGCTTTGTTATTACCGAGATTCAGGGTATTGGTTTTAAGAAAAAAATGCCTTTTTTATCATAACTTTCCTACCACTCCAGATATTTCCACAAAATCTGGTACACTTCTTTTGACCATTAAATTACATTTTTTGACGTAAAAGTTTTCAAAAAAAATCAACCAGTGGCGTTCGAACCATAGCATTTTCGGACATAATTTTATTTGAAAAATGTTCTTATTTTTTTGCATTCTATACAGTGTTAAAAGGAAAATACCAACTCAATTATCACCCTGTATATTTGAACTTGCGGGACTAATTAATTGAGGCTAATTATTTAAACATTTTAAAATACTCAGTAACATAAGTCATCAATGAGGGTAGCACTAAATGTCGGACAGAAAATATTTCTGCCCACCTCGGGATTTGAACCCAATCAGATCGCCAGCTATTTCCCCGGTGACCTTGTGGCGCCTTAGACCACTCGGCCAACTAGCCGCTTAAGTGTGTGCCTCAATCTTTTCTCTGGTCCAGAAAAAATGCTTTTTCAAGGGATAAAAGACACACGATTTTGAAAATTTCAAAAATTTAAGACACTACTTTTTTTTTCAAGATAGTCCAAATATTTGAAATATGGATAGAAATATTTTCAAGATCAAAAATTGGGAATCTGACATGCACCTAATTTTGCTCAAAGGACATGAATTCCTTAGACAACCCTGTATAGGTGCATATATCAAAGAAATAGACCGCTCCAACCATGTACATGTTCTCGAAGATTTGGTGAAGAACCTCCGGAAGACCGCAACTTGATATCTCTTTCCGTTTCGAAAAAATCGAGATTTGAATTTGAGTAAAAATTTCCATGCACTTTATTATTTTGTCCTCGTGGACAATAATAGCCTAGTTTATACCGACAACTTGGTCCGTGGACCAAGTACCTAATTCGGACTATATCCGAACCAAATATTTGGTTCGAATGGTGTAAACAGTTGCGGACTAAGCTGGTCCGATCTTGGTTCGGTACTCGCCAGCAGGTGTACCGAACTAAATTTGGTTCGATCTGGATCAAAATTATGAGGTTATGTTGATTGTTATTATTGTGAATTGTGTTGGTTCTGAGTTTCTAAGGCAATCTGAGCGAACTTACTTATGTTTTCTTTGGTTACGAATTGTGTTTATGAATAATTTCGACTTGTTTTTGGCATTTGACGAATTGCGGGCGTACACATTCAGTTCACGCGTTGCAAGACGGTGTAAACGGGCAGGAAGCAAGCATTGGTCCTACCGTACTATCCCCAACAGCTTGGTCCTATCGGACCGAACTAAACGAGTTATCGATGTAAACTAGGCTAATGATTAAAAATGTTTTCTTTCAGTGAAAACCACAGCATCGATGTCCTTTTTATCATTTGAAAATGCTCAGTCCTGTAACCGTCCCATATGAATTCCAGGTAGTAGGACCCAGTCTATTTTAGCGGATGATGTCACTCAAAAATCAATAAAAACTGCAAAATTTTATAACAAAAATCTTTATTTATAGCACAAATTCAATTTTAAAAATAATAAGTAACATTAAAACAAGAACCTACTTATACAAAGGTACAACAATAGATTAATTTTAAGCATTTGTTCAATGTTTATCCAATGCTTTGGTAAGAAGATCGTTCATGGAGGTGAGTAGAACCCTGGGGTCTTCTACTAGTCCTGCTCCTACCATTGAATTGGCAAATAACTGAAAAAATAAGTAAAACATTGTTCAACGGTACACAATCCAGTTTGGCCCCACGTTGGACGCCAAAATTTGCTGAAAACAACGCCACCTCACCTGATTTGCCAAAAGCTCCGCCAATTCCGGATCACTTCCTTTAAGCTTATACAGTTTCTTGATGATAGGATGTCTGTAAATCAAAATTTTAACCCTGCCTGACCTAGCTATAAGCTTACTTGGGGTTAATTTCCAGCTGCGGCTGCAATATCGCATAACGCCTATCCTCCGGCAACCCATGGCTTTGCGTACGAATAAAGTGCCTTGCAGCTGCCATTTCTTCCACTGTTACAACACACGGATGGTTTTCCAGTCTAGTTGTTGCATTAACCGCTGTTACTCTGCCTGTTAGTTTGTCTTTTAACCAGTCTGACAGTTCGTTGATTTCGCTGCGTTTCAAACTGTCATCTCCTAGATTGGTCAAGTCACTAGCAGCCTTGTCATCTCTCATGTCTTTTTCCACAGATATAAGTTTGTAGCCTTGGAATTGTTGCAGTTGCATCAGGACTAGTTCATCGTAGGGTTCGTAGCAGAACAGCACCTCTTGTTGTTTCTTTTTTAGTGATTCGTAGTAGGGTGATGCTTCTGCCAGAGTACGGCTTGGAGCAGCCAAATAAAAAATCGTTCTACTTTCCTTGGCTTTGGCAATGTAGTCAGTCAAAGTGATTTTTTTGCCCGGTTCCAGATGGGAGGACTCGAAAAGAAGAAGTTTCGCTGCGTCTTCCTGTGGCAAAATTAACAACTAATTTACTAAATCTTTACGCTTACTTTCTCCATTTGATTGTGATTAGTGATGATTCCCTCTTTAATGAAGATACCATAATCTTGGTAGAATTTCTCATACTCAGCTTGGTCTTTTTTCAGGTTATCTAGCAAGAATTTGGTTATTCGTCCTGTAAGCACGTCTCTCAATTTTCTACATAACAAAAAACCCATAAAATGCTGGTTATTTAATCAATGGTGGTCACCTTATTAAATTACTGTTCTGCAACAGTTCTCTGCTTAGATTCAAAGGAATATCTTCTGAATCCACAACCCCCTTTACAAATCTCAACCATTTTGGCAGAATGTTGTCTGTTCGGTTTTTAATTAGGACTTTTTTGGTGTACAACGCTACACCAGATTCGGTTTCTCTGGACATTTCGAACAGACCTGGAAATATGGGGAACCATGTTTTACATTTGGCAACGTTGGGCATAACGAGAAAGACAAGCCATGGCGTTAACGCGGAATAAGATTGTCACGTGACCAACTTGGTCCGATTATAACGAGTGTTCAATGAAAAATACGATCAAGTCACCTCTGGATTTCTTTTTCTGTCATGAACGTAGGTCGTGGCTAGTTTGTATGGTTTGGCATCATGGCATCTGTGACGGTTAGAAAGTGTCATGTCTAATTGCGATGTTAGCCAAGACATACGTTTTTTGAAAAAATTGCAATCCATAGGTGACTTGATCGTATTTTTTATTGAACCTTCGAAAATTGAACCACTAGAAGCATAAACAAACAATATTGTGTGAGTCGAACATGTCAATGTAAACATGGGGGGAAAGGGGAGAAGCAAGCACCTTGTTTGCCATATTTACTTCCTTTCACCAGATTTTCTGTCACCAATTCAATAACAATGACTTGAAGTTCACTTTCATCAAATAAATATATTTCTCTTCAATATTCAAGGAGAGTGTGGCCTTTTTTCATCGCCATCACTACTTGACGTTGAAAACTCGAACGATTTTCATTGTTCTTTTACACTAAAAAGTTGATAAGAGGATTTTTTCTCAGAAACGGCAACGTTGGGCATCAATCAAGCTATTTGAAATGCGTTGCCATGACGGTAATAGATGCTTCAAAGTGACGGTTGTTGTAATTTTCCAGTTGAAAATGATTTATTTGTGCTCGATAAGAGGATTTTGCGTGGCAATTATACCAAAAAAGTACTGTGTTTGTGGAGTTTCTTCATGGACGGTTGTATTCTAGAGATCTAATCACAAATGTGTCAAGATAACATTACATAAATATAAACAAAAACAGAATGTTATCGACTCAAACAATCGTGTACGTTCGGGGTGATATGCTTATTCTAGTGGTTCAATGTTCTAAGTATTGAACACTCTTTAGAAAACAGCATATTATTATTCTATGAATAACTTTGGTTTGATTGTGTAAAAGAAGAACAATTTAGGTAAGTCACAGTTCGAATGTGATTGTTTTTCGTTTTGGCTGAAAGTGAGGTTATCATGAGAGATGGGTCGACAATTAGGTATAAAATTTTGTTGACTTTCTTATCCAATATGGCGGGCTGTAGGCAGTTTTATCAGATAAGGTATCCACACATTATTGTTTTTTTTTAAATTTTCAAGCCAAGTTTTGGGTCATAGAACAAATTAAACACAAAACAATGCTGAATGAACCATTTTCAACACAAAAAATTGTCCCAAAACGAACAAAAACTCCCTTGGTTTGTTTCATTTATGGAACTTCAATGCAAAGTTCTCAAGCTTACCCACACTTCTCAAGAGCCATGACTGCAAATAGTTCGTGTTTTATACTTTAATTTACAATAAATTATAGTTTAAAAATAAAAAAACACGCTTTTGAACT
Organism: Orchestes rusci; assembly: GCA_958502075.1. Lineage (NCBI taxonomy): Eukaryota > Metazoa > Arthropoda > Insecta > Coleoptera > Curculionidae > Orchestes > Orchestes rusci. The sequence goes on along the minus strand of OY293305.1, from coordinate 75,772,788 downwards.
AAAAAGTAAAAAATAATTTTTAATTTAATGATTGAGGAGAAAATAAATGTCATTGTAATAAACATTATTTTGTTATAATTGTTTACTAATATCTATTTTAAAATGCAGGGTTGGAGTAAAATTGCGTTATAAACAAAGCCTTTATAACAATTACATTAATTTTCTCGTTAATCATTTTATTCTTGAATTAAAAATTATTTTTTACTTTTTAGTTCAAAAGCGTGATTTTTAATTTTTTTAACTATAATTTATTTTCTTCTTTCTAGTTCGAAAGTGTGTTTTTTGGTTTTTCAAAATATAATTTATGTAATATTATTATTAATTTTTGATATTAAATTATTATTACAGTCATTTATGGGTAGCCCGAACATAATCTGAATTGCGTAAAATGAATTAACTTGGCAACTTTGCCTATCACTCCTATCAGACGGCCGCGGCCGGTTTAAGAATACCCGTTACGTCCTAATACAGGGTGTCCCTGAAATGACTGTACAACGCTTAACCACCAATTACTTGACCAAAAATAGGGCGCTCTAGGCAAACTCACCTATATCCAAAATTGTTTCGTTAAGTCTACAGAGGGCGTCAAAGTTTCAAAAAATGTTTGGTTTTTCCTACATTTTTCAAAAACGTACAAATCGATTTTGATAATTTTTGGTACCTAGTCTTGGACCATGAAATTGCGTTTTTTGTTTCTATAGCGAACGATTGTTCTTGATCGGAAGTGTTAAAAAAGTGACTTCACATGTTGTTATTTCTTTTGATTTTTTTGTAATTGACTTTTTGGTAATTTAGATGCTTTTATCTAACAGTTCAATGTATTGGGAAGTTTTTCTCTCTCTGGGATAAGTGGTCTAAGCACAGATCGAGTTCCGTGACGCCAGCGCGGCAACATTCACACTTTAATTACGTTTTCATTGCTAGTTTCGGTTCAAAATAAGTTATTAACTTGCCATTTGCGCCATTTTTGTATATTTTTTTGCGCTCTTTCAAACTAACGTAATGAAGAACACCTTTGTATTTAATATTTTTGAAAAAATCTATGAAATAATTCATTTTAACAGAAAGCGCCCTCTACCGTTCAGCAATAAAATAATTCGTAAAGTGATATTACACCATAAAAAAGCATAACAATAAACCTTTAAAACGACGCTAAGTTTATTGGAATCGGTTAAGCCAATCAAAAGTTATCAACAATTTTAAAAATTAACATTCGACCCTTCCCCCACCCTTTATTTGACAGATTACAAAAAAAAAGTTTAGTATGAAAAATGTTAATAATTTCATCTTCTTTAATATTAAATTATTTATCTGGTGAGTCACCATTCAATATTGTTAATAAAACCTATATTTTCTATTTCACTATTGTATTACGCCCCCTATCGGACATCGCACGAACTTGGAAATAATTTCCAGCAATTTCTCTTGGCAACTTTTATAAATTTTTTTTCCAAAAGTGTGGGATGAATACTTACGGAGATATGGCCGGCGACCTTTCTTAGTTGTACACCCTATACAGGGTGATTCATTTTCAGCGACAGGGTGCCAGTTCTCGTAAACTATTCATCGTAGAAGCTTGCGGCAAAAAGTTTTATTACTAAAACGGCCAAGAGAAAAACCTGGAAAATATTTTCAAGTTTCTGAAATGGTCGTTAGGGGGCGTAACAACCAACACCAAGTAGAAAAATATGATTTTTATGGAATTTTGTCCAATGAAAATATATCGATGAGTTCGTTTTCAGATTTACTGACTATTTACCTACACTTTTTGTCTGAAACGTTTTTTTCTATCTATCATAATAAAGTGGTGGGGGAAGTTCAATTGTTTTATTATACAAACGGAGATTTCTCCCGTTTCGCTTGACTGATTTTAACGAACTTGGGCTCATATGAAAGTGAATAGTCTGCGCTATAAAATGCTCATTTGCTTTTTAATTTGTAACATTTGCCGTCGCCGCTAGATGGCGTTAACTGAAATGATAGCATATTTTTGAGTTTTTTCCAATGTAATGGTATATCTATTTTCATTTATTTTAAAAGGGGATTCATTTTTCTATAAAAAAATTAAAAAAGACCAAAAAAAAATTGAATGAAAAACAAAAAAAAAAACATTATTTTTTTTGTTTTTTTTTTATAGGAAAATGTATCCCCTTTTAAAATATATAAAAATTAATATACCATCACATTTGATTTTTTTGGAAAAAACTCAAAAACATGCTACCATTTCAGTTAACGCCATCTAGCGGCGATGGCGAAAGTCAAAAATTCAAAACCAAAAAGTTTTTTGACGTGCAGATCATGCTCTTTCATATGAACCCAAGCTCGTTTAAATCGGTCAAGCGAAACGGGAGAAATCTCCGTTTGTATAATAAAACAATTGAACTTCCCCCACCACTTCATTATGATAGAAAGAAAACGTTTTAGACAAAAAGTGTAGGTAAATAGTCAGTAAATCCGAAAATGAGCTCATCGATATATTTTCATTGGACAAAATTCCATAAAAATCATATTTTTCTACTTGGTGTTGGTTGTTACGCCCCCTAGCGACCATTTCAGAAACTTGAAAATATTTTCCAGGTTTTTCTCTTGGCCGTTTTAGTCATAATTTTTTTTGCCGCAAGTCTGTACGATGAATAGTTTACGAGAACTGGCACCCTGTCGCTGAAAATGAATCACCCTGTACATATCTGGATTGGAGTTTCAAAGATGCATAGTAATGTCAACTTGAACTGACCCAAACTAACCAAAACTATTCCGAACTGACCAAAACTAACTCAAACTAGTCAAAACTAACCAAAATTAACCTAAACTAATAGAAACTAACTAAATTCAACCCAAACTAACTCAAACAAACCAGAACTATCTCAAACTAACCTCAGCTAACCCAAAATAAACTCACAAAAATTAACCAAAATTGACCTAAATTGACACAAACTAACCACAACTAACTCAAACTAACCAGAATCAACTCAAACTAACCAACACTATCTCAAACTAACTATAATTAACCCAAATTAACATGAACTACCCAAACTAACCAGAACCAACTCAAACTAATCAAAATCCAACCAAAAATGTTCCAAACTAAACAAAACTAACCCAGACCAACACATATCAAACCAAAAGCAACCCCAACTAAACAAAACTAACCCAATCTAACAAAAACTCACAAATTCTACCCATTCTCAATAACGAAAACAAATCCACTTGGCAACCCTGCGGGACTTCAGTCGTTGTTTAAAGCGTTTTCATGGAGTATGGTATCATGAGACCATTCCAACGTCTGTCATTAACGTCACTTTCAGCCAATCAGCGAGCTGCAAATGACAGACCAAACTGGAATGTTCTCATGATACCATAATCCATGAATATTCCACTCATGTACAAAAAATCCCATAAGAGCAGTTGAATTTTCGGAGGCTTACAGCGATAACACCAAATCGAAAATACCACTCTGTCATGGCAACACAAATAACCAGGTTGTCAGAGCAATCGATATGGCAACGACAATTTTTCGACACATATAACCACGTTGTCAGGGCAATCGCCATGGCAACGCAAATTTAGTGAAGTTATATTCTAGAATTCGTGAAATATTCTTCTAAATACCATTCGTGCTTTAAAATTAACCGGATAAATTTTCGCTCATGCGTGTTTTCTCTACAAATTTCACTCGACCTTCGGTCTCGTGAAATTTTGAGAAAACACGCATTCGTGAAAATTTATCGGTAATTTTTAAGCACTCGTTGTATTACCTTCGAAAATGCTATTAGTAAGTAGGGACAATATTGACACATACATCATTGACAATATCGAATTCGCGATCAGTTGTCGATCAAATTTTGAAAATTTGTTTTAACTTCTTTAGTGGTTACGTTAGCAAGCGTAGTACATGAGCATAACTGAAATTGTGCATTTCAATTACTCACAATAGGAAAAAAATCGAAATAGTGTTTTTTCCCGCCAAAAAGTGATTCATCTTCAGAATAGTAAGAAAAATAATTTTCCAATTTCACCTTACAAAACTCATTCTTACCTGGTTTTCCTTCGGGAAAATACAACAACGCCGCTATAGACAATGGCACATCAGTCTTATAATGCAAAGTATATCTAGGAACATCATAGCTGCCACTGATAAACTTATAAAAATCATGGTGCTGATTCGCAGTGACTGTTTTGGGATCTTTGGTCCACAGAGGCTGGACTATGTTGGCTTTTTTTCCGTTGAGATAAATGGGACTTCCAACAAAGTTACTGTATTTGGTGATGATGTTTTTGATGGTGTCGTCATCGGCAAATTCACGAGACTCGCCTTTGAGATGGAGGATGATTTTGGTGCCCAAGTTGACGCCTTCTGCTGGTTGGATTTCGTAGTTGCCAGTTCTAAATGAAGAATGAGAAAATTAGGATATCAAATGGAGTAAATACTTAATCTCATAAGAAAACAAATAGAATAGAAGGGTCTTATGGCGTAGTTCGATTATAGTATTTTTTGGTAATTATTGGTCTCCTTCCTTGTGAATGGGAACTATGGTGCCAGTTTCAAACAGTAAGGAAACTCGCCTCTATCAAACGAGTCGCTAATTAGTTCTACCAAGGCACCCAGAGCTTTATCAAAGAGACACTTGATAACTTTCGTTGATATATCACATCATGTGACTGATATTTCATCAAAGCCATGGTTATTTTTGATATCCTTGAAAATTACTTATTCAATTTTCAACAACAAAAAAGAGTCTTTTCAGTTAATCTCTATTAATCGAACCAAGACAATAAACCAGAAAAACTACAAGTGATCATACAAAGCGGAACGATTGAACTATTGAACAGGACACATGTGATATTTGTTTATTTCACAATTTCACGTGATGTTCATGACAGAATGACAGAAAATAAGTTATTTGCCGTTATATTTACTGAACACATATTTGCCAATTTTCTTCATCTACAGGGTGGCCCAACGAAAAGGTCCCACCCTAATTTATGACTTTCCTGGTATATTTTGGGAAAAACGCTCGGACACGTCAATTTTTATTTTTAGGGGGACGTCTTTTCGTGTATGACTGTATAATACGGGGTGTTCCAAAAATAAGATATCGCATTACACTTGACATTTCTTACTCATTTCTGAGTTAAACCGGTTTATAGTTAACGTGTCTTGATTGACAAAAATGCGATGACGAATGTTTTTGACAAGAATACTATTCTCAATTTTTGTAAAAAGTAGTTGGTGTATGGGGTCAAGTGAATATTTTCCAAAGTTCAAGAAATTCGACGCCTAAAAGAGCTAAGCGTCGCGACGCGTCGGAAATATAATTCGGTTCCAGGGACTTTGAAATTACGCGCATTTGGAAGTCCATGTTATTGGTAAATTTTATTGATATTCACTCGAACTTATTTATTATACTCCTTTCTGAGTTATATCGGTATAGACTAAACTTTTCTTGATTGACGAAATATACGATTACGGATGATTATCACTCATAATCTCCCTAGAGCTCGAATTATTTCCGGATTTTTAATTCGAGCTCTAGGGAGATTCGGCAAGAAGATTTCATGCCAAAACTGATCATTGGAAAAAACATAACCCAGGACTCACCTCGCATTTAGTGGAAGAAACCAACGGCTCCTTACTCTACTCGCCATTGAGGAAGAAAGAGGGGAATCAGGATTTTATAAAACATTTGGAGGTTATAACCAATCTTGTCCATAATTGATAACATTGCAACTTTGTATTGGAAGTTGAAAATAAATCATTTATCAAAAATATTTGTCAGTGTTTTCAACAGCTGTCAAGCACTTGCGGCTGGATGTAGCTCCCATGCACCAACCACAGTGTTGCCGTTTGCCTTATCTCTGTCTGTGAAAGTTGGGTTGGGTTGGGATTGTTAGGGAGAGTGGGGACGGCAACACCGTAATCATATGGGAGCTACATCCAGATGCAAAGCCAGGGCGATTTCCACTTATTAATCTTTCAGTCACGTGATTATGAGCAGGGAAATTTCCGATAAAATTAGGTCGTTGCCATAGCAACATAACAAAATGCAAGCCTATGATTGGTTAGAATTGACTGGTAGGAAATTTTCACAAGAATTTTTTGTCAGCCAAGAAATATTCACTTAAAATCAAGTCAGGAATGATCAAGAAAAATAGGTTCTAGTGAATAACAAAAATGTTTGAAAATAACTTGTACTTCCGCATGCGCGTCATTTCAAAGTCCATGCAATCTGCAAGTGATTGATATTTTTGACGCGTCGCGACGTTAGTAGGCGTCGAATTTTTTCAACTGTGAGAAATAACTACCTGACACCCTTCATTGACTACTTTTTACAGAAATCAATTATTCCTATTATTCGTTTCCGAGATATTGGCGTGCGGAGTTTTAAGTGAAAAGCCCTTTATAGTGCTCATGAACAATAGTCTGAAAAAAGATGTTAAAACCCAAAAAAAAAACAATCCAAATTAAATATTTGTTTCTGTTTACAAATCACGACGACTTTGGAACCGCGATATATGTACATAAAGCGGTATGCCGATTTGTCTGCTCAAATTTTACTTATACGTCACCTGCATGACGTTACTCAGAAGAAAGGCGGAATTATTCCTCCTCTGCCATTAACTAAGGCTAGAGTTATTTGATATCGTAATTTTGCTTTTTTTTAGTGTTTATGATATTTTAGAGTTGATTTCGCGTGCTATTGGAGTAATTATGAATGGACTGACTAAATGACTACTACTATTATACATCTGTTCGTTTTGAACTATAATAGCAGTACAATGAGCAACATTATTTCACAAGTTTTGGGACACCTGAAGAAGTAAAAATGCATTCCCGGACTAGTGTGCATTCAAATAGCGCACGGTGCTGCTCTTATATCGGGCGATTTCACGAATAGCCCCGACCCATTTCCATAGCAAAAATGCATTTGACTTGAGCGCCGAACGAATACAGACATGGGCTGGGACAGACCGTAATATGGAAAATATTCTGTCATTAGGATTTACTTTTTAAAAATTTTTTTCGTCTTTTCGTCGTCAGAGCGCGCGCACGAGCGTTCTTATTGGCCTCTGATTCGCTCTGATGTCAAAAATTACTACATGAGCTGGTGTTCATGTATCCCATTCAAAACAACATTTGATTATTTTTCCCAGTTTGCGCTGGGCATTTTTTTTCAATACCACTAAGCGCCGATACTTTCACATTAAAATAAATAAAGTAACTCTGTCAAATAACTATCCGTCAGATAATACATGGAGCGTTACCATGGCGGGACCTATTCTGAGCGAATAAAATCGGCTATTGGAAAGTGAAAGTACCGGGCCTAAAGATAAAACAGGGAAAAAATCTTTGTATCTAAGTTTTTAGCTCCCGAACAAGCTTTTGAAGTTTCTAGGTAAGGAGCAAAATTCAAAAAATACTTTGTATTAGTAATTATTATTTACGTCAGCTTTTTCGCAAAACAATTTTTTTACTGGTTACAAACGTGAGATAATTGATTTAAATAAAACCAACCAAATTTTTTCCACACAAAATATCACAATTTATAAGCAAGACATGTAGTTCGTGACAAATCTCAAAATTGAGATCCCAGTTCACATTTTTACATCACATGTGGATTTGATAACATCATAGTAATAACCCATGATACTGTAACAAACAAGATATGCTCACGCGCAGGTTTCGCTGACGTCATTGCGTGTCCGAACCTCAAAATTTATAGGTTACCTAGGTAACTGGGTTACCAAGATACTAGAGCAAACATGATAACTAACGGTCATCCCCGAAATCATCACGTGACACGTGACCTACCTCAAACCTATACAATCAATGTAACGCGGGGACGTCATGCGTGAGCCAGTTCAAAATGGATGTTTTAAATCCAACCTCACTTTTGGCTCGCGTTGACGACATGCGCGGCCTGGTTCTAATCTCGACCAGATCATATCATATTTTAATTGTTTGTTCCACATTTTTGTTCGAATTTTTTATATTTTATTTTACACATTGAAATTTTCATTATAATATCATGTATTTAACATTGTTAATTTGGTTTTTTGTATGTAGCTTTATATGCTAAATAAAGAATATTATTATATTATTATTTGCACAAAATTTGTGTGATGATTAATTATAATTTGGTATTAGTTTTTATGTGGGGTTAAGGGGCGCTCCGTACGCTATCATTACATTCACCACTCAATTGAAGTTGCCCTAATCTTTTCGTCAGTGAATTTTTCGGATTTCTTATAACTGAGTATAACTCAAAAGATTAGCATTAAACATTTGTTTGGGTAATAAATTCAAAATAAAAAATAATTTTGTAATGTATAACCGAGTGTAAAACCGATGGGGATTTTTCGTAATTTTATTTGACACCCGAGAAGACTACACACGTACATATTTTACCAAATAAAACAATAAGAAAAAACACTTAAATATTTGTTTCGACAACAGGCGCTCTCAAAACAACCACGGATAGGCAGTCGGAACTGGTTCAAGTCTTGGACTAATGTAAGGTTTAAATTCAATTCGTTTTTGAATTGGAACTGTCAAATTTACGCTTGGCAAATGGAAATCATATTCTACAATCTACATTGAATTTATGTTCAAAGACAAGCTTACGTCAAATTCATTGTGGATGATACCATATGATTCCCGTTTGCCAAGCGGAAATTTGACAGTTCCACTTCGAAATGAAATTAGATGTAAACCAGGCACAGGACTGTTTAATTGAGCGTTAATCCCAGCTGAAAAAGCCTATGATAGTTAACGGGCCAAGCCCCCCTCCATTTTTAAAGTTTCTCCTATGATATGATATTCTCGGGATGACAGCTATTTCAAGTAAAAAAAAGGTCACAACATGCAACAATGGACCTAGCACTTACCCATCTGAGGTCCATTTCCATCCGACCTCATCAACAGAACTTCTAGTGAAAACTTCCACTTTGTCAGCCACCATGAACGCACTGTAAAAACCAACTCCAAACTGGCCAATAATGTTATTATCGCCTGCAGACTGCTGCTGCTTGACTTGTTCAATAAAAGCCTAGATTAACCTTGAATTAGTTCAAAGACTAGCATAAAATAGACGGACCTTTGAGCCGGATTTGGCGATAACTCCCAAATTTTGCGTCAATTCCTCTTTGGTCATACCAATGCCTGTGTCCTAACAATTATTAATAAATGTAAATCCGTATAAATAAATTGTTTTTTCAATAATAGATGTATTATACATCCACTTTCCATTGGTTAATGTAACTCGTTAGTCATACCAGGGACTTTTTTTTTCATTACTCAATTGTTTCTAACCAATGAAATGATCTAATCTCATTACTCCACTGTTTTAGAGCCAATCAGAACATTGGACAAAATGTCAACCTTCAAATACAACATTTTGAAACAGCCCATTTGACCGTCCATACTTGTTTTATAGTCATTGTCATATTGTGTTAACTACCTAACCTCACTTTAAGTAAAGTCGTTGTCAAAAAGTGCCGTCCAAACGAAATTAAATATTGCAAATTCCGCTTCAATTATTCGCGGGAAACGGCTATCACTCACTCAGATGATCACGCAAACTTTATCCTCGTGATTAATATCCACCATTTCCCGCTCATTGGATAATAATATACTATTTTCTATCACTATCCAATACTAAATGCATAGTATATTCACTTTCTATTGGTTAATGTGAATGGTTACTCATACCAGTAGCCTAGTTTATACCGACAACTTGGTCCGCGGACCAAGTACCAAAGTCGGACTATATCCGAACCAAATATTTGGTTCGAATGGTGTAATTAGTTGCGGACTAAGCTGGTCCGCTCTTGGTTCGGTACTCGCCAGCAAGTGTACCGAACTAAATTTGGTTCGATGTGGATCAAAATTATGAGGTTATGTTGATTGTTATTATTGTGAATTGTGTTGGTTCTGAGTTTCTAAGGCAATCTGAGCGTACTTACTCATGTTTTTTTTGGTTACGAATTGTGTTGATGAATAATTTCGACTTGTTTTTGACATTTGACGAATTGCGGGCGTACAGATTTAGTTCACGCGTTGCAAGACGGTGTAAGCGGGCGAAATGCAATCATTGGTCCTACCGTACTATCCCCACCCACTTGGTCCCATCGGACCGAACTAAACGAGTTATCGATGTAAACTAGGCTATTGTTTAAGAACCAATCAGAAAATTCGACAACATGGCAACATACGTCAACCTTCAAATCCATCATTTTGAAACAGCCCATTTGACCGTCCATACTTGTTTTATGGTCATTGTGTTAACCTAACCTCACTTTATCCTACAGTAAAGTTGTCAAAAAGTGCCGTGCAAATGAAATTAAATATTGCTTAGTTTGCTTCAATTATCAAATAATCAAAGAAAAAGTATAGTATTCTAATCGCGGGTAATGAGTTTAGTCACTCGTTGAATAATATACTATTTACCTGTATGGTGAAAGTTCTAGAGTTCTTATCAGTGGAAATGTGGATTTCCAACGCCCTATCCCTTTCCCGCACTTTATCAGCTTCTGTTTCCGACATTGACAAGTATTTGAACTTTTCCAGGGCATCACTGGCATTTGAAATTAATTCTCGGATAAAAACTTCTTTTTCTGAATATAAACTTCTGGCAACAATATCCAGTAACATTCGTGTTTCTGCTTGGAATTCATGTTTTGTGCTTTCGCCTGAAAAAGTGAAAACAATGCTTCAATAAACGAAGTGAGGACCCGTGTAGCTTACCAATAGGTTTTTCGGTGTTTTTTATGATTGTATGATAATCATCTTCTTTTTTTTCGCCTTCAGTGTGTTGGAATCTTACGAAATTCAAAGCTCCTGAAAGAAAAAAATTCTTAAGTTCTCATAATTTTCATGATAATGCTCACCGATGTTCCTGTTTAGACTGATATTTCTGGACCTATTGATTAATTGTCCCGAATATCGCCCGAGATTTCTCCTACATGTTAATGTAGCGATCCTGACCACTGAGGACATGGCTATAAATTGAGTAAAAAACGTTTTTTGGAAAATTTTCTTGATTATCAAAATTTTTATATGGTTCCTAACCTATCTTTTCGGGTTGTCAAGCAAGAAGCAAGGTTATTACATGCGATAAGTTGGTTGCGTATACTTCAAGGGTGTAGCGTCATCAGGCGTGCCGCGTTCCCGCCAATTCGCAATTATTCAAATTGTGATTGTGATCAATTTTAGATTTGACTTACAATTTGTAGCTTTGTTTTGGGATATTTTTTCAAATTAGTTAATTTTCATCATTCAACATCATAGACGATCATATTTTCGATTTAGTATTGATAATAACTAGATTATTTTTTGACCTCGAATAACCTTCACATGTACCCATTTTTGTAAAGATCATCCATACAATAATACTTTATTTGGTAAATATAATATAATATAATCAAAAATATTATTTCAACTACTAATGCATCACAAAATTCCCGAATACCAGTTTTTGAAGTAATACGTCAAAAAATGTTCACACTTTTTGAAAAATTCGATTTCTATTTTTCAACTTTCTCACCCTGTATCTTGGATACGGAGCTATTTCGGACCAAGGTCACTTGCTTTAAATCGGCTTATTTCAATATCAGGAATATATGTTGTTACAGACAAGACAACCTCTATAGCGCATTCATTACGGGCCAGCCTGGAGACTATCTTGAACGGGCACTCATGTGACGTATTGCCTTGCACGAATACGGATAGAGAAATCAATAGACTAAAAATAGAATGATGGGCGAATGCGCCAGAGTAGACTACTTGAGCTGTTTCGACAATAATAAGGGGAGAGTGGGGCAAAATGACGAACGCGCATTGCACTTGAAACATAATTTATAAAAAATGCTCTGCATCGTTTTTTATGAAAAAATCTATGGTGAGAATAGCCTTTGTTATTGACTAGGTGATTGTTTATAATGTCCCAAATATGATACTCATACTCATACTCACACGAAATAACACAATTGTTCCTTTTTTGTTCTCTTCTTATTTTTGACTTTTTACTAGAAAAGTGTAACCCTAGGGCAAGTTGACGGATGAAGGTGATGAAGAATAGTTTGAATAGATTGATCAAGGAAATAAAGAAAAAACATGAATAGCATGACGAAGTATTAAAATTTAAAAAAAAGGTTTCAACGACTCGAGTAAACTCTACCAATAAAAAAAATAAGAAAAAAAGATATCTTGTGTCCAGGTTGCCAGGAAGCCTACACTGAACCTCCAATAATTGAGGTGCGAGAGTTGATGGCATGATGAGTTCACTTTCTACGGGAAGTTCGTCAAATTACCTCACAAGTGGGGCAAGATGACGAAAATGCATTTGTATTGTTTTCTTATGGTGGACAAAATACGGTGGTTCGCATTATTCACATGGTTAGTCAAAATAGAGTGGTTCTAATTAATTGGCTGGATGTAAACTTTCTTTTTCGTTCTTTGGTTTTTTGATTCTTTGGTTCTTTTTTTTTTTTTGGTTTCTTGTTTCATTGGTTTTACCGCAAAATAATGAAGATTTTGCAACAATAATGGATCTTGCTGGTCATCAAAAGCTGCAACCTATTTCTGGAACACATAAAACTCGTATTATAATCATCGATAGATCCATTTTCGCCAAACGAAAACTAATCTAATTATTAGTTGATAACATAGAAATCTTTTTTTTTTATAATCTACATCATTCTACTACACGTGAAATGGATTAATCAGTAGGATTCAGTCAGATATCACGCAAATAATCAACCGATTAATAAATGTATATTCAATTACGGACCTTATCTGTAACATAGGTAATCCAACTTGAAACACACCCCTATATTAGAGGTATCCACTACATATCCACTATACACTTAAATTCACTATAAATACTTAGCCTATCCCAAACTAAATGTAACGCAAAATTAGAGTAATTATTGTTATTTTGGTAAAAGCAAAATGTATGGTTATGTTTGCATAAAATGTCGTTATTTTTGAGCGGATTTGGTTCAAATTGGGAATTTATGTCTTGGATTGTAGGTATCAAGAACTTTAAAAAGAGTTGATTCAGTGAGGTTATGTTTACAACGGATTTTGTTCAAATGTAGGTTCTATTTAGGCTGTAATTTGGAAAAAAAATGATCTGATGAGATTGTCACAGAGATAAAATATTGTACGTTACACAATAACGTAATTTACTATTATTTCATACTGTACCGTAAAGTATCATTTACCGGACCCAAAACCAGTCCGGTAAATGATACTTTACATCATCAGAGACTGTAAAAAAAAAAATTGACTACTCCAAAAATGACATTTTGCATCATCGAAAGACTGTGAAATTGCATTGGTAACATGGTAACAAGGTTTGGCTGGCACCAAACACGATATTTTCGTTCACTGTCTTATCTACACGGAAGATTTTGCGCCATTCGCATAAAGCCTCAAACTCCTTTTGTTACCTTTCCGCCGATTTGCGCTTCGCAGCTTTTATGCAAAATTTGGTCCATTTTGCAACTTGTTCACTTAACATCATGATACTACGACAAACAGATAAGCTCACGCGCATCTTGTCGGGTGACCTTTGTGAGGTTATGTTGTCAAGCTTCTGTCAGTTTGCAATGTAGATATTGTTGTTCTGATGATATTTGTGTGATATAATATCTCATTATTCCGTGAATTTCGCATATTTTGATGATGGTGTACTGGGCCGTGATGTTCTGCAGAAGCAGCAATGAGAAAAATAAAGAAAACTGTCCGTGTAAATACCATTTCTTTCGGTTTCCAACATTCAAGTATATTCGCAAGATATGGATACAGAAGTGTTATCAAAAGGACAAAGACTGCATTATTTATAGAAAATTATTTTTCCGAAATAATTATAGGTCGGTACTCTTATAAAAAAAACTTGTGCGCATCGCATATCCGGTATATCTAGGGCTGCCAGACCTCCCGATTTAGGCGGGAGTCTCCCGATTTCTTACTGTCCCTCCCGCTAATACTCCCGATTTTGATCAAGAACTCCCGAATAATCCCGAATCTATAGTTTTTTTTCTAAAATCGGCTTATTTTGGACTTTGGAAATATGTGGTGAGATTTTGTAAAAAACTTTTACAGACACCTTAACTGTACCTTGTAGAATACCTACCTGATTTGTTCAAGAATAGTGATTTTTGTATTTTATTTACACATTTTATTCTTATTATCTTTTCGTAAAGTGTCCATCAAGTGACCATAAAAGTTCATGATATTTCCAGATCTATCTTCTTATAACAATAAAGCCAAGATTTTTTTTGTGACGAACTTCTCCTCAGCAATCAAACCCAGGGGCGTAGCCACGGGGGGGAGGGGGAGTTTGGGGGTCAGAACACCCCCTTGATCAGAAAGTATAATTGAAACACATTCAAATTTAAATTATGAAATAGTAGCGGTCTTGCAATCTCTTGAAAAATTCATGCATTCCACCAAAGAGAGGCGTAAACTTCAAAACTAAGGACTAGGTACTAAGGAGGTAGGTACAATATGAGAATGCACATTTCGTGTATTGCTATGCTCACCAATTTAACAAGGAACAAGCAATGTCAAGTATAACGAACGTATTTTTTTTATATAAATCTGAATGGGATTTCCATTTTTTTTTCAAATTCCTCTGAGATAACAGCTGCCTCAAATGATGTTTGTGACAAACGATTCAAACGAATACCATGATCAGTAGTTAGCACAAACGCTAAGTCGTACTTTAGCAGACGCTAGAAGTACCCATAAATGTTATGAGTCCTGGATTTGAGGGAAAATTGATTAAAAAGAAGGGGGAAATCCCCGCAATTTTCCGCCTGCGACGCGCTGTTGGGGCACTAATTCGTACTTTAACAGACGCTAGAAGTACCCATAAACGTTATGAGTCCTGGATTTGAGGGAAAATTGATTAAAAAGGAGGGAAAATTCCTCATCGTTTTCCGCCTGCGGCGCGCTACTGGAGCACTAGTTCGTACTTTAGCAGACGCTGGAAGTACCCGTAAATGTTATGAGTCATGGATTTGAGGGGAAATTGATTAGAAAGGAGGGGAAATTCCTCACAATTTTCCGCCTGCGGCGCTCTTTGCCTGCGGCACTTTATCTGTCCGAACCCAAAACCTCCCGCCTCCCGCTTTTTATTCTCATAAATCTGACAGCCCTAGGTATATCTGAAGAGAAACTCGCTAACCTTGAATAGCAAGATCAAATTAGAATAAAAAAAACACATACAACCACAAAAACCACATGGAACCACATAGAATAACAAAAAAAATTCTCATAACCACAAAAACCACATCGAATCATGTAGAAAAACAAAAAACCACAAGGAACCACATGGAACCAGAAAAACCGCAATGGAACAAGATAAACCACATGGAACCACAAAAAAAACATACAGAACCACATAGAAACACAAAGAACCAGAAAATCTACATGGAACCACATAGGATAACAAAAAATCTCTCGAAACCACAAAGAACCACATAGAACCAGAAAAACCGCATGGAACCTCAAAAAGCACCTATAGAAACACATATAGAACCACATGGAACAACAAAAAACACATAGAACCACAAGAACTACATAAAAACACAACGAACCTGAAAAACCAAAAAAAAACACATAAAACCACTAAAAACCACATGGAACCACAAACCACGGCAAAATTGAAAATATGATCTTTTTTTAAATACTATTTAACCAATCTGGTGGGATTTGCGTAGATTATATTATCAATTTTGGATAGATAGGTAACCAACTAAATGCATATTATTCATTTTGGGGTAAATAACCAACTATAATCATCAGAATTCAACAAAATCGCAATATAAGCCATGCTTTCCAATGCTATTTTATCCAATTGGGTCACCGGATAGCTTGATGCGCAGTTCAGTTCGAAACTCGTTCGGCTAGTGAGCATATCTTATTTGTCGTAGTATCATGACTTAACATAAACGGTTGGTAAGGTATATCAGATAGGACAAACATAAGTTGTTACATGGTCTGGCTGGCGCCATCTCATGGTACGAATGTGAGGTGGACTGCCACCCTAAGTGTGTGGTTTGAGAAGAAAGCACTTTTAACCGATTAAAAATAGTTATAACAGTATGAAACAAAACAATGTACGATACACAGCCGTTAAATGTCATTAAACTACTCGTCTAGATATTCTAGACTCGGCTCCTTCGTCGCCTCGTCCATAAACATATTGACTCGTAATTTAAAAAGTCATTTACCGCCGTAGTAACGTAAATAACTATTGTTCACAATTATTCATTACACAAAGCTGTACCTGTAAAATGTCCTTCAGAAATTATTACAAGTAGAGATAGCAATGATAAGTACGAAAGTTGTATATATATAGGACACCCTGTGCCTACATTATTTTAAAGAATGTCTGTACCACCAAGATTACGTCAAAATGATCATTTCTTATCAGCAATCTAATCAATCCAATCCCAACCAAACATCACATACACAAACATGAAACCCTATCGACAACACCATTTGGCTATAGCCATTCGCCTATTTATTTTCCTATCTATTTGCCATAGTTTGTGACAAACGCTTTTAAAATCTACGTTTACAAAAGGTAGAAGCCTTGTTAGCAAATATAAACAGACCCTTTGTCAGACATTTGAAATAGCAAACAGACATCGAACAAACAATAAACGGATCCGATACTTATTTATGGTTCTTGTCAAAATGGCATTGCATAAGCATTGTGCAATTTTGGCCAGTTAAATTTGCAGTTTTGAGGGTCATTTGGGTACTTTCACGATGTGATTTATAAGTGTCTTAGGGTTTGGAGGGCGATAATTGCTACATGGATTTGTACCTGTTTTGTCTTGCGGAAAGAACAGTTTATTTTTTATATTTCGTAATGTACAATCATACAACTAGAGAGAAGTTTACTAATGTTGAACAAATTATTCCAATTAAATTAATATGATGAACACATCACCTTAAACTTAAATGAACTATGATAACTAATTCATATGAGATCCTCATATAGATGACATGAATTGGAACCGGCGCAGGCATGGAATCAGCCCCACGTTGGGCGCCAAATATTGACCACGCAATTTGTATTGAATAAACGACTATATGGTTTGCAGACATTGTTGACAACAAAGTTGATTACTTCCAATAACAAAAATACTATCAGAAATTCTGTTCTTACAACGAAAACATTCAACCCGCCTAAATAAGTACTTTTTCATGTTGTTAAAACCTTTAAAAAGCCAAGTTGGTTCTGTGCCTATGTTAGTAGAATCCAGCTGACGTCTATTCAATATAGTGAACTTTCTGGATAGCTCTATTTCATTTTGCGTCAGTTCCACCTGGTTGATAATAATTTGGCAAAAACCACTTTGTACGTCAATATCATCCAAATTCTCACTGATAAAATCTCCAAATCCTGCTATCAGTATCATGTGCTCAGTGATGCTGAATTTTCCAAAAGACAAGTAGACTGTTATTTTTTCTGCAACTGATGCCTTCTGCGTAGCATTTATAATAGAGAAAACTAGTCTTTTTGACTTAATTTCCAAAATAATCTTATAAATGCTGTTGCCAATGGGATAAATGTACGTTTGGCTGAAATGCTTTTGTACCTTGAACACTATTGGTTCGTCCACAATGATGTTCAACGGATGTTTCAGCAGAATATGCTGCAACAGTCGCGACCAGTTACCAGACAGGCTGCAGAACGGGCATGCGCTTTTATGTATGTTGCATGTTTGCTCATGTTGGTATGATGTGCTGGTATCCAGTAGTTGTTGGCACCCCTCGTAGTGGTTGATACATCGGAATGTATAATTCTGCATCACTCGGTTCAACATTGTATGCACTCCGTGGGCTTTGTGACGGCCGCAAATGACATCTCCACGGCCATTTATAACGATTGGTAGTACTGTCAAGTACTGGTCACATTTAGTGCAGACTTGTTGCTGGAGTTTCTTCAAGGGAAGGACTTCGTGTACTGACATTGTGGTTCTGGAAAAATTAAATTGTGTGAATGGATTGTGTCAAACATTCAACTGAATTGAAAAAAACATTTTTCTGCAGGCACGACAATAAAACTGAGTTTCACTGCCTCCATAGATACGAGAAAGTGGGCGTTTCTAGGGTTATAGGCATGCAAAACGCTCAAAAGTGGCTAGGCAGTAAAATTATTTTAACTATTTCTAATAGGTGTTTTATTGAAATTTCTGTACAGTAGTGTCTATAACATTATAGACGTGTATTTTTAATTGTGTGAGGTTATGTTGGCCAAATTTTGTTATTTCTCGATGAATTTTGTTCAAACTCGGTAGGTATACATACGTTGGTTTTGTTGGAATTGAAGAGTTTGTTAATCTGTTAATCTGAATGAGTGTTTTAAACAAAAAATGATCGATATCTAATACAGGGTGGTACGACAATGGGGTTTAATTAACGTTTTTTATTAAACTATTTTATCCGGGCACCTTGTATATCAGAGAGTTGAAAATTTCTACAGAAAAGTTTTTGGTGCCTTGATATTATTTTCTGAAATTTGACCACTTTTGGACACTCACAACTACCCATAAGTACGCCGCTGGAACCAATTTCGCACCAAAAAGTGTTTGTCGAGACATATCAAACAGACAAAAGATCTTTAAAATCGGTTGATAAACAAAAATTGTACAGGGGTGGGGTTTCTTTTTTCACTTTTCTCAAATATTTTCTGAATGTTTGTATAGTTTTTCTTGTCATTTTTTTTTTTATTTTAAGATGATTTGTATAACCATTTTGTATTTTTGAAAGATTTTGAAATCCCCGTCCCGCTCAGTGTTTTTTTTTCGTTTAAAGAAGATAATTTTCTCCATTTCCACAGTGTGATCTTCCTAGAAATGTTTGTCTTTGGTTTCAAATGATGCCGTTTATCCATTTTCAATTTATGAGTTGTATTACATCGTTTTTTTTTGTATTATTATACACACTTAATTATGAATATACAGGGTGTTACAAATTCGATGCTCACCATTGGTATCTTGGAAACGGCGCCGGTTGAAGATTCAGCGGAGTTTAAATGGTGGCAAAGTTGCACATTTTGGTGCTCATTAAAATGCCGTTTTAAAATTCGAAAAAATCCGAATACTTTCGGAGATATCCAGAAAAAAACCGAAATTTTGTGAAATCGTTTTTATCTTTCCCTATGTGTATTTAAAGAGATATTTCAAAAAAAATGTCACATCTTCATCGCCACTTTTTCTAGTCTACAAAATGGCGTCATCAAATTTATGATCCGATGCTTCGTCTATGACCAGCCATTATCAACTTTTTTTTTCAAATACGGTCCTGGATTTTTTATTGCGGATTTTTTTAAGAGCCTCTCATGTGCCTAAACCAACGATGTATCGCACTTATTAAAAAAAAGGTGTTTGTTTTTGATCCTATTAAAAATACATGTTTTGTCTCTCTCTAACACATGAGTTCTTATGGAAAAATCCATTAAAATAAATGTTTAGAATAATTGCGATACATTGTTGGTTTAGGGACACAAGAGGCTCTTGAACTTCGTAATAAAAAATCCAGGACCGTATTTACAATAACAAAGTTGATGATGGCTGCTCATAGACGAAACGTCGGATCATAAATTTGATGATGCCATTTTGTAGAGAAGAAAAAGTGGCAATGGAGATGTGACATTTATTTTGAAATATCTCTCCAAATACACATAGGAAAACATAAAAACGATTTCACAAAATTTCGGTTTTTTTCGGATATCTCCGAAAGTATTCGGAATTTCTTGAATTTCAAAACGGCATTTTAATAAGCATCAAAATGCGCAACTTTGGCTCCGTTTAAACTCTGCGTTGTATCTCTTACCGTTTCCAAGATACCACTCGATGATAATCGAATTTGTAACACCCTGTATATAATCGTTTACAGTAGGACTTATTAAATTTTTTCTATGTTTCTGTGAGCTTTTCACAAAATTATTCTATATCTTTGCATATAAACTTTGATACAAAATAAACCTTGTATATAATTAACATTTTGCGAAATTAAGGAAATTATATTCAATTGGTTGAATATCAGTTATACTCGACACAAAAAAAAACAGTTTGAAAAAATACTGTGAACTTGATTGGATTTTTCCAGGGATTTTTCAAAAATTTTCAATAATGTAGTCATAGACAATAAATTGAATGTAGTGTTCAACTTTGGTGTTCATTGAATTCAATCAACGATTTTTCTAGTAACAAATAATAATAATTATGTATCAAGCTAGAAAATTGGGATGTTTTTAGTCTAAATTTTGATAGAAATTTCTCTCGAATTCAATGCTAAGACTCTTTTACTTGACAGCGTTCTCACAGTCTTCAATGCCATGTTGCCAAATTTACAGTAAAACTGAAAGAAAACACTATGACTAAAATTCACACAAAAGTTTAAAAAATGACAACTTTGAATTATTGACTTAGATGAATGAACGAGTGAATCAATTTTCTGTGTTAATCTTTTTGAGAATGTTTATGTTATTGAAACATTACTCGAACGAAAAATGACCAAAACTATCCGAAACGGGCGCAGACTAATCCAAGCTAATCATAACTAACCAAAACTAACCCAAAATGATCAAAACTAACTCAAACCACCCACAAACAGACCACAGAAAAAAATCCGCATCAAAGTATCAATCAAGTTGGCTTTGAATTAAATTTGGTGAATCAAACATCTGTTTTTTTTTATTTTGAAAAATTACCAAAAACCAAAATCTTGCCAAACAATACCCAACTCAAAATGTACAGAAACCAAACTTAACTCAACCAACCCAAACTGACCAAAGCTAATCCAAAGAAGTCAAAAAAGACCAGGGAAGACACATCCTTTTTGGTCAAAATTTCATATATATTTATTTTATATTTTGAAAATAATGAAAAATGAACTCTCATTAAACAGAAAACGATATTCACTTCCATAATTAGAATTCTGGCAAATTCCATTGAAGTCCGGAAGTGGCAACAGCGCTTTCTCGCTTCGCCAATCGACCGCGCCATCGATCGATAGCGTCTCCATTCTCCATTATGAGTAATATTATTTGTATATGTACATATTTTCTTATAAAGCAAGCACCTCAATCAGAGATTTCTTGAGAAAGCGGTCAAATCGGCAATATGTATCAGATTGGTTGATGATCCAAGACGCCGTTCAGTTTTCCAATTCGCCTATAGCCGTTCGGCTACGCTCGGTGGCTGTGTATTTCTCGGGTATTTCCGCCAAGCTTCATTGCTATAAGGACAACCCCAGCCAGCTGTCCAAACTTATTTCTGAATTCTGCGTATGAGCGTTCAATATAGTCATAATACTATTTATTTTATGGATTTTTTTTGGAAGGTCATTAACCAAATGACCATAAGTATTATGGAGAAGCCCTCACCGAGGGTTTGTGATTTTTTTTTAATAAATATGGAAAACGATTTTTGAGTACAATAGGACAGAGTTCAAAATATTTATTACTCGCTCAAAGTACATGATGTATTGAAAACCCACCTACCATGCAGTCACTTTGAAATAGTTATTTATTTCATACTGTACCGTAAAGTATCATTTACCGGACCCAAAACCAGTCCGGTGAATGACACTTTACATCATCAGAGACTATTGAAAACATTTACTTGACTACTCCAAAAATCACATTTTGCATCATCAAATACTGTGAAATTGCATTGGTAGCATGGTTTGGCTGGCGCCATCTCATGATTTTAATTAATAACTTGACAAAAAATGTTGGTAACATATAATTAACCCATCTATTACCCAAGTGGTGACATTGTTTGGCTGGTGCCATCTCATGGTAAGGATGTGAGGCGGACTGCCACTCTTAGTGTATGGTTTGACAAGAAAGCACTTTAAACCGATTAAAAAAAATTATCACAGTATGAAACAAAACAATGCCGCCTAGATATTCTGGACTCGACTCCTCCGTCGCCTCATCCATAAACATCTCGACTCGTAATTTAATAAAAGTCATTTATCGCCTAAGTAACGTAAATTACTATTACGTTACTAAGGCGGTAAATAACATTTAGCGAAGTTGTGTAGTTTTTTTTACAGTCTCTGATGATATAAAGTGTCATTTACCGGACTCAAAACTAGTACGGTGAATGACACTTCACATTTTACAGTACAGTATGAGATAAGTTATTTTACGTGAAGATTAAAGTTTACAAGCCAGACATGTTTTCCATGTGATTCCCATAATCTATAAATATAAGTATATAATCGTAAAATAGTCTTACCTGTTGGTTGTGATTATAACCAGAAGTTTGTTATGACTTTAGAATCACGAGAAAAGAAAAATAATGCCTTTTTTTTATTGATCAATCACTGTGAGTAAAATAGTACTGAACTGAAGTATAAACAGACAATCTGCAATGTCACACATTTATCTACAGATTCAGCTTAATTAATTAAAAAAACGTTGCCAGATTTCTCGCGGATGTCTTTGATTCTATCATCATTAATATGGTGAAATTGGTATACAAAAAGGTCATTTATGGAAATATGTATTAGTTTTTGTACATGTTCTAAATAAATGTACTAAATAAAACATTAGAATGAATAATAAGCTGCAAGATTTGACAACTTTTGTTGTTTCTTCATCGCTCCTCAAATGAGTCATCATTGCTTTGACTTAGTTTACAGCGATGGTCATGAACCGGTTGATGGCTTCGTTTACATCAGAACTAATATTGAGCAAATTAAAAAAAAATTGAAACCCTTTTAATAAAGAAAATCTCAAACTTATCTTCTGAAACTCCAAACAAAAACTCAATTTCTAATATCCATAAAAAGCCTCAAGATTAAACGTATACACGCGATAACACCCACCCTGTGAAGGGTAGTTTTCGCTTTCCCTTCCGGACTGTCTATGTTATTAACCCTAAAAACGCACGAAAGTGCATAATTTTAATAAGAAACTTAATTCGGGGGTACCGTTAATAGGGTTGCAACCCTTAAGACAGGTGGTGCATGGTTTAAGGGTTAATTCCACCCTTTTTCGCAGACAGGTGAACAATTGTGCTGCGAAAAAACTTAAAGGGTAGTTTTTTACGGATGATCTTGATTTGATCTTTGTGATATGGGTTTTTGTGGTAGATTATGATGGTATAGAAAATGATGGGGTGGTGCGTGGAGATTATAATATGGCCGACAAAAAATGCTATACAAGGAACAACTTAATTTAAATAATATTATACAATATACATTATGTCCCCGGATATGTGTTACAAGAGGACAAATAGATTAAAAATTTGAAGATACGACAAAAAGTTATTCTTGATAAAAAATTTGGCCTGGTCTAAAAATAACTTCGAAAAAAAAATAACAATATGTGAAAATTACTTAGACGAAATTGCTGAAATTTATTATTATTTTTTTAATTTGGAAGAAAAACGATGATAGATAAGTATATTGCAGAGCTGGTTAAAAAATACAACATTGTTTTTTGTGTAAAAAAAGAGAAAAACACCGAAGAGATAGATTCTTATATTTTTGAAAGGAAAACAGGTTGAGTACTCAGAGCAAATATTTTATTCATGTAGCTGGCAATGAGCTTTCGGCTAATAATAATAATAATAATAATAATAATAATATATTCATAGCACCATTCAATTATTACGTAATTTCTACTACTCACTTATTCTAACCATTTTATGTAAAACATGTTTTTTTTTTTTTTTTTTTTTTTTTTTTTTTTTTTAAAAGGTGCTATTCGTCCAAGTGGTCCGGCATTATATTTTTCACTATCCCTAAAAATCCTAAGTTTCTTATGAAAAATTGAATTTTCGAAATAAGTAAAAATTTTACCAGGAATGACATTTTGGATTCTGATATCAAAGTCTATAATATATAGACTTTGCTGATATCTTAAGTTACATACTCTTACACAAAATAACAATTTTTTATTTTGTGACCAGCCCTGTATTATACTTATCTTTCTTCTTCATCGTTTTTCATCCAAAATTGAAAAGGAATTAGCTCCGGGAAGTCTTGATGTTGAAGTTCCTGAGACTTCTTCTTTAATACTCGCCTATTTTCTTTAATATCTACGATTTCTGTGTGGTCCTTGACTCTGAGTTAGCTTCTCATAAGATCAACATGGTCCTGAAGCCTTGATGTTGGAATTCCTGAGACTAATTGTTTCAAAGCCGCCTATTTTCTGTAAGATCTAGAATTTCTGTGTGTTGACCTTGACTTGAAGTTAACTTCTCATAAGAGGATCTAGTTCCGGGAAGCCTTGATGTTAAAGTTCCTGAGACTTCTTCTTTCATAGCCGCCCACTTTTGTCAAAAATCCAGGATTTCTGTGTGGTCTTTGACTTGAAGTTAGCTTCTCATAAGAGGAACTAAGTTCGGGAAGCCTTGATGTCAGAATTCCTGAGACTTATTCTTTCAAAGCCGCCTGTAACATCTACGATTTTTGTGTGGTCCTTGACTTAAAGTTAGCTTCTCATAAGAGGAATTGGGTCCGGAAAGCCTTGATAGAATTCCTGAGATTTATTCTTTCAAAGCCGCCTATTTCCGGTAAGATCTAGGATCTCTGTGTGGTCCTTGACTTGAAGTTAGCTTCTCATAAGAGGAACTAGGCCCGGGAAGCCTTGATGTTGGAGTTCCTGGGACTTCTTCTTTCGTAGCCGCCTATTTTCTCAAAGATTCAGGATTTTTTGTGTGGTTCTTGACATAAAGTTTACCTCCCATAAGAGGAATTGGGTTCAGAAAGCCTTGATGTTAGAATTCCTAAGACTTCTTCTTTCATAGCCGCCTATTTCCGGTAAGATCTAGGATCTCTGTGTGGTCCTTGACTTGAAGTTAGCTTCTCATAAGAGGAACTAGGTCCGGGAAGCCTTGATGTTAGAGTTCCTGATACTTTTTCTTTCATGGGCGCTTACTTCTTTTTATGATCCAGGATTTCTGTGTGGTCTTTGACTCAAAGTTAGCTTCTCATAAGAGGATTTTGGTTCGGAAAGCCTTGATGTTAGAATTTCTAAGACTTCTTCTTTCATAGGTCTATAGGCCTTTCATAGGCCTATTTTTGGTAAGATCTAGGATCTCTGTGTGGTCCTTGACTTGAAGTTAGCTTCTCATAAGAGGAACTAGGTCCGGGAAGCCTTCCTGATACTTTTTCTTTCATGGGCGCTTACTTCTTTTTATGATCCAGATTTCTGTGTGGTCTTTGACTTAAAGTTAGCTTCTCATAAGAGGATCTTGGTCCAGGAAGCCTTGATGTTAGAATTCCTGAGACTTGTTCTTTCAAAGCCGCCTATTTTCTATAAGATCTCGGTGTGGTCCTTGCCTTGAAGATAGCTTCTCATAAGAGGAGCTAGGTCCGGGAAGTCTTGATGTTGGAGTCCCTAAGACTTCTCCTTTCATTAATTAAGAAAATTATAATAAATATCAGCCGGTTTCTTCTAGGTAATGTCCATATATTTTTTTTTTGTGTCACTGTATGTTTCAATTTTTTGTTTGATGGATGTTGTTTTCAGACCAAACAAAAACTTTTATCAGGAATTACTTTTTGTCGTATCCTTAAATGTTTAATCCATTTGTCTTCTTGTAGGGGACATACTGTAGAATGGATTGAATATAATATCTGAAAAGTTATTATAACAACAAAAATTGAAACAAATCAAACAATTATTGAGCAAAACTCAAAATAATTCAAATTAAAACAAAAATTTATAAATTGATCAGTACCTACTAAGAACCTTATAAAAAGTTATTACAACAACTCAAAATTGAAACATTCAAAATCTTTAAAATAACTGACTAAAAACCATTAAAAACAAAAATTCAATTAATCAAAACTATAAATATTTAAATCCCTAAGAAGTGATAAAATCATTCTAACCAAAACTTAACTTATATTTTAAAATCCCTTAAAAAGGATTAAACAAGAAATCTGAACTAATTCATTATTTTAGTTTGTTTTTTATTTTTATATAATTAAGTAGGTTTTTGAGATATTACCATCAAGATAAGCCACTAAAATCAACTAAAAGCAGCTAAAAACAAAGAAAACATTTTAAAAGTCCTAAAAACAATAATAATTCTAGTGGACTAAATTTTCTTTTGAATAAGAAAATTGAGGTAAAAAATCGTATAAAGAGTAAGGATGTTAGAAGAGGTTGAAAATAGATGCTTTCTTTTCGCTTTATTTTCTATAATTTATTTTGTATTTCAATTATTGCAATTTATAATATCTTAAATCGTGAGTTATCCTTTCATCCGGGTGATCTTTACGATTTCAACGTCAATGGGGTGGATGAAAGGGTTAAAGGTATGTAGACCCTTTTCTTTTTCGCTTTATTTTCTATAATTCATTTTTTTTATGATAAGTTCGATTACTCAAATTTGTATATCATTTGATAGTTCTAAATAAATAGGATATTAAAAAAACATATGAAGTGGAAAAAAAATAAATACCCAAGTTTAAATAAAAACTGATCAAAACATTTAAAAAGGTCAAGAAACTATTCTAGTGGAATAACATCTTTTGAATGGGACAAGAGGAAGAGAGGAAGAATTATACAACATAAACAAATTATTCCCCATACACCATCTTCAGACACCAAGTGTTTCTGACAAGTTATTTTGAAAACACGTCCACTTTTCAAGTAGCCTTCCTCTGTTCAGTGTCGAAAACCCATCGAAACCACTAAAATTCGGTTCCTCATTTGGAACATATGATGCAAAAGGGCTCAATAGGTCACATGTGTGTTTCCTGTTGTCTAAAGGGTGCTGTTCGAGGATTTCGGCTCTCGAGTGGTTATAAGAACTAATAACTTGATGGGTTTTCAGTTTTAACCCCTCTGACGGCTCCATCGTAAATTATAAAGTTGGCAGAGGCGGATATTTTGGTGATAGATTTTATGGGCTGTACAGCTTCAGCTTTGCTTTTAAATGTCAATTGCATCCTTATTAATTTCCAGTATCATAATCATGTCAAGAATGTAAAAAAGCCATTAATCAGCATATTGATGGCACAAGAAAATTCCTTTTCCCTAAAAACAACATTCTCCAGAAAATTGTAATTCCAGAGCTTCCTTTCAAACCCATCGCCGCTTTGCGGAGGGAAAAATAAGAAACTAATTTCCCTCTCCGTAGCAGTGATCAATGATTCCAACATGGCCGCCCTCAAAATTAATTATTTATCCTTTATATTGCGTTTCCCCCTTTTAGACATTTTGTCTTTCTCCCATCGGCCCCGGTGCCTATTATTTCGTATTACGTTTCTAAAAGCGTGTTTTGAGCCTTTTGCTTATTTTTATGTCGGAGAAGAAAAGATATTTTGGAAGCTCCGTTTTTTATTAAATTCAAGCATATTATATTGCTTTGAGAAGTGGCCGTTTTTGGGAGATTCACTTTAACGAGCTGATTTGGGGCGGAACGGAACAATCTACTCTTTTATGGAAATTAATAATTTAGCTTTTCTCAAACATTGGAGTGAATTCAAAGATTATTATCTCCTTGAACTTTCACTCTGTACCCTTGAGAGGTGTTTTAAAGGTCCCAGATAGTAATTAAACCAAACCGTCCGTCACTGTGAGAAAACTAGGTACTTTTTGTGTTATAATCCTCAGACAATCCGTTGCAACGAAATCTGGTGTAGGGTATCTCTGAGGAATTTTATGGAAAAGTCCCAGAACATGAGAGAACTTATCCCGCCAACTCTATCAGCAGTCTAAGACATTTTCAGTGAGACCTCGTGGAGGTAGAGAGGTCACTCGAATGTTATCGGCTTCGCATTCCGGCAGCTAGGGAGCTCTAAGCTTCAACTCGGATACTAGTATTCAGGTAAGGCAGCACAACAACTCAAACGTTTCCACTGAGTTCTCTGACCACTCCTACCCACTGCTTTTATTCCTGCGAGGCTTTCTCAAGAAGAAGGTTTCCAAGGATCTTCCTCACAATCCGTATCAGACAGGAAAAAGACACCATTTCCATGGATATGTGCCAGAACACAGCTAAAAGCTTCAGCCTACATCAGTATTTTTCTTCTGGCGGACATAATGTGATCTTAATGAGGTGTAGTACTGACTCAAACAAAATAAACCACGATTTTCTTGTGAACTGTCCTGATTTTTTCAATAGTCCTCGAAAACTGCATTCAAATTTAGTTCTGGGATGCTTGACCTTGAATTAAGCTTTTTGCACCCCAAACAAAGGAGGGAGATGCTGGTCTAAAGATAACATCAACTGCAAGTTCTGCGAGATACCAAATCAGCCAAAAGCAGCGATAAGAAAAACCTCCATACTTCTTCATTAAACAGCTGAGGGGTGAAGATGCCTCTTACTTTTTCATAGATGGTAGATTTAGTATAGTCTAGAAGACTTTTGTAAGGTTCCCGGAGGGTTTCCGGGAACCTTACATTTATGATAGAGACTGCGGACATTGTATTGTACGCTATCTTGTCTGGATCTTCTAAAGAAACTACTGATTTGTATACACATTTGTATTAACGAGGATTACAATTTGCTCTTATACATTTTTCCTGATGGCAATTCTCTGTAAAGCATCTGTGATGGAGATCTGCTACAGCGCTGATCTTGGACTCACGTGTCTCTCAATCTCCTACCAAATTGCGAAGATTCTTCAACTCCTTTGTAAGAGCTCTGTCAGACTCTTCCATGGCGTTTGGCTTACACTGATGTCCACCACCTTTAACAGTGCATCATCTATATAAATCATCACTTCTAGGTGTACAGATGTTTCCTGATTTCGAGAAGGATGCTGAATTTCAGACTTCCATCATCTTTTCACAAGACGTTTTGATCAATAAGCAGTATTTTCAATCATCATCAGGAATGAACGGAGATATTATCCATCGAATCAATAACTGTTTGTGTCCAAGCTGCCTTGCCTTATCCAAATGATAAATTCGAAGCTTTTTGATTGGCTCACAATGTATTTATGCACCTTTTATTTGGGACGCACTAGGCACCTAGAATCATCTGTCGGACGAGGCACTCAAGGTTATGGATTTCGGACACTGCCACCCACCAACAACCTCCGTGTGGACACATGAGGACATATCTTCTCATACGGACACTTAAATGATCTTGGAAGAGTATCTGATGGTCTAGCTTGTTTCCCGTTCATGTCGTGAATAGGAGCAGACTATCCCAGCTCAGGTACCCCTGGAGATGGTGGCTGTTCATGGGACCTTCCTTCTCAAGCGACCTCACCTGTCGCAAACTCCCAGCAGGTGGTAGAAGGTCTTCTCCGCCCTTCTGCAGTGGGAGCATAGGGGTGATTCGCTTATTCCTAACAAATTCAGGTGTCTCAGTGCCTTCCTGCTCTTGTTCAGCAATTGGGCCGTCCTTGGCCTGTGAGGTTCTGATATCGTTTCTTTGGCCTGCCTGTATAATGGGTGACTGTTCCAGTTCTCAACTGTCCTCTCCCACGACCATTCGTTGAGAGTGCGTGAGATTAGTTGTTTACTAATGCCTAGAAATGGTTCCGGTCCGGACACTCTCGTGGCAGATCCTCGTTTGACCAGCTTGTCCGTTTGCTATTTGCCGGTGATCCCCGCGTGCCCCGGAATCCATACTAGTTTGACCCTCGTGTTCTTACCCAGCACCTGCAGCGCATCCCTACACTCTTGGACCAGCGGGCAGCTTATCCTTGGTTTGGTGATTGCTTTAAGTGCCGCTTGACTGTCGGAAAAGATAACAATGTTATTCTCCATTCCTCTTTTCAACTCATCTCTGGAGGCAACCTCTAGGATAGCGAATATTTCCGCCTGGAAGACTGTTGCAAGTCTTCCAAGGGAAAATGCTTCGCCAGTGTTCCTGTCAGCCCTGAGCACTCCTGCTCCAGTCGAACCCGTGCGTCCAGCCTTGGAGCCATCTGAGAACCAGACTTGAGACTTCCCTCGTCGGTACGTGCACATTTTTAGATGAACTTTAAAGAGCTATATCCTTTGAGCTGATAAGAATTCCAATTGTTTTTATTAGTTTTCTCGCCCATCTTTCTGTATCCCCTACATTCAACACTGCTTTCCTCTGTACGGACATCTAGAGTCCTACTGTCATTTGCAAATAATTATCATCTTTCTTGTGCAAGCAGGAGAAGGATCATTAGTACTTCGAAAGCAGACTCTTGAGGTCATGTGTCCTTGTCAGCAACTCCTTTCAATCGTGAAGACACACACTTCTGAATCTTGATTTTGTAGGACAGCCAGATTGCCAAATTTTTTGGGGTGCTCTGGTAAGCTGAATCTCTTTCATCTGTGACCTTGACATTTCACATTTTTGACCCACTGTGCATAAGTAACAATGGTTTTGTCTAACTTTAACATGCGGAACGAAAACTTTTTCGTGAAAACTCGGACAAATTTGACATTTCACATTTTTGACTCACTCTGCGGCACATGAAGTGAGGGTTTGTCCAACTTGTCGAAATTTTTGACAACTTTGACATAGAAAGAAGATCGTTGATAAATGACTGTAAAAGAGACTAAATACTCACTCACATGAAGATCTTCAGATTTTGACCTCTGTCTTGAGTCAGAACCACTTAGCCACGATCTAAAACCATTTCGCTCCAGGTTAGAATCACTTTCACGAACAACTTCGGATTCTAAGCTTTGTTTAGAATCAGAACCATTTTGTCTACATACAAAATCTTTATTTAATGGCTATAAAGAGACGTCCAGGTCGTCAAACTCACTTTCACGAATATTTTTGGATTTTGAGCTCTTTCTAGTCTCAGAACTTTCTTTAGATCTGGAATTATCTTCAAATGACGAACATAGAAGGTTACATAGCCTTTTATAACCTTCATAAGAATCTTCTCCTGAACTTTGTCTATATAGTCGGACGGTAGACGGTAAAGCTTTTTCTAGGGTCAGTTCTAGATCTTGACTCTTCGTCTGATATTTATTGAGGACCAAGGCTTTGCTTGGAGTCATCACTTTCACGAGGATTTTCGAGCTCAAAGCTTTTTCCAGGGTCAGTTCTAGATCTTGACCCTTCGTCTGATATTTGTTGAGGACGATGACTTTGTTTCGAGTCATTATCACTTTCACGAGGAACTTCGAATTTAAATTCAAGAAAAACGTCCATAACTTCAAGAGACTTGATTCAGGAAATACCGGGTTTGAAAAACTCAAAGTCAAAGTCTCAAAATATTTAATGCCCTTAACTGGGCGAAACATATGTTGCCAGCAATTAAATATTTTGAGACTTTGAGTTTTCCAACCCGGTATTTCGAATTTAAAGCTTCTTCTAGGATCAGTTTTAGATTTTGACTCTTGAGCGACTTTTTGTTGAGCAAGAACATATTGGTATTTGGTATTGGTATTGGTGGGGGACGAACCACTGCCCGGCGAGTAGACCCTTTTCGCCAACCCCAGGACCAATGCAGTTCTAACTAAGTTGATGATGGAGAACATCACCTAGTTATGTATTGAACTAGCAGGACCAATTAATTTAGGCTAACTATTAAACTTTTCGACTGTCAGTGAATGATAATACTGCAGTCTATTCAGTAGCGTTAGCCAGTGAGAGTGCCACTAAATACAGAACAGAAAATAATTTCTGCTCACCGCGGGGATCGAACCCACGTCAATCAGAACTAACGGTCTCTCAAGCCGGCGTGTTACACGCTCGGCCACCGTAGCCCCTGAGCAAGAACATAAGTAAGTGCGAATATAAATTAGTGTGTGGGTACATAAATAAAGTGATAATTCTGTGGTAGATAGAATTCGATAAGAAATCTGAAGATTTAGTAAATTCACCAAGATCTAAGATCTTCTGTCCTATTTCTGAGAATGGTGGTCGTAGCACCCAGGAAAAAGGAATCTTCAATGTTGTGTTTCACTGGATTTTTGATCTTTCCAAAATCCTGGTAGAGATCAATTGAACAAATATGTGAATTACATTTACCTGACCATCATCATTACAGCAAAACCCTCATCCTTCTACAATACACACCATTCTACCGCAATTCAAGGGCGTGTAATCGAAAATAATGCTTTAGTATGAAAAAGGGCGAAAAGGGTGAAGGTAGTCGGCGGATGACCGTCATTATTACTGAGGCGGAAAGGGTTCGAATCGCCATTATATTTGTAAAGGGTAATAGGCGGAAAACTATTTACTTTGTGCTGGTGAATGGGTTCAGTCATTTTTCAAGTCATTATTTCACGTTACATAAGGGTGGCCTGCTAATCGGATAAAAGGGTGGAAGATGGTTTTATTAAAAAGCGATGGGACACATTCACCAAAATATAGCAACTTTCTCATGCTTCAAAAAAGTTTGCTAATCCCCACATTTAGAAGAATTTGCGTCACATTTAAGAGCAAACATTCCAAAACGCCTTTCAAGTTTCAAAAAGCAAAAGCTAAGCTTAAAAAGTACAATAACCCACCGACTGAATCAAAACTGTCAATGGTATAAAGGTTTGCACATTTCACGTCGATTTCTGGGAACATCTCCCCATATGTGTTACGTCACATCCTGTCCTGACCCCGGTCAATGAGCATATCCCTTTTAAAATCGTCTTCGTATCCCATCGTATTCTAATGCAAACACCCACGTGTGCAGAGAAATGCGGAAGGGTCGTTTTTTCTTGTTTTGGGTAGGTAAGGGTGGTGAAAGTTTCGGGTTTCAGATCAATATTGTTGGAAGGAAGAGCATTTATGAATTTTTATAACATTTAAGCTTATATCATGAGTCAATAATGATAGTCATATTCCCGAACTGAGTCGCGTTAGGGAATAATAGCCATTATTACGAGTAGTATACGCTACTTTATTTCTCTGCGTTAGCTAAGCATATGGCTTCATTTAAAGATGATATATTGAATTCTGATGATGGGTTAGTCACAAAAGGGTTGTTTTCGAATTTGCAGAATTTGCCTTCTGTTCTATCTAATTACGAGTCCCACAATGGGCAATGTTATTATCCTAAGGTTCTGTCGGGTAATTACCTTTTCTCAAAGAAAACATAAATAATATTTTTACAAAGAAAAATAATAATAAAACAGTGATTATTGAAGAGTTTACGTTTTAAACGGTTATTAAACAGTTTAAAACTTTGTAAAAAAACTTTTTCTAATTCAATAAAAATGACTCAAAACTACTTCGACATTCCTTGTATCGTGGCCTCAGTGGTAAAAAAAAGTTTTTCTGATTTAAGTATTGCTTAATTCGCTCTTACAAGGATTCTTGAATTTAATAAGACTGGTTGTTAAAAAATCTACGTTTTAAACGGTTATTAAACATTTTTAAACTTGAAAAAAATCTTCTTCTAACTTGATAAAAATGTCTCAAAAGTACTTCGATATAATTGTAGTAGGTGACTGTTTTTTTTTAAATTTTAATTCCGTTTATTTTGTTGATTATTTCAAAATATTTCGATCCTTTTGGATGACCTGTTTTAAAAGTACTTCAACATCGCCTACATTGTTTTAGGCGATTTTGTTTTCAAAATATTATTTTTGATATTTTAATTTTTTTCACCAATTTAACAAGAATAAACATTTTTCATAAGAGAATGGTTACCAGATAATAAATACTTTTTTTTTGAACGTCCTATTTGTGAGTCGTTAGGTAGTTTTCTCTTGGTATTTTAGTTTGTTTTATATTGCTTTTTGGATATTTTAAATACATTTTAAAAGGCATTAATCATTTTTAAAAAGCAATAAACATGTTTAAACGTAATAAAAATGTCCTATGATGATTTTAAAAATGTTTGTCAGCCCAACATCGCTCAATTTATGGCTTAACTTAAACTTCAATTGCTGTTATTATTTTTATTTTTCATTTAAATTGCTATTATTTTACTGATTATGAATTATTTTAAAACTCTACAATTATTGCGTTAAAAGTTCTCAAAAGCTTGTTTTATTTCCAAAAAAAAAAAGATATTAAAGAGCTTACTTTTAAATGATTATTGAATCTTTAGAAGTTTTAAAAATGATTATATTTTCCTCAAGACGGTTTAGTGAGCCTTTATTCGACGTTTTTATTATTAAAAAAGTATTTTTCAATTTGAGTTTTATCAACTGGATGACACTTCCCTAATTTAATTTTGTTTACTTGCGATTAGAGTTTTCATTTTTTCTCAAATTAAAAAAAATATATACTTTTAATGATAATTAATTGATGGCTATCAGATGAACATTAATTTTCAAATGAAATAATAAAAATAATAAACTATTAAACGGTTATTAGGGGTCTATAAAGCTTTTGTAAATGATTATAATGTCTTTAACACATTCTATTGAGCCTGTTCTCAACTCAACTTAGTGAAAGAGTATTTTGTAATTTTTGGTTTAGTTCAGGTCGGTCTTTTATTTATTTTTGTGTTGATTTATTAAAAAACCTCGTTTTTTTCCCAAACGCTCCCAATAACGGTCTCCAGCATTTTTGGCGCGAATTATTCTGATCAACACATTTCTTCACAATTTATCTCTTCACCCACCTTTCCACACATATTGACTCGATTTATCTGAAATTAGTAAAAGTCAGGAAACAATCATCATTCTACTTTATCTACGAGGCGATTAAACAGAAAATCGAATAGAGTAACGGAAAGTTGAACAAGAAAAATGGCTCAAGTTGAGTCACCTGCAAAAATGAGCAGATTGGAGCTAGAACAGGTGGGTTTTCTCGACTTATGTGACTGATATGGCTGTTTTCAATTCTAACGGAACGTGCCAAAGTGTCAGATCCTATCAGTATCAGTCGTTTTCCGGTCTTAACTGATAGAAGAATCTACTTATATTGATGTATTGAGAGGACCAAATAGATTTGTAATAGCCCTGTGGTTGACTATTTCAACTGGTTAGAGAAGACTGGTGGGGATGCCCGACCTTTGCTTTATCTTGGTGATTACTGTGCAGAATGCTGTACTAGTATACTATACAGTATGCGAATTTCATTCCACACATTTATCTATAAATCTAACAAATTTTGTCCACGTCCACCCCCATACATGTTAAGAAAGCCAAGCAGGTCACTTTTTGGCACCTTGAAATCTTAAACCCCTGCCTCACTTCTTCGCAACATAATGCAAGAAGTGACACCGTCCGCACATAAATCTATTTCTCATCAAAGAACATGTGCAGTTGCAGAGTCCTTTTTACACACGACCCTACAATGGGTTAGATAATTCTTCTAACCCAGGCATTTATTACTCGGTATTGTCCGGCAAGCTACTGTCCTCTTGGCTATCAACTTTTTTTTTCTTAATGTAGGTAGATCCTGAAAGCCATTTATAACCCCTTAGTGACATTGACGATGTTCTTTTAGTAGTTCAGTGTTGCCAACTATGAAGGTTTTTCTGAATGTTTACAGTAGATGGTTATGAATTCTGTGGGGTTTGAATCTGGTGATTGGGGCCTCCAAGCTTGGCGATTGGTTGACTAGCCAAGTTTTTCATGAACTGTATGGAGGAGTTCCGAGATGGGTTTGATGGTTACTTATTACAGGAGTTCCGGCGGGGGTATTATCCCTAACACCGCAGCCTCTGAAGGAAGGGGCTCAGCCATTTCAGCTTTTGACTCTTGGGACAACGTTTTGGTTCTTGATAAGTGAGTATACAAGTCATGAATATTTCAAGCGAGGTTTTCCTAATTTTTCCTCTTTCTGATCGCTTTTGCTAACCACTACATTGTTTTAAATCACTTCGCGTGATCATTCCCCAACATCTGCCCGCTGGCCTCTGCTGTCGAGAAAGTGTTTGGTTTTCACTCCCGAGTGTAGTTCTGAAGCAGATACCGAGCGTATCTGGATGAAGAAACTGCAGTACTTACATCTATATGTTTATGGGAGCAGGATGACCAATTGTGGTTGATTTTTTGGTTTTGCTGGTACAACATAAATCTGGAGAGTGGCGCCCGAGATTTGAAAGATGTCTTTAAGATGATCCCGTAAAAACCAAAGTGACGTTCTAAATGTGGGTCTCTTTGGAGTGTTTTCAACTTTTTGTTGAAACTGTCAACCAACCAACTATTGCTACTACCCCCTTACCCAAACTAACCTTTCTAGTGACATTTAAACTCTTCAAGTCTCATATATCACAATTTCGGAATTGTCATAACAAAAACAAGACAATCTCCAAGTACCATAACCTCAAAATATGTTAAAGCATTTTTATTGTCGTCCTCAAAGAAAGCAATTGATACTAGATAACTTGAAAATACGCTTAAAAAAAATAGTTCAAGGCTATTTTTATCGGAAGAGTCTCAGAAAAAGTCGTTTTAAAACATAACCAAGCTCTATTTATACTCAAAAATAAAATAAAATAAATAAGACTTCTAGCAGTGATATTGAAAGAGATTGATATTCAGATACCAAGACATAAATCTGGAGGGTGGCGCTCGAGATTTCAAACCTCGTGAAAACCAAAGTCGTGTTCCAAATTTGCATCTCTTTGGAGTGTTTTGGACTCTTTGTTGATTCAGGTGTCAACCAAAACTTACCATTCAAAAAGGAGGAAGCATGTTTTCAACTTTTCTATTATTGATGTTTCTGTATCGTAACCTCAAAATATTTTGAAGCATTTGCATTGTCGACCTCAATAAAAGTAATTGATACTAGATAACTTGAAAACACACTTCAAAGAAGTTCAAAGCTATTATTTTTGGAAAAATTGATCTATCAAAACGATCAGAATGAAAACAACATAACCTCAAAAAGTTTTCAACCGTTATTTTTACTCTAAATCATATAAGACTTTCTAGCACTGATATTGAAAAATATACTACAACTTATTGAATCTGGACGGTGGTGCTCGAGATTTGGAAGACGTCATCTTTCAACCCCGTAAAACCAAACTGGCGTTCCAAATTTGGGTCTCTTTGGACTTTTTTGAACTTTTTGTTGATCAAACCGTCAATCAACTTGAAAAGAGGGGGGGATGTTTGGAGTAAGAATAAGCTCCACCCATCTTTGATAGGCAAAACAAACAAACATAACCCCACTTTTAGCTCAAACTTGGGAGTGTTTACGATGCCATCTTCAAATATCTCAATCAACCTTGTTCCAACTTGTTCATTTAGTGACGTAACTTCCGGTATATGTAGATGATGAGCTATTTCCATGTTTTCCAGAACATCCAGTCAACGTTCATCAAGACACCGTAGCTGCAGATGCCCCTGGAATACCGTTCTTCGCTTTCTAAAAGCTACCCGAGAACCACTGAAAGAACTTCATCATATAAATCTGGAAGGTGGCGCCCGAGATTTGGAAAATGGCATCAATCCTGTACAAACCAAAGTGGCGTTAGAAAATTCAAAGCGTCTACCAATTAATTTCCGGAAATGCTTGGAAAGAGATTCACGATGTCGAATTAAATCAACCATGTCAACATTTTCTGATTGAATGTCTGTCTTAATGATTTAATATACCATCACTTTTTCTTATGAGAACATCGATGGAGAATTCAATGGTCCAAAAATCACTGTGATATCTTTTGCAGTTTCAGAGACCGTGTCAAAATTAAGAACTTCATTTGGCAACACCGCCACCACTCAAGACATCCAACAAGAAAACTGGAGCGTATCCAAGTTGCACGCACCACGTTTAACTGTTGTTAATGATGTTTGTTTTGTTTCCTCCACAGACCATCTCTGGCAGATATTAATGGTATTAATGTCCACTTGCGAAGTTAATGATGTCCTACATGTCTCCTATTATGAGCCGGAAAGGGTGAAAAATGGACGAAATTCTCCAGCAGGCCAAGAATGATTGTACTCTATTGACATAGAGAAGACATTGTTAGGGATTTCATGCGCTAATGGTTAGTCATGGTTGCCTTGTTGGAAGATGTCATACTTGTGATTTCATTATTATTTTTTATCTCAATGATGGACACTGATGGCAAGACGCAATAACCCGATGATACATGATCTGCCAAAAAAAGCACGTCGCAATATCAACCCCTCGCAACGACCCTCTGGGCGGCAGTTGCATATCGATGTGCGTTCTGCACCCTCTCGCTAAGGGTTGTCCACTCTGTCTGCAATAATTTATGGCCATCGGCTGGACCTGGTCCACATAAAGGGTGACCCATGCAGCCGGCCTCATAAAAAATCACCCCTTATGTGTGTGATCGCCGATATCGCCATTTTTCGGACATTGCTTAGGTTTTACTATTTGGTTTTGGTCAAGGGATAATGGAGTAGCGCGAAAATGTTTTCATTTTATCAACTTCTCTTTGTGTTGGGAGGTTTCGAAATCCTTTTCTATTTTATTTCTTGTTTTTTTGTATTTTAGTCTTCAATACTGACTTCTTTGGACCTTTATTTAACGTGTACTTTCTTACTTCTATATTTATTGTTATTTTTTTGTGATTCTAGTTTTGTGTCTCCATTTGCTTCATATTTTATTCAATTTTTAGCTTTTATCTACCTTTATTTTCTTTTGCATCATTGTTTTTTTCTTTTTAAGTGATTTGTTTCACTTGTGTTCTTTTTTTTTTTTTAATGTTTAACGTTGCGTTATTTACTTCTGGTTCCATTTTTATTTTATCTTTGTCACATTGAGCTTTTAAACTTGTTCCACGATTCCGCTACTTTTTCATCTGATCTGCATAAACTTTTTTTAATTTTTTTTTCACTGTACCTTTCAAAGTGATTTGTTTCACTTTGTTCAAGTCGTTTCACATTACTTCATACACTTTTTTACAATTTTTTCTTTCCATAATGTTTTACTTCTATATCTATTGTTATTTTTTTGTGATTTTAGTTTTGTGTCTCCATTTGCTTCATATTTTATTCAATTTTTAGCTTTCATCTACCTTTATTTTCTTTTGCATCATTGTTTTTTTCTTTTTAAGTGATTTGTTTCACTTGTGTTCTTTAATTTTTTTTTTTTTTAATGTTTAACGTTGCGTTATTCATTCTGGTTCCATTTTTATTTTATCTTTGTCACATTGAGTTTTTAAACTTGTTCCACGATTTCGCTACTTTTTCATCTGATCTGCATAAATATTTGTAGTTTTTTTTTTCACTGTACCTTTTAAAGTGATTTGTTTCACTTTGTTCAAGTCATTTCACATTACTTCATACACTTTTTTACAAATTTCAAGTCAATTTTCTCAGCTTTGTATTTAACTAATTCCGTGATTCTTTTTAATTTTCTTGTCGAATTTGTATCCACTATTGTATTTTTTATTTTTTCTGTCCTCTCTACCAAGTGATTTGTTTCAGTTCAGTTCTTTTTCCACATTTTTTATTATTTAACTCAGTCGTATGCTTTTTTAAGATGAATTTTCAAAATTATTTTTATTTTTTAGGTACTGAAAACAAACATCAAAAAACCCACCAAACAATCAACAAAATCGCTCCATAAATAACGGAAATAATATTCAAACTCAAAAATTTCCAAAACCGTTCCCGAGACACAATCGAAATTTTTAAAACGTCATAACTCGGCTATTTGTTGACGGATTTTGATGCGAAAAAAAATATTTTAAAAGATAGATAGAATATCAAAATTGTTTATATTTCCCTTATAAAATTATTATTCTCGATTTTTTTGCTTGTATCACTCTTTTTTTGATCTGCATCTGTTCATTTAACTTTTTTTTCGAAATGGATGTTTATTTTTTTTTGTAATTTGCTTCCACCAATTTGTTTGATATTTTATTCAATTTTCAACTTTTATCACTCTTCATTTTCGTTTGCCTCCTTGTTTAGGTCCTGACTCTGTTTATTTTTATAAGTATGTTTTTTTTCTTGTATTTCAAATTTCACTTATAAACCTTTTTAAATTCTTCATTTTTAATATTTCTTGATTTTTTGCATTTCAGGCAGTCTTCAATACTTCTTGCAAGCTTTTTTCACCCTTTAATATTTCAACTTTATGTTTACTATTGTTGTTTATGTTTTGCTTCTTATTTTATTGAATTTTCAGCATTTATCAACCTTTATTTTCAAGTTGGTTCCACACTTCCATCATTTTCCAACTCAATTCGTGATTTGTTTTAGTGCTTCAATTTCTTGTCATTTCAAGCAATTTTTTATATTTTTGTTTTTTTTTCCATAACAAGTGATTTGTTTTATTTCAGTTCTTTTATATATTTTTTTGAAACCTTTAACGTTGCTTTATTCACTTTTGGCTGTCACATTGAGTTTTTTCAACTTATTCGTGATTTTAGCTACTTTTTCATCTTCTTATAATTTTTGCATACACTTTTTTTAGTTTATTTTTCATTTACTATTCCTTTGAAGTGATTTGTTTCACTTTTTTTCAACCGTTTAACGTTACTTTATTCATTTTTTCACAATTTTTCAAGTCCATTTTCTCATTTTGACTATTATCAACTCATTCAGTGATTATATTTTTTGAATTATTTTGTCATTTTTGCATCCAATGTCCAATGTTTTATTTTATTTTTACTGTCCGCTTATTACGTGATTTGTTTTAATCCAGTTGTTTTGCCACTTTTTTCTAGCAATTTTGTAGTATATTTTTTCTCTTTTTTCTGTGAATTTTATTTTTTTTTTGATATTTTCTTTTTTCCTTCTATTCTACCTTTTTGAGTGATTTTTACCGCTCTATTCTATTAAATCATTTTTTTTTTGCTTCATCTGTATCCACCCGTTTTTTCAATTATCTTCTTCCATTTTAATTATTTTTCACCCTTTTTTCCCAAACACACCAACATTGTTTATAATGATAATCATGCTTATTTATCAAATGAAAATTGACGGAAGCAAAGTACTGAAGACAAAACACTTAAAAATCCACAAGAGAATTTTTTGCGCGTCAAAATCGGTCCATAAATAACGGAAATATTTAAATCCCAAAAACCGTTCCCGAGATACAGACGAAATTTTTAAAACGCCATAACTCGGTTATTTATTCTCGGATTTTGATGCGAAAAAAAACATTTTAAAGGAAATCTCATCCTCTCTTATACCAAAGATACTAGATATAACAAAAATTATATTTTATTTATAAGATGAAAATTATAGAAAGCATGGTAATAAAAAGAAGTATTTTCCTCTTGTACCAACCCTTTATTTTCATCTGCATGTGATCATTTTACTTTTTCGAGATTAATTATTTTTTGGATTTTGGCCAAAATGTGACCGTCTGTTTTTCGGTTGAAAATCCCTTTTATGCAGAACAGAACCCTTAAAAGCATAAAGCCCATAAATTTCACCCCTACAAATATGCACAAAGAGAGGGTCGTGAAATTTCTGCAACAGAGACTCGTCCAGCTTCTATTTGAATGCGATTTGAATAAAAACGCATTATTTTCGGATTTTAACAGGGTCCAATTTTTTGATTAGCGATTATGTTGATGCAGCTGCTCGAAAATGATTGATTGACTATTACAGTGTATGTATTTTCTTATTCGCGCTGATTTTATTTCCCTTTTTATTAATTTAATTTATTTTAATGATAATTGTTTTTGTTGTTATTCCGATTTTTCACTTATTCAGTTTTTCTCATTATTTTTAAGTTCTTGGTTATTCAGACAATTTGAGTAGTACCTATTAATTTTTTTTAAATATTTCCTTTTTTTTCACTGTCAAATGTCAAATAGTGACGTAGTGACTGTAAATAAAAGGTGGTCTCATAAAATCAATCAGATTGTGTAAACTAAAAATTCATATGCTGTAGGTACAGTGAACGACACAATTGTTCGATCCAGGCATTTACATGTTTCCTTTCACCTTAAGGTGCCAATAGGTACCCTTATCAATAGCACAGATCGAGTTACACACACATATTTACAAGACGGATTAGTTTGCCGCAAAGGTTTATGTATTACAAGACTCAAATAATCCTTTGAATACGTCCATACAATGGTGTAAGTCAAGCGAGTAAATATCAGTCACAACGTTGTCAAAATCCTTTC
Source organism: Orchestes rusci (assembly GCA_958502075.1). NCBI lineage: Eukaryota > Metazoa > Arthropoda > Insecta > Coleoptera > Curculionidae > Orchestes > Orchestes rusci. The sequence continues at coordinate 75,730,925 of OY293305.1, read as the reverse complement.
ATTTGCGGCCTTATGTGGCCGGAATCTTTTTCCAAAGGGTGTAAAAAATCCTTTGCGTATTTGTTGTCCATTGGTGTGGGGGTTACTGAAGGATTAGCTCGTAAGATGATTTCGGCTTGCTTGAGCAGATTTGCGGTTTCAAAGGCGGTTTTTTAAGAAGGAAAACAATGATAGGAGTGGATATACAAGTTTAAAGGAGGTTGGGTTGAGACATTCACTTGGACAACATTCTTGGAGGAGGATAGAATCAATAGTTTTGTCAGCAGATCACCTCGCCAATGATGAGTCTTTTTCAACAAATATGGTGGCTTAATAATTTATAATTATCATAACCTAACGATTTCACAAATGATGTGGAGAAAATAAACTAAAAAACATGCTTTCGAACTAAAATTAATTTTCAATTTAAAAAAAAATTATTAACGAGAAAATATATGTAAAGCGTGGGGTGCTTCGACATAAATTGTTATAATTTCTTATTAATTTCTATTTAAAAATGCAGAGTAAGTGTATAAATCAAAGGACCCCACTATTTTCCCGTTACCTAATAATTTTAATCTTGAATTAAAAAATATGTTTTACTGTTTAGTTCGAAACCGTGTTGGTTAATTTTTTTTAGCTATAATTTTTTAGCCCCATGACAAAAAAAAATACTTTGGCAACGTTGCATATCAGACGGACGGTTCAAGAATTACCGTCCCGTCAACCAATCTTTCATTTACCACCTGTCAAACAAGCCAAACGTCAGACAATTCAACAAAACAATCTAGATCTGCATGCATGGGTATTCGAAGTGGCTGAAAATCCGGTTCCAAGACTCCGTTACAAACAAACTTATTAAATACAAGTGAAACTAATATAAAGCGTGTGAAAAAATAGGAACAATCCAAATAGGTGGACGCACACAAATGAAAAAGTTGAAAATAATCGGAAAACACTTCAAAAAGTAAACTAAATAATGGAAAAAGTGCCAAAAAATAAAGTGAAACACATAATTTCAATAAAGGCATCGACTAAAACCGTAAATAGAAAACTACAAAAAAAAAATAAAAGCAGAGAAATGGATTTACATTGCAAGTATAAGTGGATAAAGGATTTAAAACAGTGAGGTAGAAATCGCTTGAAAAGGCACAGTGAGAGAGAAAATAGACTTAAAAGTTTTAACAAAAAGTGGATAAAGCAACGTTAAAGAATTAGAAAAAGTTGTTAATAAACAAATCACCTTTTTAGTGCAAAGAAAAACCTAAAAGAGTGGATGCAAAAACGATAAGATGATGAAAAAGTGAGTATCGCAATAAGTTAAACAAAGTAAGAAAATAGACTTGAAAGTAGTGAGAAAAAATAAAGCAACAAATAAATTAAAAAATCGATAAATCAACAGATGAAAAAAATCAGAGTGAGCAAATACACTTGAAAAAAAAAAGGAAAAAGTGGATAAAACAACTTTGGCAAGATATAAAAAATAACAAAAAAAGTGAAGTGACACAAATCACTTGGAAAGGAACAGTATAAATAAAATTAGCAAGTGACGAAATAATCAAATTTAGATCTGAACAGTTCAAAAGTGATTAAAACAACGCTATAAAAAAGAAAAACGGAAATATGTAAATGTCGATTTGATGAATAGTTGTCCACCGGTAAAAAAATAATAACAATAAAAAATAACCAAGAAAACTGCAAAAGAAAAGTAGATAGAAACCCTCAAAGCAAAAGAAAAAGTGAAAATTAGTGTTAATTAGTGTTTTATAAAAAATAATGTAGAAATAATAAAATGAGATAAGAAAATATTTGAAGTGGGGGTAAACATTTTTAACCTATTATGAAAACCGTACTATGGATAAAACAAATTGAAAAAGAAAAAAAGTTTAATAAATCACCAGTAAAACTAAACGGAAAAAATGAATTAAAAAGGTTTTTTATAGATAGATGACCCAAAAGAAATGAAAAAATGAAATACATAAGTTGAAACGGATGAAAGTTAAATTAAAAAAAAAATAAAAAATTAAAACTTCGTAGAATGAGTTGGAAGAAATCGAAGTGGAAAAATATACTACGAAATTGTACAAATCACTTGATATGCGGATAGTAGAAAAAAATAAAAAAGTAAAAAAAAATTATTTTAAAAGTTCCAAAAAACATTAAGAACTCAATAAATAAGTGAAATTGGGAAAGAATCTACATGGGACAAACCTAAAAAAAGATTATTTTTTATTCAAGGAACTTTAAGGAATTAAAAAATGCAAAAAGGATAAGTTGATAACAAAATAAGCATCGAAATAAGTTAAACGGAAAATGGACTTGAAAGTAGTGAGAAAAAAAGCAACAGAGAACTGAAGTGAAAAAAATCACTTGAGAAGGGATGATGGATGTAAAACTGTCAAGCAAATAAGTTAAAAAATCGGGGAATCAATTAACAGATGAAAAAAACAAAGTGAGCAAATCCACTGGAAAAAAAAAACAAAAGTAACGTAAAAGGAGGTTTAAAAAGTAACAAAAGTGAAGTGAAATAAATAACTTGGAAAAGAACAATGAAAATAAAATTAGCAAGCAATGTGAATGTCGATTTTATGTAGAATTGATGAAATAATAAAAAAAAATCACCTGTAAAAAAATAACAAACATAATAAAAAGATATCGAGAAAAACTGCAAAATAAAAGTATATGGAATACTCTTGCTGATATCGTTGTTTATATTTTTATAGTATGAATTTGATATATTTTGTAAATACTCCATTATAGTAGGTATAAAAGTGATATTGATATTATCTTTTGAAAAATGAAGCTCTATATCTATCTATCAATAAGCATAAGAAAAAGTGAAAATTAGTATTAATTTGGCTCCAAAAAAATTGAAGAAATAATAAAATGTGTAATAAGAAAATAATCGAAGTGAGGGTAAAGATTATAAGACTATAAGAAAAAAACAGTAGTATAGAAAAAGAAAAAAAAAAAAATGCTACAAAAAAGAAAAACGGAATCGATTTAATGTAAAATTGTTGAAATAATAAAATAATTTCCAACCGATAAAAAAATTATAAACATAAAAGATAAGCACAAAAACTGCAGAATAAAAGTATATAGAATACTCTTGAACCATGAGGAAAATGTAAAAATTAGTGTTGATTTACTTCCGAAGAATTGAAGGAATAATAAAATGAGTAATAAGATAATAATTGGAGAGAAAGTAGAAATTTTAAAACTATTTTGAGAAAAAACAAAAACAGTAGTATGGATAAAACAAATTTAAGAAAATTGAAAAAGTGAAAAAGTTTATTGTATCATCAGTAAAACTAAACGGAAAAAATGAATTAAAAAGGATATTGATAGATAGATAAAAACAAATTAAAAAAGTAGATGAAAAAACTACAATAAATGGTTAAATATAATAAAATAGTAAAAAGAATCACGGAGTAAGGTGAAGAAAGTCAAACTGTAAAAAAATGATAGATTAACGTGAACCAAATTACTTCAAAGGTTTCAAAAAACGTCGAGTTCTAAATAAATAAGTGAAATTGGGAAACAATCTACATGGGACATACCTAAAAAAAAATAAGGAATCGGTTGTACCTAACTACAATTATTATAATTGTCGAAATAATCAAGAAAAAGGAAAAAAAGTGGAAAATCACAATAAAACTCAAATATCTACATCGGACCGGAAAACTACAAAATGAAAAAAGTTAAAATAAAGTTGTTGAAATTGAGAAGGAAAATGCAAGATGATAAAAATACAAATTAAAATGAAGTTATATCCTAAAAGAACCATGTTTTTTTCGGGTTATACCTCTAAACTCAATTAAGTGAATGGAATTGTTATAAGAAATAGAAAAAACTATTGTTCTTAGATTTATAAAACTTGTAAAATTAAGCACCGGAAGCAATAGACTTGAAAATCACAATCAACTATAAAATCATAAAACAAATAATCAAGCATAAGAAGTTGATAACAGAAGAGACAATTATCACTAGAATAAATTAAATTGAAAATTTCCTACGAGTCAATTCTAACCAATCATAGGCTTGCATTTTATTATGTTGCTATGGCAACGACCTAATTTTATCGGAAATCACCCTGCTCATAATCACGTGACTGAAAGATTAATAAGTGGAAATCGCCCTGGCTTTGCATCTGGATGTAGCTCCCATGCACCAACCACAGTGTTGCCGTTTGCCTTATCTCTGTGAAAGTTTAGTTGGGTTGGGATTGTTAGGGAGAGTGGGGACGGCAACACTGTAATCATATGGGAGCTACATCCAGATGCGCAAAGCCAGGGAAATTTCCACTTATTAATCTTTCAGTCACGTGATTATGAGCAAGGAAATTTCCGATAAAATTAGGTCGTTGCCATAGCAACATAACAAAATGCAAGCCTATGATTGGTTAGAATTGACTGTTAGGAAATTTTCTTGCCGAATCTCCCGCGAGCTCGATTTAAAAATCCGGAAATTTGTTCTCGTTGCGAATTTTTCAAGAAAATTTTCAAAAAATTCGCAACTCGACAAAATTTCCGAAAATAATTCGAGCTCCAGGGAGATTATAAGTGAAAAAAATTAAAGGGAATGAAATCAGTGCTAATAAGAAATATATAGTACCCTTTTCTTCTTACAAAGAAAAACGCATTTTTTTATTTTAACATTAACTGTATTTCAGAAACGAAGCATTTTCGGATAAAGTTTTATTGAAAAATTGTCTTATTTTCTTGCTCTCTATTCAGTGTTAAAATATTGAAAATCACCCTAGATATGTAGTAAAAGAAAATTAAAATCAAATAGGAGTTGCAGGTTTATTGAAAATAAAAAATCACCCACAAATAAATAAAATTAAGTTGAAGAAACTGAAGAAATAAAATGAAAAAAACGAAACATTCCAACAAACTCCATAGACAGCTTCAGCACCGAAACGAAATAATTTCCGAAAATCATGTAGACGCCCCATGTATACAAATCCTACAAAGGGTCCGTTCGATGGTATCTCCCATCTTGATCTTTGCCAAAACAACCGAAAAAACAATAAATTCCCAAAAAAACTAGGGTGGAACGTGCCACTTCAAAACCAGTCGATCTTAAAAAACCAAACTTATTAAAAATCCATTGTCAACCACAAAAGACATGTGCCGCCGATTAGATTTTTTTTTTGGAACCCCCCTGAGAATATATTCAAATTATTTTGTCTGTGATGTTTTTTACACATCCAAGGCAGATGCAAAATCTTTTTAGGGGACTGACGGTAAATATTTGGGTTTGAAGATGGGCGCAAGCCAAAAAACAGGTAACTGTACATTTTTTTTTTCGGGGTCTGTCACAGCAAATCCATTATTAAATATTTCCCAATTCTCATTTGCCGGTTGCCCGATACACACTGAATTATTTATTTGATCATCGACCTTTATTATGGACCGAAAACTTTCCTTTTACGAGGAAACTTCGAAAGCTTTCGCAAGTATCATAATATGAAATCTTAATGTAACTTCTGACTCTCGAAAATCCCATAAAAAAGTTTCACTCCTTCACTTTAAAACTTTTTTAATTGGTTTTGCTTTTTTTGCGGGCTGCGAGCTTCGTTATCTTTTCAGTTTACTTTTTACAACAGATTTATATTCAACTATGCTGTCGGTTGTTAGTTTTGAACTATTGTATAATGAGACTTAGTCGTTTCTGGGGCTCATGTTCCCTGATATAAAAAGTCAGATAAAAGTTTAATGCCAGCTTTGAAGAAAATTAGTCCTCAACACACCATTTTAAAATACGTTATAAACAATTTTTTTTTTAGAGGCCATTATTTCCAATGTTTCAGGTTGTTTTCAATGATGGTTCTGACTTAAACATTCATTCTTGAGAAGAAAATAGCAAAAGAGGCGAAAAAAGAAATAGTAAATGTGTAATAACTTCAACATTGGAATGGTGAATGGACCAGATAAAATTAGCTACGAGCATTTGAAAAATAAAAGTATAAACAGTAATCGTAAAGTCAGAGCAATAAGTTTACAGTAAAATAGAAAAAATGGATCAATTATTTCAGTAATACTTACTCTCTTCCTCCTCTGAATTTTTTTTCTCTTCGCATGCCAAAATTGAACATGATTTAAATAAATATTGAATGTCCCTATTGATCAATAATCAGTTTACGATTCGTTTTTTCACTTTTTTGTATTTAGCTTTTGACCTTGTGATTCACATTTCTTTTTTTTATCAATGTTTAATTTTTTTGAGTTTAATTTTGTTTACTCACATTTTATCTCACTTTATCGTTCGTGCTTTTTCAATTTCGTTTACGTTAGTTGGATCTATTCATTTTTTATTAGAGTTTTTTTTTTAAATTTTGTTTAGGTTGGTTTGAAACACTTTTATTTATTTAAATTTTATCACCTCGATAAAGGTACCTATCTCAGTTAATCATCCAGTTTTTTTTCTAATTTAAAGATTTTGTTTTGGTTAAGTTGGGTTATTTGTATTTATTCACAATTATTTTCTCGATTTATCTCATTTAATCTTCCGTGTTTTCCAATTTTATGTTTTTTATTTTGCTTAATTTAGTCTAGGCTAGTTTGAGCAAGTTTTATCTACCTATAGGTTTGTTACTTCGAGTTCTTTCACTATATCTTTTATTTCTGTATGTTTGTTTAGGTTAATTCTATTCATTGTCATCAATTACCTCGATTTTTCTCACCTTATTGTTACTATTTTTTGTTGTTATTATTAATAGTTATTTGTGTACACAGGGTGTCACTTGTCCAAAATGACATCAACGATGACACTTATGAATATCATGCGTTAGATAAAAATATATATATTTTTTAATTATTTTTAAATTATTATTTTTTTATTTTTAGACGGATAAAGATGTATTGAGGTAAAAGCATCTATTAAAGTGAATATAAAAATGTTTCAAAAGAGTTAGAATATATTGAGTTCTCCTTTTGATAACCAGTATACCAAATTTGAATTTGTTATCTCTATGCGTTTAAAAGCTATTTAAATTTTTTGATAATGAAGTTTCACTTTCAACACCTTGTATCTTTTTAATGACTAGCATTTTCACCACCTCATTATTTATTAGAGAAATCTTCTGATTTTCATTCATATTATCGCCTACTGCTCTATGGCGGATAATTCATGGGACACCCTGTAAAACAATAACGATAATTTTTTAAATTCTGAACAAAAATTAGTTCAAACCAAATAATTTCACTAAACAAACAAGATAATTCAGTAAATATGACTAACCTGAACAAAAATAAAAATAAACATTAAGAAACGCACGATATAGTGAGAGGAATCAAGGAATAATAAATGAAATAAATAAATTTAACTCAAACCAACCTCAGTCAAATCAACACCATCAAATTAAAAAAATGACAATAAAGTGTGAGAAATCGAGGTATTGAATAATATGAATTATTCAAACTAACTTTTAGTAACCCAAGCCAAATTAAAATTATAAGGGTGGGGGTAAAAAATACGGTCGTAGGTATCTGTGGTTTTCTTTTTCAATCATGAACGCCTGATTTAAACTCGAAACTAATAAAATGGTAAGTAAGAGGTAAGAACGCCCTTCCGTCCAAAATAGGATGCCTATAGTTATAGCGTATGGGAAATTAACCATGTCCGAGAAGGAGACGCTCAACAGGCTGCTGAAAGTGCACTTTCCTGGATCGGGGCACGTCGCTGTACTCCCACACCAAGTAAGAGCCCCCACAGCTCCCGACTTTGAAACTACGGAGAGGATAGTCAACTTTGAAAGGATAGAATGGGCTCCCGAGTCCTCTCCGTACAAAGCTCCAGGGATGGATGGGATTTGTCCGGACTCGCTACAACAGGCTGGGAAATTGTATAACCACATTCCTGGTGAAGATCTTCCATTCATGCCTAGTCATGGGCTATATTCCCTCTAGCTGGAGGGAAGTGAAGGTGATATTTATCCCGAAACCAGGGAAATCAGACTACACTTACTCCAAGTCCTTCCGAACGATCAGTCTATCAAGCTTTCTACTCATGACACTGGAAAGACTTCTTGATAGGTACAACAAGAAAACGCACGTCGCCCTACATCGCCTTATCACCAAAGTGGAAGGAGCGCTCGACGAAAATAGATCAGCATTGGGTGCTTTTGTAGACATCGAAGGCGCATTTGACAACTCCTCTTTTGCATCAATCTGTCGAGCATCAGAGGCAAGAGGCTCAAAAAGAACACTGACCAAGTGGATGCGATCACAAAGGATGATATTTGCCGAACTAAACGACCAAAATGTCAGAACTATGTCCGCCAGAGGCTGTCCCCAGGGTGGAATCTTATCCCCTCTCCTTTGGAGTTTTGTGGTGGACAACATGCTGAAGCAGCTGAAAGATTCGGCGATCCTTACGTCGGGCCACCACATTCAGGAGCTCGGAACCCCCACAATGTGAGCCCTGAGAATTATAGAAGAGTGGTGCTTCCTTGAAGGACTTAGGATCAACCCCGAAAAAATCAAAATCCTGTTATTTACCAGGAAATACAATTCAGGACTCGAATCGGAGATATCCTTCTGGAAAGAGTCCTAGAGTACAGAAAAAGGGGCAAATACCTAGGAGTAACCTTTGACCAGAAACAGTCCTGGAAAGAACACATTGACGAGCGCTCTCCCATTAGGGGCATGTAAAAGAGCTATAGGGACAACATGGGGACTGAAGCCCAGAATAGTTTACTGGATCTATTCTATGGTTATCAGACCTCAGGTAACCTACGGAGCAATTAATAGTATGGTGGCCCGCAACCAAGAAAGCATACATCCAGCGGCAACTGGTCCAAAGGATGAGATGCATCAGTATAACAGGCGCAGTACGGACCACACCAACGAGAGCGTTGGAGGTACTCCTGGAATTACCCCACTGCACCTGTTTGTAGAGAGTGTTGCACTCAGGACAGCATACCGTCTGTACTGTCTGGAACATCTGAAGCTGAGGAGTAAGGGACACTCGGATATCATGAGTGAACCCAGCTAAAGGATGTAGTGCTGCTGATGCACTCCGACTAGATGACTCCAATCTTCTTTGCCTGAGCTGATTATTCCTAGACTGGAGGATTGGACGGATCAGAACAGACCAGCTCAGATACGGGAAGGGCCGTGGTGGTTTACTGATGGCCTCAAGCTTCAGAGAGGCACAGAAGCAGGTTTCTGCAAGAGCGGGAGGGACAACGAAATTACTTTCTCGCTCAAAAAAAGTGTTCAAAAGAACTAATTTTGATTTAATAAAAGGTACAGAAACTTAAAAACACAAAACTTCTCAAAAAGTCGACAACAATACGAAAGTAAGGTTAGAAACTGGATTTGGTAGTTGTCATTTATTATTGTTTGCGATGTTAGCCAAGATATACGTTTTCATATTCAGCCCATACGCGTCTACTGCTGGACATAGGCTTCCCGTAGTTGCTTCCATGAAAGTCTATAATGTGCGGCTTTGCTGTATTCTTTCCAGATCATCTGTTCCGAATAGGATCCTGCCTTGGTCTCCATTCTAATATACGTTTTGCCCATCTGTCATCTATTTCAAGGTTGCCATATCTTTTCAACTGCATCTGTTACTCCTGGGTATGAGAGTATCATTGTATCACAGAATTATTGATCTATTGTCAGAATTTCTTCTTTATCACTTGTAACTTCACCATGCGCATTTTGCTGTTTACAAAAATGTTTTTCTTTCTTGTTTGAGGACTTTTAGTATATACACTTTCGTTCCAACATCTTATTGCTCCCTCCTTTCAAGAATCTTTGGGGCCATCCCAATAGTTAACCCTAACTGCGTATATATATATATATATATATATATATATATATGAATCTCTTCTGATGCCTCCCAATATGTGTTAGTTCTTCCATCCCATGCAATGTCTTTCTTTCTTCCTGGCTTAGTTCCTCCTCCTCTTTCCTGGTTCTGGGGCACAATCCCTTTTCGACATCCTTTACTGGCGTTCCCTATCACGGTAATGAGTTTTTCGATATATAAATTTTCGTGTTCGGGATTTTCTAGGATTTGTATGTTATCCTCAACGCTGTTCCCTTTAAAAGATCCAATTTTTGGGAGGAAGTTTGTTTTTTATTAGTGGATTTGTAAATATATGTATCTGTAATCTGTAACCATCCTATAGTCACTACCGACGGAGAATTTGTTTAGTACTGTTTTTGTAATCCCCTTTCTTGTAGCACAATTTGGGCTCATCCAAGTCAACCTACGTTAGGCTCTTATTTTGAAAAAAAAAGTAATCAAGAGGGTGCTTTTTTTTAGGTTATAAATCACAACATTATATGAGGTGCCAATAAATGAACGAATAATCTACAATAAAGCAAAAAAAGTCAACTTTACAGTTTCCAAAAAGCAAAATGGTTCGTAGAACAGTACCGATTGCCCAATACTAACCAAAGGTGGTCCATGACGACCGTTACAACAGAAAACTAAAAAAATCCACCTAGAAAAGATGTAAATGACCGTCAATTATATACGGTCAAGCCGGTACCCTTCAAAGGGCCACATTGCGGAAGGGTCCGACTGAAAGTATAAATTACTGGACTTAAAAACATCCCTTTTGCAAAATTGGAGCACTTCTCTTAACCTTTCTCGGAACCAAAGCGATTTTGCATATTCGTTCTTTTCATGAGTTTATTGAAGGACTGTAAATTTGTTGGCGAAAAGCGGCAATAAAATTGCATAAACTCCGGTTCGATAGGGTCTACATTTTTATCGTTTTATTTTTATGGTCTTAGTTTTGTGACGGAGAAAAGTGATTTTTGCACAATGCGAGAATGACTTTCTGGAATTGCGTGTTTATTGGTTTTGTCTGCAAAGTTGGGTTATGACGGTAGTTTGGCGTTTTTTTTGTTTTGCTGATCAAAATTGTTGTTTGTTTGAAGGAAAAAAAGATGATTTATTTTCCTAGTCTGTGATTGTTTGATGAAACTTTCAGTTATAAACTTCAGAAAGGCTGGGCATTATAACTATTATTATTAAGTAGTATTAAGTATTTAATTAACTACTTATTTTTTTTACGTTTAGTTCGTGTTCGTTATTATTTTGCAATATTTTTGCTTTTACTTCTATGGTTGTTTCAATTGTTGTGGTTTCATTGGGTTTACTGTGGGGGGTTAGGGACACTTCTAATCTGTTTAAGAAAAGTTTTCTCATTCCTAGCGATATAAATCTAGTTTTTTTTTCAATTTTCTTATTTTTTGAAGAATTGATTTGGCTTCGTTAAAACTCACTTGTGAGGTTTTTTGCTGTATTTTCTATTCTTCTACTCAACTCCACTCACTTTTTTGGAATTTCCTGTCTTATTTGTATTTGATTGAATTTCTGGTTCTTGTATACATTAGGCATCCACGTATGTTGTACTTTTTAAAGGCGAATTTGGTAAATTATCCTTCGTTTAACTATTCTGGATAGGAAAAATGCTGGATGAATCACTTTTTTGTAGAAAAAACACTATTTTAGGCACTTTTCATCCGAACATTTTCCATCAGACATTTCGATTTTTTCCAGTTGTGGGTCTTTGAAATGAAGAATTTTTGTTGTTCTCATGTACTACAGTTTCCCACTAACCACTAAAGAAGTTAAAACAAATAGTTAAGCAGGATAAATAAATGTTGAAAATTTGATTTACAAAACTGAAGTCGATATTTTCAATAACTGTCAATATGTCAAGATTTTCAAGTAACTACTCACTAATTAACGACCAAGAATGATAAACACTCCCTATGTTGCCAAGTGGAAGCTGTGAGAAATGTTTTCCATATTTTTGTCTGTAGCGGATGAAGGGTTAGTTTTGGTTAGATTGAGTCAGTCTTGGTTAGATTGGTTTAGTTTTGATTAGTTCGAGTGAGTTTTGGTTTTTAATATTGGAATAGTTTTGGTCAGATTGGGTCAGTTTGAGTTTGATTTGACTAGATTGAGTAAGTCTTGGTTGGATTGGGTTAGTTATGGTTAGATTGGGTTAGTTTTGATTTGATTGGGTTAGTCTTGGTTAGATCGGGTTAGTTTGGGTTGATTTTGGTCAGATTGAGTTAGTTTTGGTTAGATTGGGTCAGTCCTGTTCAGAATGGTTTAGTTTTGGTTGATTTGAGTTAGTTTCGGTGTGTTTTGGTTAGATTGGGTTCGTTTTGGTCAGATTGGGTCAGTTTGAGCTTGATTTGGGTTAGTCTTGATAATGTTTTCCTGAGTTCCGCGGTTAAATTTGGTTGGTTTGGGTTATATTGGGTTAGTTTTGGTCAGATTGGGTTTGTTTGAGTTTGATTTGAGTTACTTAGTTTTGGGCAGGGTTTTGGGTTAGTTCTGGTTAGTTTGGGTCATCATTTGATTCAGAAACTTGATTGATCTGATAAGCCAAGGATATAATTTTTGAAACTTTGACATTTTCATAGTTCTCAGTGTCCTATGTTATATTGTTTTTTTTTGTCATAGTCTATAAAAATATACAGGCAAAAACTATTGCAGTCATGGTTTTTGAGAAGTCTGGATACGTTTGGCAACATTGCATGTTGGTTCTAATATGTACCTTGTAACAGTGTGAGGAAGCTGTCATTTTAGGGAGTTGAAATGTGATTTTTTTAAATTTTATTCTGGAAAATTTTTCTTGTTAAAAGTTGTTCATCCAGCATTTGTTTTAGTTGAAATTGTTCTATAAACCCAAAACTATGCAAAAAAATTGGAAAAATGCATCAATGTATGGATGCCTAATCTTTACAATTCCATTTCTTTATCATTATATGGGCTTATTTTCACAGGTTGTAATTTTGTTTTACTTTTTGGTGTTTTTTTCCTAGATATTTTATCTATTGCTTTGGAGACATTTTTTTGTCCTAATCACTTAAAGTGTTTTTTTTTCATGACCTAACTTCACTTCTTATATTGAGGAAATCTTCTTTAAACAGATTGAAAGGAAATCATAAAAAAAAGAAACTCCACGATAAACGAATAAAATCACTTTATTCGTTTATCGTGGAGTTTCTTTTTTTTATGATTTCCTTTCAATCTGTTTAAAGAAGATTTCCTCAATATTTTAATGAACAGTTTTTTGTGTTTTTAGGGTTTGGCTGAATTAGTAAACTAATGCAGACTTTGTTTACCTATATGTTTTATAATTTTCTTTGATATTGTTTTTGTTCAATTGAACGTTCTTTTGAGGATATTCTTTGTTTTTTTTGTTGCGGTTCAATTTCTTTAAAGGCTTGAATTCCTGTAGATATAGTAATTTTTTACACGAGGAACATTTTTTATAAATTTTCATTTAATCTGTTGTTCAATGGACATACGTTTTTTTGACTTTTTACATTTGAAATTTTGTCATGATTGTTTCTACTTTCTCATTATTCTGTGGTGTTAATTAATCTGATATTTATTGTTTCAATCTTCCAACTTCATTTTTTTATTTATTTTAGAACTTTTCTTATCAATCAAATTGATTGTTTTGAAGAGAAGTTTTTGTTTTAATCTGATTAATAAAATGTTTTGGACTTTTTAGGCCTTCAACATTTTTTGTGATTCCTTCCACATTTTTTAGGACTTCTTTCATGATTTTTTTAATTCTGTTTTTGTTTAATTGAGGGTTATTTGTATATTTTGAGATTTTTTTTTCTGCAACTGGTGTTAATTTTTCCTCGAGATTAATCCAGTGCTTTTTTCTATAGCTACTGTATGAGGATAGTTTTTTGTTCTGATTAAAATGTTATTTCAATTTGTTAAAACGAAATTCTTTTTGTGGAGGATTTTTCGTAGTTATCCTTCTAACCCAAAACGGACCCACACTATCCAAAAACAAACCAGAACTAACCAAAACTATCGCAACCCAGTCAAAAGAGAATCAAACTAACCAAATTTAACTAAAACTAATCATATCTAACCGGAACCAACCCAAACTAACCAAAACTAACCAGAACAAACCAAAACCAACCTCCTTGAAGGTGAGAGATATGAATTTTTGAAATGTATAGATTCTTAAAATAACCTCTCTGTACTCGCACTGTAGCTGCTTGATTCTTCCACGTTGCATTTCCGATCGGCGACACCTGGTGTAACAAGAAAAGAAGAACAGAAGAAAATAAAAAGAAGGAGATGAGATAAGAAAAGGAAATAAAGAGGGAGAAGAGGGTTTTTCTAACCCTTTGTGTACGATCAGGGGATGATGGATATTGGTGAACGTTGCTAACTCGTGCGGAGAGGGGCCGTGGGTAAAAAAACTCTCAAGAAACAGTTGTTGCGACGACACGCTATAGTTTTTATAAGTATGAAATACTTGCACAGTGCAACCTTCTTAATCGGGAGAAAAATGCGTAATAATTCAGTGAAAACTACATCAAATTGATGGTAAATGCCGCTAAGTGATCACTAGGCGTTTACAGAATTGAGGGCTATAATAATGTGCCGGTTATGTGTTGAGTGTGACATTGAAACTCCACTATTGATTATAGCTTAAACGTAAAGTAAATTTTAACGGACAATAGCTATAACGATAAAATAGACCAAAATAAGGGATGTTCCGGTGACGTCCACCAAGCGCAAGATATCTTTCTCATAACCAAAGAAACAGCACATTTTGGCTTGGTGAGGCGTTCAGAACTAAATTCAAAACTTCCAAAGGGTTTGGGTTTGATTCTGATTATCAAGAAATCCTGCTTCTAAGAGGGTCAAAATTAGAATCCCCCCAATCCAACCCTGTATAATCGACAAAACTTCCGTATGACTAACACGAGGAATTCAACCCCATGTGCGTATAAATGCACACGATTCACGAGACCGATGGTCTCATAGGACGCTGGACATTGGTTGCAAGGCCACTCCCCGGTGTAATAGCAGAGGGTGCATAAAATAACCCAAAACTTGATGCCTTATAATCACCATTGCCCCTCGTGCACCGAGAAAAAAAATTGCCAACGAAAATGGTTTCCTAATCGTGGCTTGCGACAACATGGGGAGAGATTACAGATCTTTCGGTTGTGTTAGTTTTTGTTGCGTTAAAGAATTAATTTATCATTCAGCGCGGAGGGCTGGTCAGTTTGGTGTTGACAATGTGCACGGATAAACGATTTATGATCGCACGATTTTGGTTGTATTTAATCTAATGATGATGATACTTCGGCGCATCCAATATGGCTTGAAAGTGGTCAAAACCAAGCCGCTCTATTGTCCACTACAGCAATTTAAAAAATAGATCCATTATGGTCAACGCAATTTTCTAATCAACATCCTAGCGTGAGCGACCACCAACAGTTGCTCTGTGAAGAATTAGCCCAAACCCATCTGTCGAACTTTACTTATGCGATATAATCAATAGGTAAAACGTAACTAGATACCCATAAGCATAACGAATATCCAGCGTTCTTGGTTAATAGCTTGGGTAAATGTCTATTATTTGCTTTTTCTTGGGGAAAAAGGTAAAATAAAACCGGCAATTTTAGAACGGAACTGGGCGGAACCCGGTGATTTTGGCGAAATATTGGTGTCCTACGTCAAGGTTTGTGCGGAAGGAGGATGAAAAGACTTTTAGGGTTTTAGCATACGGTTTTGTGGTTGCTTGAATAAGTTTTAGTTTTTATTTTTTTTTATAACTTTGGGCATTGTGGTGTGTATACGCGGCGCGTGGCGGGCCCAATATAGATATAACAGCAGTTATTTAAGTCAACGCTCACATAAACACCAGGCCAGCACCACGTCACCGCCACGCGTTCTGTGTGAATTCGCCCTAAGATTCAATCGATAAGTCATTTATTAAATGAAAGAAAATAGTATATTATTCAACGAGCGGGAAATGGTGAATACTACTCACGAGGATGAAGTTTGCGCTACGAGCCGTAGGCGAGTGAGTAATATCCATTTTCCGTGAGTAGAATACTATACTTTTTCTATGATTATTCAATAACTGAAGCGAACTTTGAAATATTCAATTTCATTTGGACGGCACTTTTTGACAACTAGTTTACTCAAAGTGAGGTTAGGTTGTTGACACAATGACTATAAAACAAGTATGGACGGTCAAATTGGCTGTTTCAAAATGATGTATTTGAAGGATGACATTTTGTCGAATGTTCTGATTGCCTCTAAAACCGTGGAGTAATGAGATTAGATCATTTCATTGGTTAAAAACAATTGAGTGATAAAAAGAAGTCACTGGATGAGTAACGAGTTACATCAACCAATAGAAAGTGGATCTATAATACATCTATTATTGATTATTAAAAAAAAACATATTTTATGACTTTAGAGATTTTAATACCAAGAAAACAATAAATAAATACGAAAAAACTTTCCTCAAAAACTGAATAAAATCACTTCGAGGTCGAAAACAAAGTAAAATAAAAAAAAAATATTCAAAAAGTAGAAACACATATTTAACCCTATAGAAAGACAAAAACCGTTTGATTGAACGACTGATTAAAGAAATCTTGAGTGAAAAAAACACATGTAAATACATTATTTTATTTGAAAAACAAATAATTAAAAAAAAACTTTTAATAATGGAAAAACCATAGAATAAAGAAGAATTTTGAAAAGAGCTCACTTCACATTGAAAAGTTAGAATTAGGTAAAGCTAAGCCCTAAAAAATATTTTCCACTACCTTACAGATAAAATAAATCATGAAAAAACCCCTCCAAAAAGTGAAAAAAAAAGTGCGAGTGAAGTTAAAAAAAAACTTTAAAAATAGATAAAGTCATCATTACAAAAAATTACATTTATGTAAAAATGCAATGAAACGTTTAATGAAGTAAATTAAAACATATCAAATGAAATAATGATCAACCTGTCCAAAGTTGATTATGAACGACATATTAATATGAAAAACATTTTAAAATTAAGTGAGGAATTATTGTTTCAGTTGTTTTATTTATTATTTTTGTTTTTTTCATCAGTAATTTTTTTTATGTTTTCCTTTTTTACTTTAAAATAATTTTAGTCTCTTAGTATCTACTGTTGCCTCTTCTTTTTTCTAAAATTTGTTTTTTTTAACAATATTTAATTCAACTGCTTCTTTGTTTTTAATCCAAGATAAATCAATGAAAAAGAATAGATGAATAGATGTTAAAAACGGCTTTCATTGAATTCCAAATTCCATTTCCCAAGTGATTACTTTAGATAATTCAATGAAACTTGGTTAATTACTGGATAATGAAATGATCTTTGAGATTGACGTCATTGTATTACTTTTAAATTAATTAAATTAATGATCTTTGAAACCAAAACCGTCCCTTCATAATATTTCAAAATACATAACTTCAAAATTTTTAACTCATGATAAATCAATGAAACTTGATTCACGACTGGGTAATGAATTCAAATCAATGTGAATAACTCATCGAGTGTTGAATCTCAAAATGTATACTTTAAAATTACTCAAGAGCAATCAATGAGAGAATAATGAACTAATATTTGAGGTCAACACCATCAAACCTTCATTGTTTATTCAAAAATTCATTACTTTAAATTCAGATTCTCAAGATAAATTTATAAAACTGTACCTACTAATGACTGGACACTGAATTGATCTTTGGGCATGCTTTAGAATTAGAGAAATGATCTTTAAAATTTAAAATTATATTTTCATTGTATTTAAAAATTCATTACCTTAGTTACTCAGAATAAATCAATGAAACTTTAATGACATGATAATAGAGCTGACGCAGTTACTTAATTATTTCAAAATTCATTACTTTAAAATTAGTCAAGGTCAAGAGTCAAGACAAATCAATGAAATTAGATTAATGAACTGATCTTTGATCTTTTTCATTTATTTAGTAATTATTGGAAAAAAGGATACATTTACTAATACCATAGAGCTTACAGTTTACAGTGGATGAAAAATATTTCCAAAAAAAAACAAAAATTTGGTAGGTGGTTGACAAGAAGAAAGTGTGAAATAAATAAAAGTTTAAAGAATGGTAAATTGAAATTGAAAACTATAGAGCTGAATGTTATTGCAAAACAGTTATGAAAGAAAACAAAAATTACTCAAAAAGTCGACAAATAAAATAAACATTTCTGAATAAGTAGTAGAAACGAGGAAAAAAATTAAATCTAAATAAATCGTCAAAAAAAAGAAAAACTAGTTGAAAAGGAAAATAAATAAAAGTAAATAGAATTAAAGAGTGTATCACAGAAAAACAGAACATGAAATAGAGAAAAAATAAATATAAAGAAAAAAATCTTTAGCAAAAATAATCAAAATCAGTTAGATACAAAAAAAAATAAAAACAAATAAAATAAAGAGTGTACTGATTGGAAAATGATCTATAAGTGATTTTGAAAACACAATAAAACTCTCGCTAGAGTATTGAACAGACAATAGTTAAATGAAACAGCCTTATTACTGTCCTGATATTCTTTGATCAAAAATAAATTAGTCCTAGAGCCCCCTCACAATGCCCCTTTTGGTCTATCTCCACCCCTGCCTTGGTACGTGTAAGTAAGCTGCTTCCATTGATAAATATCGGATTACCGAATTTGCGGAAATTTTCTGTTTTCTTGACTGAAGAGTAATTCAAGATTTTTTCGAGGTTGACGAAATCAGAATCTATTAAACAAAATTCATTTAGATAATTGAAAACAGCATATGAGCCAAGGTGTGAAATCTATAAGCACTTCAGCCTCTCTATGGGAGGTGGCGCCGGTCTCATTAGAGCCTTTTTCGGTCCGAAAGAGGTTTCGATCATTCTCGCCCATATATCTCGCCCAGAGATGGACAAAGGGCAGATATATTAAATAATTTCGAATAGATCTAATAAGTGCGACGTCACCGCAATGATTAATGACCGACAGTCTTTTGTTTGTCGAAGGGTAGAATCCACTCTTTTTAACTGCCTGGGGGGGAAAAAGTTTTTGGACTGTTTCGGGAGTTTTTCGGCTTTATTGATCGTTATGTGGATGAGACGTTGGGATTAGAGGTTTTGGTTGTTGGATAAGTTAATTACTCGAAATGGATCTTTTGACTTATAGTGGATATAAAATGGAATATTTTATGGAATTGTACCGGGATTCTACAATAAAATACCCAGAATCTACTTGAATGTGTTAAAATTTGAAGTTGATATCTCTAAAAACATAGGAATATTTTTGATTGTCGAAGTTAAGCGATGATGCTCGACAAAATTCAAAAAACTTTTTTCTCTACAATCAAATTACATGATTCACTTGAAACACAGTGATTTGTTGCATAACAATCTGAGGTTGATATGTCATTAAATAAAGGGATTAGTGCTTGTCAAAGTTGATTTATGCTAAATATCAGCTACAAAAAAAACCTTTTTGACTTGATTTTTCCGATCCTTTCGAAATTCTCTATATTTTTTATTTTTAGTACCAAAATTTGAAGCTGATATCCCAAAAAATATAGGAGATTTTGGTGGTCAAAGTTGAGCTATACCATATTTTTGATAACATTAATAAGTTTACCGTTTTTTTTTTGGGTATTTCGCCACACCCTATCAAAAAACAATCAAACTAGTGTTTATATACCGGATCTTCTATATTACCTAAGAAAATATTTTAGTAAACAATAAAACCTATCAATATCAAACATTTCGGAAGCGAATTTGCTTCCGTCTTCAGTGGATCCTAAAAGAAGAATAATTAATTCGAATTAAAAAAATATTGGTCGTTTTTGTGTGATTTTGCAGTAAAATTGACCTTTTTGTGTTTATATGGTACAAAATGTCACTTTTACTGACATTGAAGTGTATGGTGTTGATTGATTAGTTTTACATATGTTAAGTATTTATAATTTCTTTTTTTGGGCTATGTTCAATTTCTACCATGTATATCACTTAGATTTAAAAAAAAAGTTGCTACATTAGAATTTAACATAATATATGAACTTTCTTTAAGTTTACGTTTTTTAGTACATGGCTCCTTTGCTAAGATTTTTGAATTATCCAAATTTATTTTATGATTATTATCATATTATCAAATGCATTTTGACAAATTCCCGATCTTCGAATTTCCCTTTTTTTTCATGTAAGATTTATGTTCTTCAATTTTCTTTTTTAAAGGTCGTGAGGTCTCTCCAATATAGAATTTTATAAATTACATTTTTAGTGGAATCATTAATTTTATTAGGTCTAGTATTTGTTAAATTAGAGCGTAGTGTGTTATTAGTTTTGAAAATTGCCCGTGTATTATATGTTTGACCTAAACACTAATAATTTTGAATCCGGAAAACATTTCATAAGAGATGTTTTATCAAAAAATAATTATCCGCTAAATTTTATTGAAAAGTGCTTTGATAGTTTTGAACAAACAAGACAACGAAAACAGAATATACCTATAACTAATCTAATTATTTTATACATATCTGGAATTTCTCATAAACTGAAACGTTTAGGTCAAACATATAATCTTCGGGCAATTTTCGAAACTTATAACACACACTCTAATTTAACAAATACTAGACCTAATAATATTAATGAATCCACTAAAAATGTAATTTATAAAATTCCTTGTAAGTGTGATAAATTCTATATTGGAGAGACCTGACGATCTTTAAAAAAGAGAATTGAAGAACATAAATCATACATGGAAAAAGGGAGTTTCATAGATCGGGAATTTGTCAATATGCATTTCAATAATAATTCAAAAATCTGATTTAAAAATCTTTCCGGAACGTTTGATATTAATATAGGTTTTATTGTTTACCAATAAACTTTTTTTTGGCAATATAAAAAAATCTGGTAAATCACGGATGCGCCACAAAACTACAGAGCATATCTAATTAATATTTTTGAAAATCACAACAGGAGAGTAATCTTTAAAATATTGAAAAAAAAACGTGCAAAAACAAAACTAAAAATATAAATAAAATGGTGAGAAAATAGTTTAAAAAAGACACAAATAGACTTGGAAACAATTCTTCTAAACAATGAATAAGTCAACAAGAGTGAATAATAAAAAAATGGAAATTACAAACAGAAGACAAAAGGTTTTGGAGTGTTGAAAGATTTCGACAAACGATAACATCAGAAAATAGAAAAAAACGGAACTAAAAAGGGGCAAAACGATAATAAAAAAGTCATCTAAAATTGATTAACAAAAAAAAATAATTAAAAAGCGATGGATAAAGTCTTTTAGAATAGATGTACTGTTAACAACAATTATTATTCCAACAAAAATATCATCTAGAATGTAAAAGCTATATTTTCACCAATTGAACATTGAAGTAAATTCAGTTCCATGTTGTGTAAGATGTCCTTAAAATGGCGGTTAAAGTTCTTAAAACAATTAAAAGTTCATAAAAGATTATAAAAGATGAATGAATGGTGTAATTTCTTTTCTAAAAAATCTTTTAATAGGGCATGACAGTGAAAAAGATAAACAAAAAAATGATTAAAATGAAAATTACCAGTCAATTCTAACCAACCATAGGCTTGCATTTTATTATGTTGCTATGGCAACGACCTAATTTTATCGGAAATCACCCTGCTCATAATTACGTGACTGGAAGATTAATAAGTGGAAATCTCCCTGGCTTTGCATCTGGATGTAGCTCCCATATGATTACAGTGTTGCCGTCCCCACTCTCCCTAACAATCCCAACCCAACCCAACTTTCACAGACAGAGATAAGGCAAACGGCAACACTTTGGTTGGTGCATGGGAGCTACATCCAGCCGCGAGTGCTTGACAGCTGTTAAAAACACTGACAAATATGTTTGATAAATGATTTATTTTCAACTTCCAATACAAAGTTACAATGTTATCAATTAGGGACAAGATTGGTTATAACTTCCAAATGTTTTATAAAATCCTGATTCCCTTCTTTCTTCCTCAATGGCGAGTAGAGTAAGGAGCCGTTGGTTTCTTCCACTAAATGCGAGGTGAGTCCTGGGTTATGTTTTTTCCAATGATCAGTTTTGGCATGAAATTTTCTTGCCGAATCTTCCGCGAGCTCGAATTAAAAATCCGGAAATTTGTTCTTGTTGCGAATTTTTCAAGAAATTTTGCAAAAAATTCGCAACTCGACAAAATTTCCGGAAATAATTCGAGCTCCGGGGAGATTACAAGTGAAAACAAGCCTATTAAATGAGTAGCTAGTTTTATCTGGGCGAATCTCGGGGTAAATAGTATGAACCAAATGTCAAAATAAGACAAGAAAAACATTAAAAAACGTTCAAAATGTCGATAAAAACCAAAAAATTTATTGCTTCTTTGTAGGTGATTTTGTTTCGATTTGCTGTATTGAAGCAACCTTCATCTACTTGGTCTTAGTGAGTTGAGGTGACTCCTTTGTTGGGGCAGACAGGTGTGCCCTTCCGTCAATTCCTTCAAGTTTCACTTCGCACGGAAGCCAACAGCTTTGGTTTTCCGGAAGCTACCAAGTCATCGGAAGATTGTCGACATAGAGCTAGCTGGCATAGTTCAAAGTTAAAACTTGAGTTGAGTGAATTTTTTTTTGGGAAATTTGTTTCCAATGGCCGCAACGTTGAAAAGAGATCTGTTTTCAAATCCAGGCAGTTACTTAAGGAGAAGTTACTTAAGAGGAAATTTGTTTTCAATTCCAGGCAGTTACTTGAGGAAAAAAATTGTTTCCAATTCTCGGCAGTTGAACGGAAGTTAACTAAGTGGGAAGTTACTTCAAGAAGAAGTTACTCAAGGTTTTTTTTTTGAATTTCCGGCAGTCACTTGAGAAGATATTTGTTTTCAATTCCAGGCAGTTGCTTGAGGAGAAGTTACTTAAGAGGAAATTTGTTTGCGATTCCAGGCAGTTACTTTGACGGAAGTTAACTATGTGGGAAAAGGAGAAGTTATACTCAAGGGATTTTTGTTTTCAATTCCAGGCAGTTACTTAAGGAGAAGTTACTTAAGAGGAAATTTGTTTTCAATTCCAGGCAGTTACTTAAGGAAAAAAAATGTTTCCAATTCTCGGCAACTGAACGGAAGTTAACTAAGTGGGAAGTTACTTTAAGAAGAAGTTACTCAAGGGATTTTTTTTTCAATTTCCGGCAGTCACTTGAGGAGAAATTTGTTTTCACTTCCAGGCAGTTACTTGGGGAAAAAATTGTTTTTGATCCCAGGCTGTTACTAAAGGGAAAATTTGTTTTTGATTCTCGACAGTCACTTAAACGGAGGTTAACCAAGTGGGAAGTTACTTTAAGAAAAAGTTACTTAAGTAAAAATTTCTTTTCAATTCCTTGGGAAAAAATTTGGGCAAATTTGTTTTTGATTCTCAACAGTCACTTAAACGGAAGTTAACCAAGTGGAAAGTTACTTTAAGAAAAAGTTAAAATTTGTTTTCAATTCCTTGGGGAAAAATTTGTTTTCGATGGCAGGCTGTTACTTGAGGGCAAATTTGTTTTTGATTCTCACAGTCACTTAAGTGGGAAGTTACTTTAAGAAAAAGTGACTCAAGGGAAAATTTGTTTTCAATTCCAGGCAGTTAGGTACTATGGGAAAAAATTGTATTCGATCCCAGGCTGTTACTTAAGGGAAAATTTGTTCTCAATTCCCGGACATTACTCAAGGAGAAGTCACTTCAGAAAAAATTTGTTTTCAATTCCAGGCAGTAACTTAAGGAAAAAATCTGTTTTTGATTCTCGACAGTCACTTAAACGGACGTTCACTAAGTGGAAAGTTACTTCAAGGAGAAGTTACTTAAGGGAAAATTTGTTCCCGATTCCAGGCTGTTACTTAAGGAGAAATTTGTTTTCAAATTCCGGCAGTCACTTGAAGAGAAATTTGTTCTCCATTCCAGGCTGTTACTTAAGGAGAATCTTGTTTTCTATTCCAGGCTGTTACTTAATGGAAAATTTGTTTTTGATTCTCGACAGTCACTTAAACGGACGTTCACTAAGTGGAAAGTTACTTCAAGGAGAAGTTACTTAAGGGAAAATTTGTTCCCGATTCCAGGCTGTTACTTAAGGAGAAATTTGTTTTCAAATTCCGACAGTCACTTGAAGAGAAATTTGTTCTCCATTCCAGGCTGTTACTTAAGGAGAAACTTGTTTTCTATTCCAGGCTGTTACTTAAGGGAAAATTTGTTTTTGATTCTCGACAGTCACTTAAACGGACGTTCACTAAGTGGAAAGTTACTTCAAGGAGAAGTTACTTAAGGGAAAATTTGTTTCCGATTCCAGGCTGTTACTTAAGGAGAAATTTGTTTTCAAATTCCGGCAGTCACTTGAAGAGAAATTTGTTCTCCATTCCAGGCTGTTACTTAAGGAGAAACTTGTTTTCTATTCCAGGCTGTTACTTAAGGGAAAATTTAATTTTGATTCTCGACAGTCACTTAAACGGACGTTCACTAAGTGGAAAGTTACTTCAAGGAGAAGTTACTTAAGGGAAAATTTGTTCCCGATTCCAGGCTTTTACTTAAGGAGAAATTTGTTTTCAAATTCCGGCAGTCACTTGAAGAGAAATCTGTTCTCCATTCCAGGCAGTTACTTAAGGAGAAACTTGTTTTCTATTCCAGGCTGTTACTTAAGGGAAAAAATGATTTTGATTCTCGACAGTCACTTAAACGGACGTTCACTAAGTGGGAAGTTACTTCAAGGAGAAGTTACTTAAGGGAAAATTTGTTTCCGATTCCAGGCTGTTACTCAAGGAGAAATTTGTTCTCAAATTCCGGCAGTCACTTGAAGAGAGATTTGTTCTCCATTCCAGGCAGTTACTCAAGGAGAAACTTGTTTTCTATTGCAGGCTGTTACTTAATGGAAATCTGTTTTCAATTTCAGGACGTTACTTAAGGGGAAATTGGTTTCTGATTCTCGACAGTCACTTAATCGAACGTTCACTAAGTGGGAAGTTACTTCAAGGAGAAGTTACTTTAGGGAAAATTTGTTCCCGATTCCAGGCTGTTACTCAAGGAGAAATTTGTTTTCAAATTCCGGCAGTCACTTGAAGAGAAATTTGTTCTCCATTCCAGGCAGTTACTCAAGGAGAAACTTGTTTTCTATTCCAGGCTGTTACTTAATGGAAATCTGTTTTCAATTTCAGGACGTTACTTAAGGGGAAATTGGTTTCTGATTCTCGACAGTCACTTAATCGAACGTTCACTAAGTGGGAAGTTACTTTAAGGAGAAGTTACTTAAGGGAAAATGTGTTCCCGATTCCAGGCTGTTACTTAAGGAGACTGTTACTTAACGGGAATTTGTTTTCAATTCCAGGACGTTACTCAAGGGAAAATTTGTTTTCGATTATCGGCAGTCACTTAAACGGAAGTTAACTAAGTGGAAAGTTACTTTAAGGAGAAGTTACTTGAGGGAAAAATTGTATCCGATTCCAGGCTGTTACTTAAGGAGAAATTTGTTGTCAATTTTTGGCAATCACTTAAGGAGAAATTTGTTTTACAGTCCAGGCAGTTACTTAAGAAGAAACTTGTTTTCTATTCCAGGCTGTTACTTAACGGGAATTTGTTTTCGATTCCAGGTCGTTACTCAAGGGAAATTCACTAAGTGGGAAGTTACTTCAAGGAGAAGTTACTTGAGAGAAAATTTGTTTCCGACTCCAGGCTGTTACTTAGGAAGAATTTTTTTTTTCAATCTTTGGAAGTCAGTTGAAGAGAAATTTGTTTTCCATTCCAGGCAGTCACTTATAGAGAAGTTACTTAAGGGAAAATTTGTTTTCAATTCCAGGCAGTTACTTGAGGGGGAATTTTTTCTCAATTTCCGACAGTCACTTAAGGAGAAATCTGTTTTCGATTCCATACTGTTACTTAACGGGAATTTGTTTTCGATTCCAGGTCGTTACTCAAGGGAAATTCACTAAGTGGGAAGTTACTTCAAGGAGAAGTTACTTGAGAGAAAATTTGTTTCCGACTCCAGGCTGTTACTTAGGAAGAATTTTTTTTTTCAATCTTTGGAAGTCAGTTGAAGAGAAATTTGTTTTCCATTCCAGGCAGTCACTTAAGGAGAAACTTGTTTTCAATTCCAAAAGGGGAAATTTGTTTTCAATTCCAGGACGTTACTCAAGGGAAAATTTGTTTTCGATTCTTGATAGTCACTTAAACGGAAGTTAACTAAGTGGGAAGTTACTTAAGGGAAAATTTGTTTTTAATTCCAGGCAGTTACTTGAGAAGAAATTTGTTGTCAATTTCTGGCAATCACTTAAGGAGAAATTTGTTTTCCATTCCAGGCAGTTACTTAAGGAGAAACTTGTTTTCTATTCCAGGCTGTTACTTAACGGGAATTTGTTTTCAATTCCAGGACGTTACTCAAGGGAAATTCACTAAGTGGGAAGTTACTTCAAGGAGAAGTTACTTGAGAAAAAATTTGTTTCCGACTCCAGGCTGTTACTTAAGAATAATTTTTTTTTCAATCTTTGGCAGTCACTTGAAGAGAAATTTGTTTTCCATTCCAGGCAGTCACTTAAGGAGAAACTTGTTTTCGATTCCAAAAGGGGAAATTTGTTTTCAATTCCAGGACGTTACTCAAGGGAAAATTTGTTTTCGATTCTTGATAGTCACTTAAACGGAAGTTAATTAAGTGGGAAGTTACTTAAAGGAAAATCTGTTTGTAGTTCCAGGCAGTTACTTGAGAAGAGATTTGTCTTCAATTTCCGGCAGTCACTTAAGGAGAAACTTGTTTTCAATCCCAGCCAGTTGCTTAAAAAGAAATCCAGGCTGTTACTTAAGGGGGAATTTGTTTTCAATTCCAGGAGGTTACTCAAGGGAAAATCTGTTTTCCATTCTTGACAGTCACATAAACGGAAGTTTACTAAGTGGGAAGTTACTTTATAGAGAAGTTACCTAAGGGAAAATTTGTTTTCAATTCCAGGCAGTTACTTGAGGGGGAATTTTTTCTCAATTTCCGGCAGTCACTTAAGGAGAAATCTGTTTTCGATTCCATACTGTTACTTGAGGAGAAATTTGTTTTTAATTCCCGGAAGTTACTCAAGGAGAAGTTACTTTAGAAGAAATTTGTTTTCAATTCCAGGAAGAACACACCTTGGCACGCAAAGTGACGTCATGCGATAAATGATGGTGACAAGAGGTTGGATGTTTACAATAATCTTCTGTTATGGTTATGGATGTCAGTCAGAGACTTTTGTTTTGTGGCAGAAACGGGTGAAGACAGTTATTTCCATGCAATATTCCACTTCAAATTCAATGATTATCAAATACATAAAAACTACAGTTATATAATTAAATTACACAATTATCAACATATTGTGAATGAACTCAAAACCTCACTAACGGGTTGCTACTCTCTTTTAACCCCAATTAAATTAGGACAAATAACAGTTTTTAACCAAAACTACCTGAGTTGACACGCGCTACTCGCGGTTCATCCCATAAAAAAGGGGTAACCCACTTTTTTAGCTACTTTTTACCTGCGCTGCCACGCGTAAGTCGCGAGATTAGGATTTGGAGTGAACCATAAAAAAAGGCTGTAAATAAAGGGGTGCAAGTCAATGCTAACAATGTGGTTTTCAAGTGTTTATTTGCTTTGTATTGGGGTGTATGTTTTTCTTGTTCTAGTGATATATGGTTGGGTTTTGTTGTTGTAAATAAATGGGTTTTGTTGTGAAGATGATGGGCAATTGTCTTGTTTGTTGACATGTGTTTTAGCTTGATATAAGCTGCATCCAAACAAATTATTGGCGGCGTCAGTGCTTGATTTTTTTTTAGTTTGCATTTTATTTTTATTTTTGATCGTTTTTTTTACTTTTTTGAAGTTTATCTTTATTCAATCCAATGTCTCCTACTATAATGTCTAATGCCAGAGCCGTCTTTATTGTAATGACGGCTCTGCTAATGCGCAAGCGCGAAAATATGATTGCTAGCTGTCAAAGGATTACAAACTTGTATGATGTCTAGCCTTCATTGATTCCTCTCTAAATCAGATCCTATTCTGGGAGTGAATCTAAGTCCAATCTTAAGACTACCTCAAGTTCGTCCCACGGTCAGCTATTTTCTAGAGAGTTATACCGTTCGTTTTCTTGAAGTCTATGGATGAGTACGAAAGGTTCGAGGTGATTCAAGAAAATTCAATTTTTGTGGTTATAAATAATTAATTTTACAAGTACGGATGACTTAAATGGTGGATAGTTGTGATGTATTTGGTGTAGGAAAATATTGCGAATTTAAATTGGGAGTCAAGATCACACCATGGTACAGGGTGTCCCATTTTGGGTACTTTTGCGAAGTATCTCCGTTATTCTTATAGATAGAAAGTTGCGGTTTTCGCGACAGTGTGCTACTTTTTCGTGAAACTGAAGATGCCGTTAACAAAATTTTCATAGCCCTTTCCGTTTTCAAGATACAGGGCTAAACTGAAAATGTTGCATTTTAAGGTACCCTTCGTATCTAAACTATCAGATAAGTTATGGAAAATGTGAAAACTGTTTCTTATATAACTTTTCCCGTAGAACTCGATTCTGCCTTCGGCATTAGTATACAGGGTCAGATCAAAAAGTTATCGGACCCAACTTTATTTTTTTAAATGGAACACCCTGTATATTTATAGTCCACAAGATTTGTCTTTTCTTTCCCTTTTCAAAAATATATAAGAGTATGCACTTTAAAAATAAAAAATTTTTAGCCTATAACTTTTTGACCTGACCCTGTATACAAATTCCGAAGGCAGAATCGAGTTCCACGGGAAAAGTATATAGGTAACTTTCGATTTTGCCTTCGGAATTTGTATACAGGGTCAGGTCAAAAAGTTATAGACTAAAAATTTTTTTTTAAAAAGTGCATACTTTTATATATTTTTGAAAAGGTAAAGAAAAGACAAATCTTATGGACTATAAATATACAGGGTGTTCCATTCAAAAAAATAAAGTTGGGTCCGATAACTTTTTGACCTGACCCTGTATACTAATTCCGAAGGCAGAATCGACTTCTACGGAAAAAGTTATGAAAGAAACAGTTTTCACATTTTCCATAACTTATCTGATAGTTTAGATACGAGGGGTACCTTAAAATGCAACATTTTCAGTTTAGCCCTGTATCTTGAAAACGAAAAGGGCTATGAAAATTTTGTTAACGACATCTTTAGTTTCACGAAAAAGTAGCACACTGTCGCACAATCGCAACTTTCTATCTATAAGAATAACGGAGATACCCCGCAAAAGTACCCAAAATGGGACACCCTGTACACAAATCCACGTTCTACATTCCACATTGGTCGCAGTCCGCTGGCGGTTATATATAGGTATTGTAATAAATATATTCAGAAATTAGAAATGAAAGATCCGAAAAATGAAAACTCATAATAATATAATATACATGTATGTGAATATTATGTACAGGGTGATTCACTATATATTGACCCCTCTCTAACTCATTTTTAACAAGGTGTACAAAAAAAACTTTGTTACAAAAGTTGTTTGGTTCATACTAAATTTTTCATTTATACAGGGTGTTCCAAAATCTGTCCACTTTTTTGTCTACACCTTGTGTAAAATGAGTTCAAGGGGTGTCCAAATATTGGATTTTCCACAATATTTGACAGCTTTTATCTCGAAAGCGACAATGGATAAGATAAATATACCCCAAACAAATATGACTTAGAATTTGACGTAGAATCTAAAAATACAGGGTGTTTCATTTAAAATTTCAAAGTTGGGTGCTGCGGACATCTTTTGGGAGACCCTGTATAAATGATACTGCTTAATTAAAAAAAAAATCAGAATAAACCAAAGGGTCAATATATTGTGAATCACCCTGTACCTAAAAAATTCACAAATTAATCCATACCCATTGTACTTATACCATCAACCAGCCTCCGTTTATGCCCGTTTATCGTCTCCACTATAAATACAACCCATTATAAATCCTTCAAAAAACCGTGCGCGTGTCAAACCAGGTAAAAAACTTAAAAAACCAGACCTTGGCGCGATAGTTTTATACAAGGGTTGCCGCTTTAGAACCTAAAGAGATATGTTCCTCTTTATTAAGTTATTAGAGGTGAACCGCTTATGGCTGTTTTATAGCGAGACACGCGACCATGCAGGTAGCTTTTTTATAGAAAGGGTTTGGGCGTGTTGGTTCGTTTTTTCGGATTAATTGGCGGTGCAGATCGGCTATTAAGGGAGGCGCGTGCTGCTTGAATTAGTTTCAAGGAAGTACTTTGTTTGTTAACGAGTGGGTTGATGGGGTACCACCATGGGTGGACGTTTGGTGGTATTCAGTGGGGGGTCTATTATGAAGTACTTGATGTTGTATTTTGTATGATATGTGGATGTAATAATAGATTAATTAATTAACCGAAAAATAAAATTACCTACTTGTCTCTGTTTACAAATCATGAGCACGTACAGAACCACGTGAAACATACAGTATGTTCCAGAGTAGGTGTTACAATGGACTGAAAATTTGAGGATACGACAAAAAGACATTTTTGATAAAAGTGTTTGTTTGGTCTAAAAGTAACATCTATCAAAAAAAAAACTTGAAATATAGAGGGAGACAAAAAAATAATAAAATCTGAAAATTACTTTAAAAAAGGTGCTGATATTTATTATTATGTTTTCAATTTTGGACGGAAACGATGAAAAATGATATTGAGTATTATTTATTTTTTGTTTTTGTTTATCTTTTTAGAAGATTTCTTTTTTTTTAATTGCTTATTGATAGTCTTTTTTGATGCATTTTATGGTTTATCGAGTGGTTTGTTTAGTTTATCATTTGTCTATTCACATCATACTTGTTTATAAGAACTTTGTCTGCTGTATTCAAGATTTTTGACAAATTTTTATTTGACGTATAAGTTTTGATAAAAGTTTTTGCTTGGTCTAAAAATAACATCTATCGAAACAAAAACTTGCAATATAAAGAGAGACTAGAAAATAATAAAATGTTAAAATTACTTTAAAAAAAAGTGCTGATATTTATTATTATTTTTTTAAATTTTGGACGGAAACGATGACAAATGTTATTGAGCATTATTTTTGTTTTGTTTTTGTTTATCTTTTGAGCAGATTTATTTTTTCAAATTGCTTATTGATAGTCTTTTTTAATGCATTTTATGGTTTATTTAGTTTATTATTTGTCTATTCACATCATACTTCTTTATAAGAACTTTGTCTGCTGTATTCAAGATTTTTGACTAATTTTTATCATTTTTAAGCCTTTTGAAGAAAATATTCCAGATAACATTTTCCTTTTTATTTTTTTTTGTCTTATTTTCAATTCCAGTTTTATAAGTTTTTCTGCAGTCTCTATTCTATTTATCGAGGTTTCTTAATCTATAAGGATATGAAAATTCTCTTTTTTTTTATTTTCATTTCCAGTATAAGGCGGCTTTATATGTTTACCGAATTTTGTCTCCAGTTTATTGGGTTCAATGGATTTTGTCTGCAGTTTTTAATCGACCTTTTGAGGTTTTTGCTCTAAGATTTCTTGGTAACTTTTTTCCATTTTTTAAGTTTTAATTTAACGTTTTTTTTGTATGTGATGAATTTTCCTGCAGTTTTTATTTTTGCTATCGCCTATTGAAGTTTTTAGTTTTACAGTTTGTAAGTGACCTGTTTGGAACGTGATTCTTCCCCTTTTTCATATTTTTATATGAACTGAATTACAAACTCAAAAATAACCAAAACTGACCGAAAGTATTCAAAAATAACCTAATCGTAGCCAAAACTAAAACATAACTAACGCAAGTTTGGCCAAACTAACTCAAAAGTAACAAGAACTGTAAAATCCAGCACAAGACTACCAGAAAAATGACCCGAACCAACGCGAACTCATTCACAGCAACCAAAAAAGAACCAAAACTAACGCGAACTTCCTCAAAAATGATTAAAACTAACCCAAAATCAATGAAAATTGAGCCAAATTGATGCTAGAGTAGTTAACAAAAAATCGATGAAATCTCAACATCAACCAAAAAGTGATTAAAATTGACCAAAAATAACGAAATATACACACATAAAACCCATACAAAAGTTACAAAAACTACCATAAAAATGATCAAACTGACCCAATTGAACCCAGAAATTACTAAAACTGATCAAAAGTAACGCAAACCGACCAAAGCTAACGCAAATCTGACGAAAAGTATCCAACACTATCGAAAATTGACCAAACTTACCTAAAACTAATACAAACTGATAAAACAAATCCAATAATAACCAAATCTACCTCAAGCTGAGTAAAACTGCCCAAAACTAACGCAAATTGACGGAAACTATGACAAATCCCCCCCTCCCTATCCTGCTCTAGTGTGTATTCATATAGCGCACGAGAGCGCCCTTATATCGGGTGATTTCCCGGAAAGTTCCGGTTCCGACCAATTTCCATAGCAAAATAGCATTTGACTTGAGCGCCGAACGTATATACACAGTATGATGAAAGTGTAATGCAACATTTAAAAATATTTCTATGATTGCAGCGTTGCCATATACACTAGTTTTTCCTAGTAACTTTCCTACTTCGAAATTCGATTTTTGAATTCTGTATAAAATTCTGAATAACTTTATTATTTTATATGTCTGATGATGATAGTTTCTTGAATATTTTGATATTTCTCATTTTCAAAATAAATTGACGAATATCTAGAAATGCGCATTTTCTGTTAATCATCAATAAAACACTCCGACAAGGAGCATCAGCCATGATAACATTAAAGAATGCTTTCAAGACATTTCCTGGTGAATTTAGCATTAAAAGAGAGATATCATGAATAATTTGCCAACTTTTAAAACAAGCCGTCGTCGATCATTACGGAAGAAGCATTTTCAAAAGGTTCAAAATAATTCGATTTTGCTCCTACTGATAAAAACGAGACTTGCAAAATTTCTCATGCACATCAAATTTCAAATCACTTAAAACGTCGAAAATAATCAATCGAAGATAAAATCTAATCGTACCCTTTTGCACCCTTTTTTCCTACCTGGAGTTAAAAGCCCAAAAATCAGCAATTTTGGCCTGAAAATGAGAAGGGTTAGGGATACATGACGGGGGTTAACCATCCAAAAAGGGTTATTGTTCGACACAAAAGGGTTTTCGACAAATTACAATGTAAATATGATCGATGCCTTTTATAAAATGTTTTTATAGCATTACGGGTAATGATTTTGTGGTGTAAATATAATAATGTGTGAACTTTTGATGGTGACAGAGTTTTGGGTCAAAAAAAGGGGTTGCTGATGGGGTTGGAGTTGCACTTGTACGGCGATTAGTGGGAAAACAAGTGCAATTTTGGTATTTTCTCTAATCTTGATTATTGTTTGCCAAAACTTTAACTCTGATGATGATTTATTGAATTTGAGTGAGATAAGACAGCTCTATAAACGAGACATCAATATCAAGCATATCGATATAATCGAAAACATATAATTGACAGCAGACCGTATTCTTTTGGTTCCACTACAAACTCTACATCAATTCCCAGCAAATCGAAAGAATCAAACAAATAGCAATGACAGCAGGCCGTATTCTTTTGGTTGTGCTCCGTACTCTTATGTTTTATAACAGAATCAACAAAATACAGAAAACAATCGACCCAATCGCATTGATCATTGACATTGAACAGAGATCTCATTTCACTAACTAATTTCTTATGAAATATTGAACAGGAATTAGTGAAGTTTGTTAATGATTTATTGAAAAGAGGTGATTAACTCTGTTGATTGAGTCTAGACAGCCATATAAAACGAGATATCAATTTCAAGCAAATCGATAGAATCGAAAACATATAATTGACAGCAGACCGTATTCTTTTGGTTCCACTACAAACTCTGCATCAATTCCAAGCAAATCGAAAGAATCGAACAAATATCAATGACAGCAGGCCGTATTCTTTTGGTTGTGCTCCGTACTCTTTCGATTTTCAACATAGTCGATAAAATATAGAAAAAATCGACGGAATTGCATTGAGAGCAGACCGTATTCTTTTGGTTGTGCTCCGTACTTTGTTTTATAACAGAATCAGCAAAATACAGAAAACAATCGACTCAATCGCATTGATCATTGACATCGAACAGAAATCTCATTTCACCAACTGATTTCTTATGAAATATTGAACAGGAATTAGTGAAGTTTGTTAATGATTTATTGAAAAGAGGTGATTAACTCTGTTGATTGAGTTTAGACAGCCCTATAAACCGAGATATCAATTTCAAGCAAATCGATAGAATCGAAAACATATAATTGACAGCAGACCGTATTCTTTTGGTTCCACTACAAACTCTACATCAATTCCCAGCAAATCGAACAAATAGCAATGACAGCAGACCGTATTCTTTTGGTTGTGCTCCGTACCCTTTCGGTTTTCAACATAGTCGATAAAATATAGAAACAATCGTCGGAATTGCATTGACAGCAAATCGTATTCTTTTGGTTGTGCTCCGTACTCTGATGTTCCATAACCGAATCAACACCAATCATTCATTGACATTGAACAGACATTTCACATCAATAACCAATTTCTTATGGAATATGGAACAGGAATGAGTGAAGTTTGATAATAATTTCAAGCAAATCGATAGAATCGAAAACATATCATTGACAGCAGACCGTATTCTTTTGGTTCCACTACAAAGTCTACATCAATTCCCAGCAAATCGAAATAATCGAACAAATATCAATGACAGCAGACCGTATTCTTTTGGGCTCCGGACTTTGATGTTTCATGAAAGAATCGACAAAATCCATAAAACAAGCGAACTGATCATTGAGATTGATAAAAAATCTCATGTCACTAATTAGTTCTTTGAGCAAGATTGAATAGCAATGAGTGAAGTTTGATAATGATTGATAAAAAAAAGTGTCTCAGGCATCTCTCCTCAAGATTTGAGTTCATTATCTCTGTTAATTGAGTTTATACAGCCTTTCTCATCCCATATATCAATCAAAAGTCCGCTTCCGCAACCAATCCTTCGAGCATTTGAAACTTCTTGTCTCAATCTACGATCACAGTTAAGGTTTCCAAATAAAAAGTTTATCTCCAAAGAGGGACCTGATTACTGAACTTAATATACCATTAATTCTCCGCTATCCAAGACAATTGAGTTTTATCCAGCCAAAAAACCTTACAAGTGCAAGATTGATAGTTGTGGAAAAAAATGATATTTCCCAAAAACTAATCATTTATCAAGTTATCGATTGCAAGTTAAACCCCTTATGGAAACTAACTTACCATTGGCTGAGGGGGAAACCAACCCTATGTCCATAGGGATTGACCCTTCCAAAAGTTTTTACGTCGCACAAAAATTGACCAAGTCGGACAAAGAGGAGAAATATGGTGGCGTAAAAAGATGGGGTGCATATGATAATGGACCCACACTATGTCGTGAAAATACCATATGCACATAATGGTCAGTTATATAAAAGACTCCTGGAAATAATTGGAGTTCTTTTGTCAGTGTGAGTTACCGCTTGTAACTTGAACCAATTGATATTAGATTTCTTTTTGTCATTTAAATGGATACAATTGCGTTTTATGGGGTTTACAATTGGTTCACAGACTGGGTAATTAGGCTCGTGAATGTACATTGAAAGTCGTTCAAAATACCCAAATTATAGTTGACTGTTTTGATGGCGCGAAAACGACCACTTTGTTACATGACCGAAAACGGGGCGGCGCTAAAGTATCCCGGTGTGACGATATATGTTGGTCAAATTTTTGGCATTATCACAACCTATTTCCAAAGATTGTGCAAATTATCTAACCCTATTGTTATCTGTTAAATCTTTCTCTCGAAGAATGGAACATAGAAAACAGAGATATCAGCAAATAGAGTCCTATACTTGACACTTTACCAAAAATGGTCAGATCGTATTTCATTTGTACCGGGTAATCTGGCAGCGCTTTGTATGACTCTTATCTGAGCTAATCGGTCCTTCCAAAAAATCTGCAATATTGTGTAACCCAGCAAGACAAAGATATAGATTCGGGTGAATGCCGAGTATTTTATGTATGTTTTTCTTAAGAAATTTGAAAAATACGATTTGTTTTTTTTTATTTTTAGCTATTTTAAATACTTTTTCATTAAATCATTTTCGTTTTTATATTTCTATTTATTATTATTTTATATTTTTCTTTCTTCCACTTTCTTGTTGCATTTAGTTCATTCATTTTTTTTTTATTTTTTCTTGTTGGAATTTTATTTTGAAGTACCTAGTTTAG
This sequence comes from Orchestes rusci, assembly GCA_958502075.1. NCBI lineage: Eukaryota > Metazoa > Arthropoda > Insecta > Coleoptera > Curculionidae > Orchestes > Orchestes rusci. The sequence goes on along the minus strand of OY293305.1, from coordinate 75,694,911 downwards.
GTCATGATTATTTTATTGTTCTCATAATTTTTTTTATATTTAATTTTAAACTATATTTATCACTGTATGTTCCATAATGATTATTTGAATGTTTGTAAACGTTTGTATTTTTCTTTTTCCACTTAGAGCAAATATTCAATTCTCTCGATTTGGCAATTTACTTCGAAATAGTTAAGGAAGTACGATTCCAAATTTTTTGTTTATTTTTACCGCTGCTTCCTTAAAAAAACTAGTGATATATTTTTATGTTCAAGACATTTTTTACTGTTTCTCTATCTACGAGGTACCCGAATAAAATGGTCCTAAGTTTAATAAAAATCGTTAATTGAATCCCAGTGTCGCCAGGGTATTAGGTATCGATGATTTTTTGTTTAAAACACACATTCTGGGATTTTATAAACATCTTTACTGTGAATTAGAACGTACAGGAAGACTCAATGAGCAGTATAAGTATTAAATTAACAAATTAAAAAAAAAACAAAACGTGAACAGGGAGGTTTTTGGTCATTCTGATTGAGATTCCGTTGTCAGTTTTTTTCTAAAAAATCCCCTAATACGATTTTCTGAAATTTGACCCACTTTGAACCCCCATAATCAACCAAAAGTACGTCCCTGGAACTGATTTGGTATAATGTTCAAAAAGTTTTTGACAAGACCTAACAAACAAACAAAAAATGAAAATCGGTTGATAAAAAAAAATGTTACAGGGGTGGGACACTTCAGAGTGGACACCCTGTAGATAAAATTTGATTTACTTTTTTGACTTTTTAATAGTTTAGACTGTTCAGATGCATTTTTGATTTTTGTTCTAATGATTCAATAGAACTATTCTCCAAGTTCTCTGCATTCGATGCATTTCTTAATTAATATCCTTTTTAATTACTTTTACATGATTCAATTTTTATTTTTTGATCTTTAATTATGTATGATGGATGAGTTTTAGTTCTAGTTCTAATAGTAAATTTATTATATTTCTTCTTCAAGTTTTTCTTTTTTCTACAGAGTTATTTTCCTATCATTATTCATGATAGCTACCTTATTAAAGATGAAGATTTCATGAAAAAAGATTGATTCGATTTTTTTTTAAACTTTAAACTTTAAACTAAAAGCAAGATGTTTTTGAGTTTATTTGGACGTATGTAATTATAAATAGACGTCAATCATTAATTTCATTATTGAATTATGTAGACATTTTTATTCATTGTTGTGTTGTTGTCTTCATATTCGCTGTTGTTGTTGTTGTTGTTGGTGGTGATGGTGTTCAGGACTTGGACCTTCCTAAGAGTTCCCAATGCCTGTAGCTGAATAGTCCCAAAATCATGATGATTCTTCCGTCCTAAGACACATTAAATAAAATGAAGAACCTCTCCCGCCTGATCTCTCTTCTCTTTCTCCAATCAAGTGCTACCACTGTTGTTGCTGTTGTGTTGTTGTTGTTGTTGTTCTTGTCTTCGTGTTAGTCGTGTTATTGTTGTTGTTGTTGTTCAGGACTTGATACATCATTGGAGGTCATTGTTCCGCAGCTCAATATTATTTTACCAAGTTATCAAGAATAATGTTCCTATACAGGGTTTTTCACTTAAAAGTCCGCACGTCAATATCTCGGAAACGAATAGGAATATTTGATTTCTGTAAAAAGTAGTCAATGTATGGGGTCGAGTAGTTATTTTTCACAGTTAAAAAAATTCGACGCCTACCAAGAGTAAAGCGTCGCGACGCATCGAAAATATTAATCGATTGCAGGGACTTTGAAATTACGCGCATGCTAAAGTACATGTTACTTATAAATTTTTTTGTCATTCAGTCGAACTCATTTATTCTACTCAGTTTTGAGATATACAGTGTGTCCAAGATAAGGATGTCTATCATGGGGATCTTGGAAACCGTGAGAGATACAAGGTCGGTTGAATGGAGGCAAAGTTGCGTATTTTGATGCTTAACAAAATGCCGTTTCAAAAGCCACGAAATTCCGACCAAGTCCGAACTGATCCGAAAAAAACCGAAATTTTTCAAAACTGTTTTCATTTTTTTCTGACCACATTTGAAGAGAAATTTTGAAATGAATGGAACTTCTTCATTGCCACTTTTTGCCCTTTACAAGATCGCGTTATTAAATTGAAGAGCCGACGTTTCGTCTATGAGCACCCATCATCAACTTTGTTTTTTTAAATACGGTCCTGGATTTTTTATTACGGATTTTAAGAGCCTCTTATGTTCCTAAACCAACGAGGTATCGCACTAATCAAAAAAGAGGTGGTTGTTTTTGATCCTATTAAAAATGTATTTTTTGTCTCTCTCTAACACATGAGTTCTTATGGAAAAATCCATTAACATAATTTTTTTGAATAATTGAGATACATTCTTGTTTTAGGAACATAAGAGGCCCTCAAAATCCGTCATAAAAAATCCAGGACCGTATTTAAAAAAACAAAGTTGATGATGGCTGCTCATAGACGAAACTTTGGTTCTTCAATTTAATAACGCTACCTTATAAAGGGCAAAAAGTGAGAATGAAGAAGTTCCATTCATTTCAAAATATCTCTTCAAATGTGGTCAGAAAAAAATGAAAACAATTATGAAAAATTTCGGTTTTCTCCGGATAATTTCGGACTTAGTAGGAATTTCTTGGCTTTCAAAATGGCATTTTGTTAAGCATCAAAATACGCAACTTTACCTCCTTTCAACCGACCTTGTATCTCTCACGGTTTTCAAGATCCCCATGATAGACATCCTTATCTTGGACACACTGTATATCTCAAAACTGAGTAGAATAAATGAATTCGACTGAATAGCAAAATAATTTATAAATAACATGTACTTTAGCATGCGCGTAATTTCAAAGTCCCTGCAATCGATTAATATTTTCGATGCGTCGCGACGCTTTACTCTTGGTAGGCGTCGAATTTTTTTAACTGTGAAAAATAACTACTCGACCCCAAACATTGACTACTTTTTACAGAAATCAAATATTCCCATTCGTTTCCGAGATATTGACGTGCGGAGTTTTAAGTGAAAAGCCCTGTATACCTGTCTCAGGCATATAATAAATCCTCCATAATAAAAATAAAGGCACCACACTCACAGAAAGTAATTGTGAGTACAAAATTCTGCAAAGGAAAACAAAAAATCTTACACATCCTCGTATAAGTTATTAAATTTTTCAGTGGACTGTAACACCTGATTAAATAATGTAGATAAATTATACAGAAACAGATATGAACATATTTTTCAAATTATTCTCACTATGATCGGTTATATTTTAATTACAAAATTAAATACTGAAGTAAAATTTTCAAGAAACACAAAAAGATCAGTCTTAGAAATCTTACACAAGGAATACAGCTTGCAGAATGGAAAATATTCACCAGAAAGATATTCACTTGAATCATCTGATTCATATCTCCACACATGAAAAACATTCAATAGAATTATTAAATCTCTCAAGTTACCTTCTTCATTTTCTTAAAGAACCATCAGAGAAGAAGTGGCTAAAAAGTATCAACTGCGACTCTTAACTTACAGTGTACCATCATCCCTCATCCATACTCTATAGAACATTTGGTTAGAAAACAGAGAGCTATGGTGGAATTTATTGTGTAAGGAGAGCTTTTTCAATGTATCTATCATTCATAACCTTCGCTAAGCATCAAAGCATCAGCTCTAGGTGAAGAATACCAAACTGACTAAACACGATATAAAGCCTCCTAAATCGGATTACTCTAAAAAATCCCCATGAACAACTCAATCAACACGAACAAACCATTAACACTTTCCTGGTGAACTTTGTAGTTTTGCGCAAAGTTAAGCTGATGACTTCATCATCCACCAACCAGGTGCATCATGTTTTTGAATCCTTTCCTTTGAAATTTATTGCGGCCAGTCGAATTGCGATTATCTATTCTTATATCAATACTTTCCCACGTATACCCAAATATATGCAACCGCTTTCTCGCTTCCGCCACCGGCACCAAACAATGTTGCCGACAAGGATAGGCAATCGACTTTGGATATTTACCTGACGGTCAAAAGGATAGAGAAATGTGGAAAAGTAAAATATCGAATGTGATGTGTTTACCTGAGTAGGGTAGATTTGCAAGTTTAACCTTTTCTAAGACGAATCTTCGAAAACACTTTTGTGTTCGGGTTACACAATTATTCCTCTATTCAAGGGTCCATATCCCCGGTTACGTAAAATAAGATCCGTTTCTGAAATTGCTTAGTTAAGCGAAATTATTTTGTTCGGATTGATTTGGATTTTTCTATGGATTTTTGCACGTGCATATATTTCGGATTAATGCAATTTTTGTAATTCTTTTCTACGTCCAAACCCGTTTGTGGAGTGGCATTTGGAGACTATAAGATTCACCAAGTACAATCATCACCGACGCGGCAGTTTGGTATGGATTTACCACAAAGAGTGACTTTGTACTTGTTGTTCATGTCTTGAAAAATGTTTTTCCAAAATGAGACATCTGGAGTATTGTTGTTGTCGTTGTTGATGGTGTACAGGACTTGGAGCATGATGATTCTTCTGTCCTGAGACCAATGAAATCAATTGAAGAACCTATCAATTGATCGCTTCATCATATGTCTTGTTGTCGTCGTTGTTGTTGTTATTGTTGTTGTTGTTGTTGTTATCATTTTTGCTGTTGTTGGTTTCGCTGTTTCCAGATATATATAAGATTAGATCAAGAGTATCTTCTAGATTCTTTGACCTCCAATATATCAGTTCTTGTTGGTGGTGTCGCTGTTTCCAGATATAAGACAAATCAAATCAAAACATCCTTTACCATCCAAATTTTGTTTTTTTTTTCATTATTTTATTTCGACGTATCTTTTGTTGGCACACCTAAGCACAGTTTATTTATTTACCCTGGCACCTGTTGGATTCAAAGACTATTTTTTTTTGTCCGGGGTGCAAACAATGCTTTTTGTACAACCAGTTTGTAATCATTTGAAAAAGAATATGTAATTATGAAAATCAAAAATAAATAATCGATACACTGCACTATACTCTACACTGCTGGGACAAGTGACAACTGTCAAATCATGGTTACAATAGGTGTGTTCCCGTATTCTTTTGTGGTGCGGATTCATTGTCACGTGATAAGTTCCTTCTAGTATGCTAGACTGTCACGTGGTTATTAAATTCAGAGGCGTTGGGATCCAAGGAACCGTTGCTAAGCGACCTACATTTAGGCCCGGCTGCCAAAATTAGGGACTTTCCGCCTGCTTTGCATGCATTGAAAAGTGGACTTTACGTGTAGGTTGTACAAAAGGTCTTTTTCAGCTCCTCTTTTTCTAATTCAGATCCACCACTTGATAGTTTCTTCATGGTTGTTACTGTCGTCGTTGTCATCGATGTTCATGTTGTTGGTGTTTAGGTTATTATTGTTGTTGTTGTGGTTGTTGTTGTCGTCGTCTTTGTCATCATTGTTGTGGTGGATCGTGTTGTTGCTATGGTTGTTGTTGTTGGGATGATATGAATATCCCGTCCTAGAATAAATTGGAGTTAATGAATAGCATTTGTTTGGGTTAGTTTGGGTTAGCACTCGATAGTTTCTTCATAATTCTCATTCTTCTTTCGAATACATTCCTCATCCTGAGCAGTTCGATACATTGTGGTTGTTGTCGTCGTCGTCGAGTTGATGGTGTTGTGGTTAACGCTGTTGTTGTCATCGTCGTTGTTGTTGTTGTGCTGATGATACGAGAAATTCAATTAATGAGAAGCCTATCTCTGCTTTTTCTTTCTCTAATCAAATCCTTCCAGTCCTTGATGCATTCTTCATGATTCTTTTTCTTCTTGAGTTCATTCCTCAGACGAAACGGACAAATTATTGTTATTTCCAGATATAAAACATCTCCTTAACTTCTTGACCTTCAAAGCCTGTAAATTAATATACCAACATCATGATGATTCTCCCATCCTAGAACAATGTTGAGTTGACTGGAAAAGCTCTGACATTTTTTTCTCCAATCCAGAACTACCGTCAACCATCACGTTGATCATTTCTCCACAATTCTTCACCAAGTTCATTCTCAGTCTCAGTCTAGAGAACAGAACATCAAATCTAAGTTCAGCTTCATGATGGATTTCTCCTCTGTAACACTACCCCAAGATTATGGTGGTGAAAATATTGTGGGCATCCCAGCTCATGCGTTTAGGGCCTCGGGGATCAGTCGTTTATTTAGATCCAGGTATGATCCTGGACCGGGCTGCATGGGATGATGAAGAATTTCGCCTGGCTAGCTCTTTCGCTCACATATCAGTTTGAAATTTTTTGCCCAAGACATGTAGACCATTTCTGTACTCTTGTACCTGCAACCAGCTATTTAACCTTCCTCCTTGTTGCTACCTCCAGGATAGCGAACACCTCTGCTCGTAGGTTCCCTAAGTATTTCTGTTCAATCGGTGAACTCTGGCACCAATAGACTCGGTGTCAGCCTTTAAGCCATCAGTGAATCAAACTTGGTGGTTCTGTCAGTGTGCTGGTCCGATCAGATGCTTCACACGTCGATATAAGAAACTTCTGTCGTGGTCTTCTCTGTTGACCTCTTTAATCATCTTTCCACATATTAGTGATTGATTTAGATCTTCCTTCATTACTTCCAACAGAACTATGATAGGATACAATAGGAACAATGCAGGAGTTCAAAAACAAGAGAAAAACTATTAAAGTAGATTCAAAAATCAATGAACACAATCAGTTGGTAAATGAAGAATCACACATCACAACCATGCAACAAGTGTACAAAAAAGAACCCTTCGATGCCATCAAATCAACCTTATCCCAACTAATCATCAAAACCCTTTCGCTTTCACTAAAGGGTAACTTTACAAGGGTTGACGCACGACCAATAATAAGAATGCAGGTAGAGAAATTCCACCCTTTCTTTCTGCATCGAAAGGGTGCACATGTTCTGTAAACAGAAAGGGTTAACAGGTTGCATTGAACCAGTTAAAACGAGCGGGGCGCTAAAAAAGGGTGAATTAAAAGGGTTATTAATAGCGGCCAATGAAAATAAGGGGTTGAATTAGGGCGTGCATGTTTGATTGGGGGAAAAGGGTTATGGCGGCGAGTTTAATCGTTATTGTCCAAGTGATCTGATTTTATTTCATAAACGGGTAATAGGTACTACAAGAGATTGCTGTTCTGGGTCTCACAATATTTCCTAAAGTGAAGCAGGTTCCAGATGTAAGGAAGATTTTGGTGAAACTAACCCTTACCCTTGCTCCAATAGTTGCATTTATGAAAATTTTATCTTGAATAAACAAGTATGGAAAGAAATCACAGTAAAACCACCCTATTCTTCCCACGCAAAACTATTATTCAAAACCGGAACGCTGCCGAAGACCCATAAATAGAATTCCCATGCATCGATGAGTCGGAAGAATATTTACCCACTTTCGAGAGTGAAAGGGGATCAAAAGTTGACAAAAGGCACATTATGAAATATTATCCGAATTGTTGTGTGATTTTGGCTCTGGGTTAGTTAAAGGCTACATGCAAATTGGGTTGAAGGCGCAAACAACAGATAAACAATGTGGAAGATGAAAGAGATTGTACGGAAATATGATATGGCACGTGTAGATCAAACGATAATATTTTTTATGCTGTTCGATGGGATAAAGATTTATTTGCAGGTCTTTGGTCTCAACCATCGTAGCAGTAATCTTTTTTTTTTGGTAAGCAAAGGCAACAAGTGAGTGAGTGAATGGCAATGTTGAACTTAGATGACCTGGTGACATACGTCAAAATTGTCTGCAGCCGGTCTACATCAAGTCATTGCTGGGTTGTCACTTGTCATTTGTCAGTGTCTGACATAGGACGTATTTGTGCTGTGTGGGCTGGGATGAGTCAAGATTTTGTGAAAACATAGACATCGGATCCAAAACTTAATGTGGTTAATGCGTTATGCTCAGAAGTTTATTGAGACACTTCTGGTTCAAATTAATAAACAGTTGACATTGACAGGTGTCAGTTCGTATTTTAAGGTTAAGGGGAGATTGAAACTGCGCATCTCCATTTTCTCGTCTTTTAGGAGAATTGCAGTGGTACAATAAAAGTGGAACTATGGAGGAACACTGATACAATGGCAAGATGGAGGTTGCGCAGCATCAATCTCCCATTCACCATTTGATACGAGCTGTCACCTGTCAATGTCAATAGACTGTCTAAGTCGTGACGTCAGAAAAGTGGGCGGAGCTCATATTTTTTAAGCTGCAGCACAAACACAGTTGTTGAATAAAATAAACCACCAGGAAGCTCTATACAGATGAAGCTGAGTGATCCACCACAAATTCAAATTCCTAGCCACGATTCGATCTACGTTATCCGCTCAATTCAAGCACGAAAGAGACAATACAAATCAGTGACCCTTTACCATCCCTTCATCCCTTTCACTTTCAAACATCGAAAAGTAGGTAAACATTTCAGCATGCACCCATCGATGCATGGGAATTCTATTTATGGGTTAGTTTCCAAATTTGTGTAATAGTTATGCGTGGGAAGAAATCAGTAACCTTACGTCAGGTTGAAGGGACAGCGAACCCTTCGATTTCCGTGAGAATATGGATATGGGCATTTTAATATTTACACCTTTCGCTTGCTTTTCAATTGTTGCGAATTTGATGGTGTAGCCGTGGGAATGGGTTGTTGATTTATTTAAAAGTTGTTTGTCTAGGCAGATCGATGAAACCTCAATTCCACAAATTTAATATTGCGACACCAAAGTATCCTTTTGCAACTCGCTTTCAGCAGCAGCTCCCCTAAAGGTGCTTGAAAAAAAGATCCGGTCTGCTCGGAACGTTTTGCTGAATAAACAAGTTAATCGGATATTGAAATTGAAAAACATCGAGCGGCATTCATTGAGAATTGGAAAAATAATCCGATGGAGGGCGAGCAAATCAAAAAGCTGTCAGAGACCAGTGGTCGCTTGTCAACGCTGGGATGGTTTTTGTGTACCTGAATGGAAAAAAGGGCGCCAAAGTATTTGAGATGTTTTGCGTCGGATTGGTCTATTTATATAGCGCAAGAAAAAAAATTATAATGCAGGATTGATCATGATTTATTTTCTGCCAGCCATTTAACGCTTCACCCTTTGAAGGGCAACCTTATAAACAATCAGGTCGGCACACGACTCTGGTTGCAAATCGACTTGGAATAGCGTTTTGTGTTTTTCCGATGGTGTATGTCGTTGAGCAGAACAGGGCTGTTTGTGTTTTTTTATCAATGCCGATTTGTGGATTGAGGAAAACGAACGTCCAGTCAATTACTGAACTCATTGGAGTCTGTAGCCCTCCAGGATCTCTACTGACAGTTCATTGAAGACTGCTATGGTTGCTGAAGCGATGTGTGGCTCCTGTTTGAAGATGGTAAATGATGTGGATTTTGATACAGATTTCTTCTGAGAATTTCTGCTCCCTCCAGTTTTGCTTGCTGTGCAGGATTCGTGCTTCCGACCACTTCATCTCAGACGTCATCTTGGGTCTTTTTTGATTTTGAATTACAAATTGATCTTTCATTTTTGTGTTTGTGTATTTTCCTGTTTTTCTCCTTTTTTTAATTTTTATCTTGAGTGGATTTCAAATATGTATTATTTATTTTTCATCTTTTTATTTTAGTGTTGTCCATTGTATTCTGATTATTTTTTTTGTTTGTTAGTTGGTAGCATGCATATAAGAACATTCAAACATCATAAAAAACAATGAAAGATAAAGTATCACCAAAAATGAAGAATTTGACAAAACAAGCGTGGGATAAATTTATTATAAAATATAAAAAACACCAATGGTATAGATATAAAACTTCGTTAAAATAAAACAGTTAAATAAAAATCATAGAAATAAATAGATTTAAAAATTGTATAATGTGGATTTTTTTTTTTATTATTTACAGTATAATTGAAAATCAATCTTAACAAAAAGAGTTGAAATCAAATATATTTTGTTTTTGAGTGAGATGTTTTTTTTTATTATTTCCTATTTTAAGGATTTTCTTCCAGACTGACACTTTTTTGCGTTTGTTTGTTAAAAAATTGACAAAAAAACTCGATGGATATGAGTGGAAAAGATAAAGAAGAAAGTTTAATGAGAAGCCCTCAGAGAGGTGTATAAAAACTTTTTAAATTAAAGAAAAAATAATAGAAAATGGGAGAAAGTCAAGAATAGTGAATTGGACTGAAAAAAAGTATTAATATATGAAAGATAATTTCATAGTAAATAAATGAATGATTAGAAGAAAATTGAAAATATTATTGAATAGACACTGTTAAAAAATGCGGGACACAAAATGTAAAAAAATAAGATATAATAAATCAGCAATATTGCCTAATATGTGAAAATTAGTTTTTAATGAGGTGGATACACAAATTTCAAAATAAAAAAAATGTATAAAAAAGGGAGAAAAAGTCGAGAATAGTGGATTAATTCAAAAAATGTAAAAAGAAGCCTATAATTAGGTGAATAAATTCGTTTTAAAATAAAAAAAAAAACGAGGAAGAGACAAGAAAAGTGAGATGGATTAGGAAAAGTATTAGAAAAATGTAAAAAAAAGGTATCTTGGATATGGTTAAACAATTATTCTTGAAGTGGAAAAAAAAGATGAAAAAGTGAGGAAAATTCAATAATAGTGAATAAGGATAGGAAAAAGTTTTGAAGAAGCCTCAAATGAGGTGAAGTAGAGAAAAAAATGAATAAACTGGGCTACAAAATAAAAAAAAAAATTAATAAGTTGGATAAAGACTTCTTAAAGTAGAAAATCACGTAACTGAGATAAAGTTCAGGTGTAGAATAGGAAAAAGTATTTCAAGAACTTCAACAGAAGCTCCTAATAAGATGAATAAACACTTTTTAAAGTGAAAAAGATGATTTTTTGCATATCGTCCTCTTGCATGCGATATGAGAGTTAGGGCCATACTCCTTAAATTTAAAAAGTGCATGCAAACTCTTCGACGTTTAGAACTCTGTAAAATAATCCCTGATGAAGACGAAATGGACGTCGAAACGATGGCATACTTGAAATAAGAACTTTTACCAAACCAGTCCTAACACCAATATCACAACTTTCTTAGGAAAGGATAAAAAAGAGAGAAAAAGTAATGAATAGTGAGTTGATCTTGGAAAAATTATTTAAAAATGTAAAAAAGGTAAAAAAAGGTGGGTGGATGCAGACTTTTAAAGAGAAAAAAAAACATAAATATAAAATAAGAAATAGTGAATTGAGAAAAAGTATTTAACAAATTAAAAAAAGGCCATTGATGAGGAGGATGAAACTTTTTAAAGTAAAAAAAAATTAAAAAAGTGCAAAAACAGAAGAATTTTTAATTGTTTTCAAAAAATATTTAAAAAATGTGAAAAGAAGCCAAGGTTAGGTGGATAGGACTATTTGAATTTAAAAAACAAAAATAGGAGATGAAGTAAAGTATAGAGTAGGAAAAGGTATTGAAAAATTTAAACAGAAGTTTTTGATGATGTAGATGAAGACATTTTAAAGTGAAAAATTATAAAAAAGTGTCAGGAAGTCAAAAATAGTGAATTGGTTTTGGAAAAGGTAGTTCAAAGAAGTCCTCAATTAGGTGAACAAAGAGTTTTAATTAAAAAAATATGAAAAAGTCAGATGAAGTCAATAATTACTATTATTTGATCATAGTTGGTATTATAGAAAAAAGTATTTTTTTTAAATTTAGTGAGAAGCCCAATCGTGGTTGAAAAGTGAAAAAGAGTTGATTGGGGTGGATAAGAGTATTTTAAAAATGTATAAAATATCCTATAATGAAGCAAATAATAAACAAAAAAAGTCAGAAAATGTGGGTACTGGGTTTATTGAAGATGAACTTAGGTTAAGATTTGGAAAACGTTTCGAAATATCGAGAATGTTTTTTCAGCGTTCTATCCAATAAGAACTGTCACTTTTCCATGTGCAGAATTCGTACCTCCGACCAGTTTGTTTGATAATGAGTTAAGAGCAACATCACTCTTTTCAGTCAAAAATGCTTGATGTAATCTTCAAAAATTACAAAAATCTCTAAAAATTAATTTAATTTAATACATCTTCTCGACATGAATCAACTCTGGTAGTGTGGGTGACCAACAATAGAATCAATCAGCTCCTATTTCCCATATTCAAAAATATCAGTTCTTCTCGCGTGAAATCGAAAGCCCATTGTCAGAAAAGGAACAAAGATGCCGATATCAAATTATGTTTTTTTCAGAGTGCTAGTATTTAGGTACTAGGCATGGATTTGTGCAAATATGGGTCTTTTCGGCCATACATTATTGATGGATTGCACATGTTCGGGTCCTTATGGGTTTCTTTTTTCCCTTTATTTGGGTAAAAATGTGAAGTTGCGGGCGGTAGGGCATTCGAAGCGGCTTCCGCATTTTTTGCGGTCACCTGGTGAGAGTGGATATCGAATTTTTCGTTTTGAATTTCACTTTCGGTTTCTCCGAATTGGTTGATGATTGAATATTAGGTGGCTCTATTCTTTATCTGGTATTATTTAGTTGATTGGGAATTAGTTTTCAATAATGAGCTCAGCTTCTTCGAGAACCAACTTTAGTGGCTTTGTAGTGTTTTTAAATGAGTTTATCTAATGCATGATAGTTATTGATGATATTTTGGACAAGTAAAGTGTCAAATAACTCACTAGTGTGTTATAATCTATAACTCACTAGTCCAACAAACAATAACCTATTTTGACCAAAATGTAAACATGTCACTGTCTAGTCATTCTCACAATGAAACTTATATTTAATAATTATCTCGTGAAAAAACAATTTCCTCCATTTGTTGGATAATACATTGTATGGCACTCGTGCGTTATGTTTCACAAGTCACTTGAGACTTTATACCATTCGGCCTCGTGGTACAAATCTTTCTCGCGTGACTTATTTTCAACACAACGCACTAGTACCATAATAGTTATTTATGGTGATAGTGCGTTGTGTTGAACTTCTCTAGTGACTTGTGGAACATAATGCACGAGTGCCATACAATGTTCCATCCAACAAATGGAAGAAATCGCTTTTTTATGAGATAACTATCAAATAAAAGTTTCAGTGTCAGAATGACTAGACAGTGACATGTTAACATTTTGGTCAAAATAGGTTATTGTTTGTTTGGTTGCCACGGGAACGCGAATTATAATCCATAAGTCACTAGTGACTAGTGCTTTACGGATTATAACCACTTTACTTGTCCAAAATGACATCAATAATGCCAACTACAACTATCATGCGTTAGGATAGATAATAGTTATTCATGGTACTAGTGTGTTTTGTTCACGCGAGAAAGATTTGTAAAAATTATCAAGTGACTTGTAACGCACGAGTGCCATACAATGTTTTATCCAACAAATGGAGGAAATCGTTTTTTTATGAGATAACTATCAAATATAAGTTTCAGTGTCAGAATGACTAGACAGTGACCTGTTCACATTAGGTCAAAATAGGTTATTGTTTGTTTGGTTGCCACGGGAACGTTATAGGTTGTTCGTTTGTTTGCCACGGAAACGTAAGTTATAATCCATAACTCACTAGTAAATGGTGACTTATGGATTATAACACACTAGTGTGTTATTTGACACTTTACTTCTTCAAAATGACATCAATAATGACACCTATAACTATCATACGTTAGATAAATAAATATTAGTTGTCTTTTTTTTTCTATAACTTTCATGTATTCTTTTTTTTGTGTAGGCGTTAACGCTCGTTTCTTTTCAATTTTTCAAGCATCCTTTTTATTTTTCTTCCGAATTATTCTGTCTTTAGCGTTTGAAATTTCGACAAAATATTTTATTTTTCGACGTTGTTTTCAAAACTTTTGAACGAATTTACGCCTATCGCAAAAACATGGTAAAATGTATTTCTGGGTTAATCTTTATACTTGATGACGTCAGTCGAAAAAGTTTCCAATAAATTTTGTAGATCAGTTTATTCTGAACAAAAAAGGTTATTAGTACCAACAGCGTAGGTGGTACCATTTTCCGTAAAAATCCACATCTATTTGAGCTTGTTGCATGACAATTTTGTCTGATATTTCATTCCTTTCCTTCTGATTAACAAAAAAAAAACAACTTAATAAATTTCTGGATGAATTTTTACGAATTTTATCGATTTTTGCATTGTTTTGACTTTTAGCCAACAATGTTATAGTTATTTGACTAGTCAAAGTTTGAACTTAGCTGTAGTTAAAGTGAAAAACTGACTGTTTTATGCCATTCAAACTTGGTATTTGTGTCGAATTTTGGAAGAAATAAATGAAATATTTCATGCCACTAATTTCCGAATAACTTTTGCAAAAATTGATGAATTTCAATGAATTTTGCGTTATTTTAAGAAAACTTCCTGCGGCATCGTTTTATATGATTCAAAGTTGATATTTTTGGCAAAATAGGAAGATAACAAGGGTGGATATAAATAATAACATGCATTCACTAATTCTCGAATAACTTTTGCTAGAATTGATGAACAATTTTGCGTCATATTGTAGAAAAAATTATTCAGATTCTTCGTGCATCTTTGTGATTCTTGATCTACAGAAATTACAAGTTTTGTCAAAGTTCGAATATTTCAACTTTTTCATTCCACACAAAAGATACCCGTTTTTCGTTGAATACTTCTTGGAAAGAATTTTTTCGACACAACAGAAAAAAAAACAGTGAAAAAATCCCTGAATAAGGTGAATAAATACACTGAATTATTTAAAAAAACCTTAAAAAAGAGATAAAGTCAAGAATAAGGTAGGAAGAAGTATTTAAACAATTGGAACAAAGGCCCTTGCTGACGTTTATATAAATATTTTTAAAGTGGAAGAAGTGAGAGAAAGTCTAGAATGGTAAGAAAAAATAAAAAGAAGCCAAACCCCCTGATTGGAGCTCAGATAAAAATAAAGGCAGAAAACAGTGGATTTGACTCTGAGTGCAACAAAAAAAAAGTATTGCAAATTTCATCCCGATATTTCAAAACATAAAAGTTTTTTCTGAAAATTAAAGAGGTCAATCATTTTTGATTTTTTTTTAAAAGAACTCAACTTCATACTGGTATAACCGATTTCAATGTAGTTTGCATTTGAACATAAATTATTAAAAGCTGATTCGAAGTAACCCAAACTAACCCGAACTAATTCAAACTATCCAAAACTAACAAAAACCCACCAAAACTAACACAGTTTTCTATTTATGTTTATCAAAAACTGTTGCAAAGTAACCCAAACTAATTCAAACTGATCGAAACTAACCTAAGTACCTATTTGATCTTATTGTGTTTTTTGTTATTTATGTTAATTAAAAATCAATTCAAACTAACCCAAACTAATCGTTACCCAAATAACCTATCCGTTTTTATTGTAGTTTTTTATTTATATTCATTAAAAACTGATTCAAAGTATCCCAAACTATTCCGAATTAATTTGAACGAACCGAATGTATTCCAAACTAACCCAAACCAACCGAAATTGACTCAAACTAACCCAAACCAATCCAAACTACCTTTTTTATTTAGGTACGATCATGAAAAACATTTATTTGTTGTTATCATTTCTTTTCCTTCATAATTTGTGTCATAATTCTTTGTTTTTTCAACCGTTTAATTTTTTTAGTAAATTACAATAAATGAATACATGAATACTAAGGAAGCAAAGAAATAGTCTTTGGTTTTATCATAAAAATAAATCCAAAAAATGTAGAAAAATCATGACAAATAATACTTTCACACAAAGGCAGACTTATTTAATTTTTTTATAATGAAAAAAAGAATCAAAAATTATTTATGTCAACAAAATTCTATATTATCAAAATCTAGCAATTTTCTTCAAAAAAACAAATGTGAAAGTCCCACTTCAAATCTCTCACTTACCGCTCTAGTTCACGGGAATCCCAACAATAATTCACCGAGCAATCTAGTAATCAATGATCGAACATATAATTTAATTTTCTCACACAAAAGAAAAGGATACCGTGTAAAATCACGGTTGGGCTACTCACAGATGAAATATTGGTTAAAACACTTAAAAAGGTCTAATAACTTCCTGGAAGCCGGCTCATTTATCATTATTCTACTTTCGGCACTGAAGAAATCGAAGAAAAAGTATTTTGTGCAATCTACCTGCACAGCTCAATATGGAGTTTTAACTAAGCATAGATACAGGGTGAGTCAAAAAGTTTGAAAACTTGATTTACACTGACATAATAGCGAACGAATCGATTCTCAAAAAGCGGATAACCAAGGATGACGTCAGCACATCAGATGAATCAATTATCGTCAATAAGGGGTTGCGATCTGGCAACATAAAACCCAAAAGAGAGACCGTTTGGCGTTGCGCCCCCTCCGTGTTCAACCCCAACCCCATCGAGCGAGTCGCATTAAAACAATGTGCAAAAACGAGTTCAGAAATTACGCAATCTACCCCAAATTCGGTCTTTTACCCTTCGATGTACGGCCCCATTCGCATTTTCCAATAAAGACGTATCAAATGGGTGATGCACGAAAACAGAACCCTTCGATTCCCGGATTTTGAACGGCTGGACCAACGACGGGACGTGGGGGAGACGACCAGGAATGGACTGATTTTTTTTGTTTAAACGATTTTTAATTTGTGCTCTTTCTAACTATACTGGAATTAGTTTTTGAAATGGAGCAGGTGAAGGTACTATTGAAGAGCCACCCAACATCGGATCATATCTTCAATACACTGGACAATGAACAAAACTTGAACCAAAATCAAATCAAATCAAATATGCTTTATTGCCACAGAAAAATTTAAATAAATTTTATGGACAAAGCAAATACAAAATGCTATAAAGTATAAAAACAATACAAAACATGATAATAGTATACATTACGTGAACAATTACGTGAACAATAGAACAAACTAGTACAAATATATTTACCCAATGTTTTGTCAAATTTAAATTTATTTGGAAATTGCTCATGGACAACAATAAACATCGGCACACTTCCAGTTATGTTATGATGACAAGTCAGTAAAACAATAACATAGCAAAGTCAACAATTATTGTTGAACAATAATAATGCGGTATTAGGAATCGAACAAGGAACCAACGATTTCTCACGTTTTTTTTTTTTTTCGCTTCCCATTCAAAAAATAAACATCAGGTGGGGTGAGCGAAATCGGTGAACTCGAAATTTAATTTATAAATCTGTTGTCATCTTGTTTCCGCACTGCCTGCAGCATGTAATTATTTCTGACCTAAATATCAAAAAAGGAACTTGGGGTTGTTTATATTATTTCAACCAAAACGTGTTGATATCCAATTTCTATTCAGGAAATAAACAGTCGAGGTTGAACTTGACTTTGACCCTACTAGCTCGCTTGCAATAAAGCAATGTTTAGTTGGTATTATTTACAGAGGAAGAAACCGTGTTGTAAAAAAGAAGAAAGATGTTGCATGTCCAGCTCTGAAGTTGATTTGAACTTGATAACCAACACCAACAAGGACACTGATAAGAAGGAACATAGAAAGATAAAATCAGGTGCCATAAAGTATCTTTTTCAGTTAGAGAGGCAAGAAGAACAAGATGAGAGACCATGAAACAGACCTATTATTGGCTTCTGAATGAAGAAGCAGTCAGCACAATGAGTAAAAGGACATGGGTATTAACAAATTTGCTGACCAAGTCTTCAATCTGTGACCAATTTGTACCTTAGTATTTCCATAGATTTTCTTTGGTATTGCCAAATATACTCTATTCCTGTATTCTCAAGGATGGTTCAGTACCAATGTATGAATCCTCTAGGTACAGCTAAGTCAGATTTTTTGCTGTTTTGATCTTCAGATGCCACAGTTCTTTGTTAGTTGCAACTAGACCTAAAGAGAAGATCTGGTTGTCCTGTTTCTTCCCATCGTGGTGCTCATCTACATTTTTTTTCAAATATAGATACACAAGAAACAGTATTGTTTTTGTATTAGAATGTTGGAGATATAGAATAGTGATTAATTTTTTTTAAGGGAAATTACCTCGAGGGAGACTCATTTGAGGGGAAATTACTTGACGAGAAATGAGGGGAGGTCACTTGAGGGGGGATGAGGAGGAATTAGGAGAATTCACTTGAGAGGAGGTGAGAGGAAACTACTTATTTTCTTCAATTTCCTAAATTCCAAGACAAGAATTAATCCAACTCAACCTAAACTAGCCCAACTTTACCCAAACTAATTATTTATAAACACAATTCGTAACCAAAATAAAACATAAGTAAGTACGCTCAGATTGCCTTAGAAACTCAGAACCAACACAATTCACAATAATCACAATCAACATAACCCCATAATTTTGATTGAGATCGAACCAAATTCAGTTCGGTGCACCTGCTGGCGAATACCGAACCTAGAATGGACCAGCTTAGTCCGCGACTGTTTACACCATTCGAACCAAATATTTGGTTCTGATATAGTTCGAATGTACTTGGTTCGCGGACCAAGTTCTCGGTGTAAACTAGGCTGAAGATTAGGGAAATTAAAATGAGAATTAGCAAATTAAATTATTAAAATCGAAAAGGTGAAAAGTTAGTAGACTCAATGATTTATGAGAATAAAATCAAATCAGCAAAGAACAAAATCAGCAAAATAATCAAAGAAGTCGACAAAAATGTTTAAAAAAATCCACGAGAAATTTATTTAAATTGACCAAGATGTAAAAAAATTGAGTAAAACTCTTGCGGAGTTAGTTGAGATTATATAAGCAAAAATTAGCAAATTAATATCAGCAAAAGAGAAGGTGGGAAAAGGATCAAAATTAGCAAAACAACCGTAGAATTGAGCATAAACATATGTTACATTTAGCAAAACTTATAAAATTGATTGAGAAGTGGGAATTACCAAATTTAATCGAAATATTATCAATAAAATAGTTTTAAATAGAGAAACAAAGAAATTTGTGAATAAACTCAAAGATCATCAGAATTGTATGGGAATTAAATAAAAATAGCAAAGACTAAGGGAGAAATATTTCCAAAATTGTTAAACCGATCGACAAGAATATCTTATGCAAGAAATTCGATAAAATTGATCAAGAAAGTGAAAAATCAGCAGAATTCTTGGGGAGTGAGTTGTGTAAGTCAGCAAATATTAGCAAAATAAAATCAGCAAAAAAAAGTGAAAAACAGTAAAGGCAGCAAAATAACCCAAAATGTTTAGTAAAACTTATAAAATCAATTGTGATCGTATGTGCTACAAAATATCAGTAAAATGGACAAAAGAATTAGCAAAATTGAATTGAAAATCAGTAAAATATCAGTGAAACAATTTCCATGAATGTGAAAAGTTAATAGAAGAATCTGTGATTGAACTCAAAGATCAGCAGAAGTATAGGCGAATAAAATATAATCGGCAATTGAAGAAGAAAACTGCGTAAAATTAGCAAAACAATCAATCAATCGACAAAAATGTTTTAAAAATTTTCATGAAATTAAGCAATAAAATAAAAAAACAGCTAATATGAGCTAATTGGAATCAGAAAAAAAAATGTGTACCAAAAATGAGGCAAAAGCAGCAAAACAACTAGAGAAGTGACCAAAATTAACAAAAAAAACAACAGAATATTTAGTAAAACTTTTAAAATTGTTTGATTTTATATTTTGCTACTAGCTAGTGTGAAAACTAAGCAGATTAGAAAAACAATTAAACAAATAATTCCACACAAAATGTGATAAAGTTGACAAAAAAATTATAAGAAAATCAGCAAAATTATTGCGGATTGAATTGTGGTAATGAGCAAAAATCAGCAAAAAAATGTGGGAAATGGAAGAAAAGCAGCAGATGAACCAGAAAAATGAGTTTTCGAAAAAATCACCAGAATGTTGAGTTAAAGTCATGAAACTGTTTGATATGATATTTGCTACTATCAAGAGCAAATAAGCGAAAAAATTAAACAAATGAATCCACATAAAAGTTAAAAATCAGCAAAATTATTGCGAAGTGAGTTGTGATAATCAGCAAAAACGAGCAAATTTAAATAAAAAAAAAGAAATGTGGGAAATGTAGCAAAAGCCAGAGAAATGAGTAGAGTTTTGAAAAAATTCAACAGAATGTTGAGTAAAGCTTATGAAACGTTTTGATATCATATTTGCTACTAGCTGGAGTGAAAACTTAGCAAATTAGCAAAACAACAATTGAACAAATAAATCCACAAGAGATTTAACAAAATTGAGCAAAAAAGTAAAATAAAAATCAGCAAAACGGAATGCGTTGTGATAATCAGCAAAAATCAGCAAAAAAAAAAATAATCTGAAAAATGGAGCAAAACCAGCAAAACAATAGGAACAGTGATCAGGACTATCAAGAAAAATGAACAAAATGTTAAGTAAAATCGTGATATCTCATTTGCCACAAAACATTGGAAGAATATACATGAGAATCAGCAATAATAAGCAAAATTAAATCGAGAATTAGCAAATTTAATCAAAATAATATTAGTAAAGCAATTATGACATGACATGGCAGATTTAAGGAAATGTGTGATAACTCACTGCTCAGCACAATACAATAAGAATCAGCAAAGAAGCAAAATTAGCAAAACCATCAAACCAGTCGACAGAAAATGTGATAAATTGGTCAAGAAAGTAAAAAAAATAAGCAAAATTCTTGAGGAACATCAGCAAAAATAAGCAAATCAAAATCAGCAAAAAGTGAGGATTATAAATGAAATAAAATCAGTAAAACAATAATTTCAAAACGTGGAAAGTTGATTGAGAAATTTGGGAATGTATTCAAAGATCAGCAGAGGCAATAAAATCAGCAAAAAATAAGGAGTAGAAGTTAGCGACAAGAATGTTAAAAAAAAATAAACTTGATCAAGAAAAGTAGGAAAAAAAATCAGCAAAATTCATCAAATCTAATCAAGATAATATCAATAAAACGATTTCAAAACGTACATAAAATTGTGAATGAACTCAAATAAAATAAAATCAACAATCAGCAAATGAGCCAGGCAATGTGAGCAGAATTATATAAAAAATCAACAGGATCTTGGTAGTGTTTATGGTACATTCTATAATTTTTGTTGTATTTATCTATTCCGTCCCTGTCGAAACCCATACGATATTCCCTAAAATCTCTAAAACTGAAGGGTGGCACACCCGGAAGGGGAAGTCGACGGAGGTACAGAAATATAGACTGATCTAATGTTGTGTCATAGAGGGCAAAATTGGTTGCGTATCGGCTCTTAAGGTCTAGCCGATGGACAACGTGGGAGAGTTTGGAAAATCTCGGATTTCACGATAAATCCAGCATTTGTAAAAATGGATATCTTTAACCTGTCAGATTTTCAAATAATGTGAAATCTCTCATAAACCTTGTTAAATCCTTATAAATCACTTCTGAACTTTTTTGACTCCCAGTAAATCTATCAATATCGGTATCTTACATTCAACATTTCAACAAACGCTCTTAAATCTATCAAAATCTCTTTGAAATGCAGTGAAATCTCTTATAAATCCTGCTATGTCCTTCAAAATCATTTGTGAATCTACTTGAATATCACCAAATCTCTATAGTTGATTTCTATCAAAACTTTAGAAATCATTTTGAAACCTAGTTAAACCCCATCAAATAATTCCAAATCACTTTTAAAGCCTTCAAAATCTCTTGCCAATCTTTCGGAATCGTTATTTTTAACGACAGTAGTAGTCTATTTTTTGAAGTACTGCTTAGATGGTAAGACTAGACAAAGGTAAGCATCTATCATGAAAAATCACTCATCACCCGCCTATAAACAAGCCGAAATCCCTCAAACTACATTTTAAGCTAGTCCTCAATGTTCGATAAGTGAGTGCCTCCCCATACACTTAAAAAGCGTCACTCCCCGTGCTTTCAGCACTATAAAACACAATAAAACGTCATAAAAAATTGTAACAATGGGAAGCAATATGCGCTACACAGTGTTTCTCCCCATGCGACAATGGCGTGCGGCGCTGATATGTCGACATGGCACACCGTTAGGTTATTTATTGCAAACACTTTGTTGATTCTTTTTGAGAAAATTTAGAAAAATGAGGTAGAAGGCTCCCCTATGTTGTTCAGAGTGAATTAGTGGTTTAGAAAAATTACTTCGTTGGAAGTCACTTGAAGATTCCATTGTCTTTCCTCTTATTTCAATCCAACCAAACAAGTGCTTGCTTTCTGAGTTCACTTCCTATCCGACCAGAGGGCGTAGGTATATTTCGGTCCCAGACGATCATAGCGCCACCATGCTATGACGTTATGTCATTTAAATCCTCAAAGTTCACAGTGTTGCCGCTGACCATAACTGCATGTCAAGGTCGATTTGAAGATTAAGAGTTCAAAAATGTTTTGTTGAAATATTATGCAATTTGTCGAATTTGTTAAAAATACTTACATTTTGGTAAACAATCGTGTCAAGTTTGAAATGAAAGAGATATCAACTTGAGATTTGGTGCAAGGTTGAACGCCAAAATGTCAGCAATAAAACGAGGATTCACAAAACTCCTCCATAACCTCCTTGAACATATACAAGGCGTTGTGACGTAAGTTTCAATAAAAACAAGTTCCTAGATATTTTTCACAGTAACTGTCTTGAAAATGATGATAGAGGGTTGATTCGAACGTCAAATTATCAGCAATAGAATCAGTTTCAACGAGAATTCACCAAAACTCCTTCATAGCCCCCCTGAAAATATACAGGGCGTCGCAAAGAATAGATTTCAAGTTTCAAAAAAAAAAGAACTTCCCAGCAATTTGTAACCATTACTTTTTTGAAAATGATGATAAAGGATGGATTCGAACGCTTCAACGAAAATGTACCAAGACTACTTTTCAATTTTTTTGAATATTCACAGGGCGTCGCAAATATAGATTTCAAGTTTAAAAAAAAAACAACTTACCAGACATTTTTTACCGTAACTTTCTTGGAAATGATGATAAAGGGTCGATTCAAACAAAAAGTGGTCAGCAATAGAATCAGCTTCAACGAGAATATTCCAAAACTCCTTCATAACCCCCTTGAAAATATACAGGGTGTCGCAAAGAATATATTTCAAGTTTCAACAAAAACAAATTCCTAGACATTTTTCACCTTAACTTTTTTGAAATTGATGATAAAGGATTGATTCGAACGTCAAATTGTCAACAATAGAATCAGCTTCAACGAAAATGTACCGAGACTCCTCTTCAATTTTTCTGAATATTCACAGGGCGTCGCAAATATAGATTTCAAGTTTAAAAAAAAAAACAACTTCCCAGACATTTTTTACCGTAACTTTCTTGAAAATGATGATAAAGGGTCAATTCAAGCAAAAAGTGGTCAGCAATGGAATCAGCTTCAACGAGAATATTCCAAAACTCCTTCATAACCCCCTTGAAAATATACAGGGCGTCGCAAAGAATAGATTTCAAGTTTCAACAGAAACAACTTCCTAGCAATTTGTAACCGTTACTTTCTTGAAAATGATGATTAAGGATGGATTCGAACGTCAGATTGTCAACAATAGAATCAGCTTCAACGAAAATGTACCGAAACTCCTCTTCAATTTTTTTGAATATTCACAGGACGTCGCAAATATAGATTTCAAGTTTAAAAAAAAAACAAATTCCCAGACATTGATGATAAAGGGTCAATTCAAGCAAAAAGTGGTCAGCAATGTAATCAGCTTCAACGAGAATATTCCAAAACTCCTTCATAACCCCCTTGAAAATATACAGGGCGTCGCAAAGAATAGATTTCAAGTTTCAACAAAAACAAATTCCTAGACATTTTTTAACGTAACTTTTTTAAAA
This sequence comes from Orchestes rusci, assembly GCA_958502075.1. Lineage (NCBI taxonomy): Eukaryota > Metazoa > Arthropoda > Insecta > Coleoptera > Curculionidae > Orchestes > Orchestes rusci. Next base: position 75,671,157 of record OY293305.1, on the reverse strand, counting down.
TTGATGATACGTCAAATTCGAACGTCAAATTGTCAACAATAGAATCAGCTTCAATGAAAATATATCGAAACTCCTCTTCAATTTTCTTGAATATTTAAAGGGCGTAGCAAATATAGATTTCAAGTTTCGAAAAAGACAACTTCCTAGACATTTTTTACCGTAACTTTCTTGAAAATGATGATAAAGGGTCAATTCAAGCAAAAAGTGGTCAGCAATGGAATCAGCTTCAACGAGAATATTCCAAAACTCCTTCAAAACCCCCTTGAAAATATACAGGGCGTCGCAAAGACTAGTTCAAGTTTCAACAAAAACAAATTCCTAGACATTTTTCACCTTAACTTTTTTGAAATTGATGATAAAGGATTGATTCGAACGTCAAATTGTCAACAATAGAATCAGCTTCAACGAAAATGTACCAAAACTCCTCTTCAATTTTTTTGAATATTCACAGGGCGTCGCAAATATAGATTTCAAGTTTAAAAAAAAAAACAACTTCCCAGACATTTTTTACCGTAACTTTCTTGAAAATGATGATAAAGGGTCAATTCAAGCAAAAAGTGGTCAGCAATGAAATCAGCTTCAACGAGAATATTCCAAAACTCCTTCATAACCCCCTTGAAAATATACAGGGCGTCGCAAAGAATAGATTTCAAGTTTCAACAAAAACAAATTCCTAGACATTTTTCACCTTTACTTTTTTAAAATTGATGATAAAGGATTGATTCGAACGTCAAATTGTCAACAATAGAATCAGCTTCAACGAAAATATACCGAGACTCCTCTTCAATTTTTTTGAATATTCGCAGGGCTTTGCAAATATAGATTTCAAGTTTCAAAAAAAAACAACTTCTCAGACATTTTTTACCGTAACATTTTTGAAAATGATGATAAAGGGTCAATTCAAACAAAAAGTGGTCAGCAATGGAATCAGCTTCAACGAGAATATTCCAAAACTCCTTCATAACCCCCTTGAAAATATACAGGGCGTCGCAAAGAATAGATTTCAAGTTTCAACAAAAACAAATTCCTAGACATTTTTTAACTTAACTTTTTTAAAATTGATGATACGTCAAATTCGAACATCAAATTGTCAACAATAGAATCAGCTTCAATGAAAATGTACCGAAACTCCTCTTCAATTTTCTTGAATATTTCAAGGGCGTAGCAAATATAGATTTCAAGTTTCGAAAAAAACAACCTAGACATTTGTTACCGTAACTTTCTTGAAAATTATGTTAAAAGGTCGATTCAAACGAAAAGTTGTCAGCAATAGAATCAGCTTCAACGAGAATATTTCAAAACAACTCTATAACTCTCTTGAAAATATACAGGGTCCCAAGTTGAAGCAAGTCCTAACAAACGACTACAGGGCGTCGCAAAGTATAGATTTCAAGTTTCAACAAAAACATTTTTTACCGTAACTTTCTTGAGGGAATCAACCCTCTATAATTAAAAAAACAGTGGTTGTTTTTAATCCTATTAAAAATGTATGTTTTGTGTCTCTCTAACACATGAGTTCTTATGGAAAAATCCATCAACATAATTTTTTTGAATAATGGCGATACATTGGTGGTTTAGGAACATAAAGGACCCTCAAAATACGTCATAAAAAATCCAGGACCGTATTTAAAAAAACAAAGTTGAAGATGGCTGCTCATAGACGAAACGTCGGTTCTTCAATTTAATAACGCTATCTTGTAAAGGGCAAAAAGTGGCAATGAAGAAGTTCCATTTATTTCAAAATATCTCTTCAAATGTGGTCAGAAAAAAATGAAAACAATTTTGAAAAATTTCGGATAATTTCGGATAATTTCGGACTTAGTCGGAATTTCTTGGCTTTCAAAACGGCATTTTGTTAAGCATTGAAATACGCAATTTTTCCTCCATTTAACCGACCTTGTATCTCTCACGGTTTTCAAGATCCCCATGATAGACATCCTTATCTTGGACACACTGTATATCTCAAAACTGAGTCGAATAAATGAGTTCGACTGAATAACAAAAAGGTTTATAAATAACTTGTACTTTAGCATGCGCGTAATTTCAAAGTCCCTGCAATCGATTAATATTTTCGATGCGTCGCGACGCTTTACTCTTGGAAGGCGTCGAATTTTTTTAACTGTGAAAAATAACTACTCGACCCCATACATTGACTACTTTTGACAGAAATCAAATATTCCTATTCGTTTCCGAGATATTGACGTGCGGAGTTTTAAGTGAAAAACCCTGTATATTAACGGAGTTTCTGTGGAATTTTACAATATTTAACACGAGATTTCAGTGATTTAATTTCACTTCACAATAGTTAAAAAGCAATTTCGGAAGATTTAATAAGATTCAAGTAGATTTAGTAGTGATTTTGGAACAATAATAATTGATGGTAGGTACTCAAAAAAGATTTCACGGTATTTGAAAAAGATTTTAGCAGATCTGGCACATAAAAAGAATCCGACGAGTTTTATGGATAGGTTTTGAAGGATTTAACGATATAGAAGATTTGATGTGATTCGGCTAGATTTATAAGTGATTTTGAAGGATTTATAGAAGTTTTCATCATTATTTAAAGAAGATCTTCACAGATTTAAAAAGCATTCGAAGATTTGGGAGACTGTAAGATTTTAGTGATTTCGGAAGATTTGATGAGTTTCAAGCATATTCGGAGGCGATTTTTAAGGATCTTACAAAATTCATGAGATAATTCACTTTATTTATAAGAGATTTTGACAGATTATAGAGTGTTCGTTGATATTTTGATAATATTCAATATTGAAAACCGATATTGAAAGATTTGCTGGAATTTAGGAGGACTTAGAAGTGATTTTGAAGGATTTAACAAGGGTCATAAGAGATTTCACTTTATTTAGAGAAGATTTTGAAAGATTCAGAAACCTTGTTGAAAGATTTACTGAGAGTCAGGAAGATTTAATAGTACATTTTGTATCAAGGGCGGAAAGTAGATGATTTTGACGAGGGTATTGGTAGCAGCACGAGCGAAGCGAGGGCAGATATTAGCCGAGTCAAAATCATCTTTCGTCCGTGGTGCAAACAGTGCTTTTTGTACAACCAGTTTGAAAAAGAATAATTATGAAAATCAAAAATAAATAGTCGATACACTGCACTACAAATACTGCTGACAAGTCAGACAACTGACAAGTGACAACTGTCAATCATGGTTACAATAGGTGTGTTCCCGTATTATTTTGTGGTGCGGATTCATTGTCACCGAGATTGTCACGTGATAAGTTCCTTTTAGTATGCTAGACTGTCACGTGGTTATTAGATTCAGAGGCGTTGGGATTCAAGGAACCGTTGCGAAGCGACCTACTTTTGCGCCCGCGGGCGCGAAAGTACTTTTACGCCCGGCTGCCAAAATTAGCGACTTTCTGCCTGCTTTGCATGCATTGAAAAGTGGACTTTACGTGTAGGTTGTGCATAATAGTACATTTTGTATCAAGTTCGGAGATGAAGTAGATGATTTTGACGAGAGTATGAGTAGCAGCACGAGCGAAGCGAGGGCAGATATTAGCCGAGTCGAAATCATCTTTTGTCCGTGGTACAAACAGTGCTTTTTGTACAACCAGTTTGTAATAATTTGAAAAAGAATAATTATTATGAAAATCAAAAATAAATAATCGATACACTGCACTACACTGCTGACAAGTCAGACAAGTTTAGTGACAACTGTCAATCATGGTCATGGTTACAATAGGTGTGTTCCCGTATTCTTTTGTGGTGCGGATTCATTGTCACCGAGATTGTCACGTGATTAGTTCCTTTAAGTATGCTAGGCTGTCACGTGGTTATTAGATTCAGAGGCGTTGGGATCCAAGGAACCGTTGCTAAGCGACCTACTTTTGCGCCCGCGGGCGCGAAAGTACTTTTAGGCCCGGCTGCCAAAATGAGCGACTTTCCGCCTGCTTTGCATGCATTGAAAAGTGGACTTTACGTGTAGGTTGTGCAAACAATATTTTAATAACATCTACAAACAGCATCCAATTAAGTTCCACAATAGTTTTTTAAGTGGGTCCCTGTGTTGACCACCAGCATCTAAGGTCGAAGGTTTTCTTTGTATATCAACCTTTCATTGTACACATTTTTTCCCAGTGTCAAAATTGAAAAAATGGCAGATGCTTTTTTTTAACAGCACGTGACTGGGCCATATTTCAAGTGTGGCAGAATTTGTAGGTTTCATTGAAAAATAAAGTTCTCAGGCTGCATTCACATTTCCTGTTGATAAATTCATATTTACCCATTACAAACACCATAATCATAGGTGTTAAGGGATGAAAGGGGACATTCTTATTTTAATCTAGCTAGTTTGCTCAGGCATTTAGAGATAACGCGAAGAAGTCTAGCTTTATCAGTGTGTCGTCGGTGAAAAGGAAGTTTGAGCGAAGCTGGTTACACTTAATTTTATAAGCCGCCAGTCATGTGAATGATGTAATCTTGATTGCTAATGGATAAATGCTAACACCTCTTTATTCAATAATAATCAGTACCTTTGTGAACTAATAACAGGTTGAGTAAAAGTAAACTGGGCTGTCGACTTTTAATGAGACTTTTTGATGATCCGACAGCAAAAGTGAGCGGTAAGTGGCCTTCCTTAATTAATATGTAAATCAAATTGGCTCACTTTACTGTAGCGTCAACAATTAAGATTTATCGATTAGAAAAAGATTATGAAATTGTGCGATTTGATAAAATTATAGAAAGGAATTATTCGAATGGATTTTTATTCGTTTCATTTGTTCTGTATTCGTTGGAAAATGGGAATTAAATGTCAAGAGCAGTATTGAGAAAACAAAGCATATACAGGGTGTCCAGGAAAATGTGGGAGATCTCTCGGATTCTGATAGAATATTAAAAAATAAGATGACAAGTTCCCATAAATTTTTTTCCTAGCGTTAGGTTCACAATTTCGTCAAGATTACCACTTCGTCATGGCTTTTTTCGAGGTTTTGTTTAATAAAAATTGTTTTTTCTCGAAAATGGTTCATTTTATCGACAATGAACAAGAGTACCTTTTCTTTAGCTTAATGTTCAAAGTATCCAAATTTATTTTTTTTAACTCCTTATCATACAGGGTGTTAAAAATTTGAGCGTTAAAATGTACAATCTAGTCCGTCCCTGGTAAACTAAACAAGCTAATTATGTTTTAAGGGAAGTATTTTAAGAGGTCCTTACTACTGTTTATCATATTAAATTTTCATTGAATTATATTGAGTCGTTTAAAAGTTATTCAAGAAAAACCGATTTCCAGTGGGGTCCTTTAGGGGGCCGTATCTCCGTAGGGAGGGCCGCTAGAAAAAAAATTTATGGGAACTTGTCATCTTATTTTTTAATGTTCTATCTGAATCCGAGAGATCTTCCACATTTTCGCGGACACCCTGTATACATATTCAAAAATCATTTTTTCCTCATTATATCAACGCCTTTCACGTTCCCATTTCAGATTTTTTTGTTATGAAGATTCCTATTTTTTTTTTCATTTAAACAAAAAAATTTATGGAAAATTTGAAATTTTAACAGAAATTTTAAGACGAAAGGATCGGATGAAATACATACCTTCTTCATTTATTTGTTTTTCTGTTTTTACTTTTGTTTTATTAATTCGTACATTTTCCTGATTTTCCTATAAAGAATTTTTCCTTATTTTTAACGCCCTTTGGCTTATCCATTATCTCCAAACTTGTCTTCACGTTTTTTGTAGGTTTTTTAATAAGGGTGTTTTTATATCTACTTATGAATGCATGGAAGTATAGAAAGTTAAATATTGAATGAATATGAAGAAAAAATTAGACAAAATTAACTCAAATACATATTCAAGCGTTATTCTAGTTTTTTTTTCATTCATTCATTTGTTTTTTTGTTTTTACTTTTTTTTATTGATTTGTTCATTTTCCTAATTTTTTGAAATAGCACATTAGTAATGATTTAACTCTTTTAACCTCGCTTTTTTTTTGTTTGTTGATAGTATTTAGAGTAATGACTCCCATCCATGGAGAAAACTAAAATTTATTATCATGGAAAAAATCAATGGAAAGTCTATAAATTCAAACTTCTCATTCTAAGTTTGAGTAAGTTTAGAATAATGAATGAAAATGTAGAAAATCAAGAACTTCAAGGGTAAAACTAAAGAAAAAAATCAATGAATAATCTACTATCCTCAAATTTTAACTTAATTTTTATAATTTTTAGTTTGAGTTAGTTAAGAATAATGAATGGAAATGTGGAAAATCAAAAATGTTTAGAAAAAATATTAGGGAAAAAACGAATTGGACATGTATCCTCAAACTTGAACTTAATTTTTCTCATAATTAGTTTGGGTTAGTCTAGGCTATTTTGAAAAATGAATGAAACTATAGAACTTTAAGGGAAATATTAAAGAAAAAAAAACAATGAAAAATCTACCATCTTCAAATTTTAAATTTATTGTTCCCATTCTCAGTTTGAGTTAGTTTAGAATAATGAATGGATGAGTGTAGAAAATTATACAGATTTTGAGAGAAATATCAATGAAAATACCAATCGAAAAACTATACTCAGACTTGGACTTGATTTTGTCATTATTAGTTTGGGTTAGTATGGGTTTGTTTGGAATAATGAATTGAAGTAAGAAAAATCAAGAACATCCTGGGGAATATCAAAGAAAATAACAATGAAGAATCCACTATCTTCAAATTTTAACCTAATTTTTCTCATCCTTAGTTTAGGTTAGTTAAGAATAATGAATGAAAGTATAGAAAAATCAAAAACTTCAAGGTGAAAATCAAAGAAAAAGTTTATTTTAGAATAATGAATGGGAGTGTAGAAAATTGAAAATTTTGAGAGAAATATCAATTGGTTTCTGTTTTTTTGGAAGATTGTGGGTTAGTTTGGGTTAGTCTTCCAAAACCACTTTCTGTTCTCAAAACGCTAAACCCAGAGCCAAGAAATATTGTTAAAAAAAAATCGAAAATCTGTAGGTACTCAAACTTGAACTTAATTTTCGTCATTATTAGTTTGGGTTAGTCTGGGTTAGTTTGGAATAATTAATTGAAGTAAGAAAAATTAAGAACTTCATGGGAAATATTGAAGGAAAAAACAATAAAAAATCCACTATCTTCAAATGTTAACTTAATTGTTCTAATTCTTAGTTTGGGTTAGTTAAGAATAATGAATGAAAGTATAGAAAAATCAAAAACTTCAAGGTGAAAATCAAAGAAAAAGTTTATTTTAGAATAATGAATGGGAGTGTAGAAAATTGAAAATTTTGAGAGAAATATCAATTGGTTTCTGTTTTTTTGGAAGATTGTGGGTTAGTTTGGGTTAGTCTTCCAAAACCACTTTCTGTTCTCAAAACGCTAAACCCAGAGCCAAGAAATATTGTTAAAAAAAAATCGAAAATCTGTAGGTACTCAAACTTGAACTTAATTTTCGTCATTATTAGTTTGGGTTAGTCTGGGTTAGTTTGGAATAATTAATTGAAGTAAGAAAAATTAAGAACTTCATGGGAAATATTGAAGGAAAAAACAATAAAAAATCCACTATCTTCAAATGTTAACTTAATTGTTCTAATTCTTAGTTTGGGTTAGTTAAGAATAATGAATGGAAGTATAGAAAAATTGAGAACTTCAAGGTGAATATTAAAGAAAAAAACAATGAAAAATCTACTATCTTTATATTTTAACTTAATTGTTCTCATTTCTGTCTTGGATAAGTTCAGAAAAATGAATGAGAGTGTAGAAAATTAAAAATATTGACAAAAGTATTGATAAGGAGAATATGAAAAAAAACATTGAAAAATCTACTATCTTCAAATTTTCACTTAATTTTTCTCATTCTTAGTTTAGGTTATTTTGGGACATAAATCGAAGCATAGAAAATTAAAGACTGTGAGATAAATATTAAGGAAAAAAAAAAATGTAACTTAAGTAGACTTAATTTTTCTCATTTTTAGTTTGGGTTAGCCTGATTTAGTTTGAATTAGTTTGGAATAATAAATCAAAGCAAATAAAACTGAAAATTTTGAGAAAAATATTGAAAATAAAACATGCAAAGAAAAATCTATTTTCAACTTTATTTCTAGGTAAGTTTGAAATAATAAATGAAAGTGTAAAGAAATAACAATTTGAAGAGGAATATTAGGAAGAAGAATAGCAAATCTATAGTCAAATTTCAACATAATTTTTGTAATTCTCCGTTTGCTTCGTCGTTTCTGATTTTTTTTTTGTTTATGGACGTTTAGAGTTGGTTTACTAGAATTAGGTGGGTTTTGATTTTAATCCAATAAATGAAATTCCTTTTTTTGTCCAATATCCAAGTTTTCGGTTTGATGTGGATTTGTACACTTTTTTCAGATGCCTGCCATACTAGTAAGCGTCTTAATATAACGCATGATAGTTATATGTCGTTATTGATGTAATTTTGGAGAAGTAAAGTGTCAAATAACACACTAGTGTGTAATTATCCATAACTCACCAGTGACCAGTGAGTTATGGATTATAACTCACGTTCCCATGTCAAACAAACAGACAGCCTATCACGTTCCCGTGGCAACCAGACAAACAATAACCTATTTTGACCAAAATGTAAACATATCTAGTCATTCTGACACTGAAACTTATAATTAATGATTATCTCATAAAAAAACGATTATCCCCATTGGTTTGAGAAACATTGTATGGCACTCGTGCGTTATGAATTACAAGTCACTGAGTCTTCTTTCTCCCTTGACTTATTTTCAACACAACGCACTAGTACCATAAATAACTATTATTTTTACCATTTTTTTTATCAAAATGTTGACTTTATTTCAAAATATCTACTTCTTAATTTATTTAATATTATTTTATTTTCGATGCCTTTATTACTTCGTCCTACTTTCTGTAAGAACATACCATGTTTTGTTTATCAAAAATTCGATTTCTTCTTCCCTTTTCAAAAATGAAAAAAAAAATGATAAATTATTGTGATGAATATTTTTCCAGTTGATTTTTAACTTATTTTCACAGGCTTTGAGGTGTGTAGATATAGTTCAAAATTCCGCCATGTGTCTTTGACGAGTTAGCTTTCTAACCAAAACTAACCTCAGTTTATTCAAGCTAACCCAAGCTACAGAGAAGCCAAATTGCAGAAGCCATCTAATAATTTAGTGTGTATAATTCTCATTGAGTTGTTTATGAGCCAAAATACTGATAATCACCGTCAGAATTAAGTGATATTTTCATAACAAATTGTCAAATATCTTCAAAAAATCATTCCACCGCTCAAAAATATTTTGGCACAAGCCAGACTCACCCTTAAAAAATCAACCCCAACTTTGTAAAAAAATGTCAAAATCACAAGCCCAATCAAGTGTGAACAGCAAGTATTGTCACGTGCTCCTCAAAAAAAAATGCATCTGCTATTTTTTGCCAAAATTTCAAAAACAAGTTTAACACTGACCAAACCTTGTAACGCGTGAATATAAATCTGATTACAAAAGACTCGAACACAATAAAAAAAAATCCTGGGGGTAGATATCCGAGCCACCGGTCAGTAGGGGTTATATGTATAGGAAAAAATGTGTCCGACATTATGCAGGTTAAAGACCGGTAGAAAAATATCGAAATCCGGTAAAAGGAGAAAGATCGCGGCAGATGATTATATTATTCACCAAATAGGAGTGATCGAGATGGAATGGTCAGTGTTTTTATTGAAAAAGGTCGTCTATTGTCCGAATTTGGGGTTTCTTCGAGATTTCGTTACTGGAGCATTCACATTCTTTGATGCTGTTGTTTGTAGGGCAAGATTTTGGGTCATATTATTCAAAGATTTTGTAACCGATTTTTCATTAGGAACGGTCTAGGACATTCAGGTATTACAGTCCATATGGATTATTGAAGGACCTTGTCCATTTCAACCGTTACCAAGACTACTTTGGTTCTATGATAGCGAACCCAGAAAAACCAGAAAAAAAAATAAAAACGATTTTAAAAAGTAAATACTTTTTCAGAATAACGGTACATTTTCACTATTTTCATATTGCTCAGAGTCTCACAGAAGTGAAAAAATATCGTTATCTATCAACACAAACCTCCGTCGCCTTAAGAATTTTCTACGCCGTTGCATCAGTCAGTCTGTCCCATCCCATGTGTGTATTCGGTCGGCGCTCCAGTCAAATGCGTTTCCGATATGGACATTTGTCGGAGGTATTCGGGAAATCGTCCGATGTAAGGGCGCCTCTGTGTGCTTTTTGAATACACAATAGGGGAGGGAGCGTCTTCACTTTTTCAGCTGTGTGTCAAATCTAGTACAATAATTGTGCTGATTTACTGATATTTTAGTTCAAAATTAAGAGATCTAGTACATTAGTCATTTCCAGTACAATTGTCTGCGTAGTCAGTTGTCATTATTGTCATTGTCAGTGTGGTGGAAGTGGACTTAACCCATAATGGGTTAGCCGTCCCTGTCTTTTTTGATAGTGCACACCCATACCTACTATACAGTGTAAGTTTTTTAAAACCTGATATAGGCCAATATTTTTATTTGGAAAGATAGACTAGTACTTCCAAAAGGAAAGTTGTGTGAGAGGGCCTAACTAAGAAATATGACAAAAAAAAGTTTCAGCGTTGCCAGATTTTGCAGCAGACGCGATGATGATATTTTCTTAAATAGCAACAGGGCATTGTTTACACAGTTTAAAAGACCTCGAAATTCTGAACAAGAACTGTTTTGAAACTTTTTTGATGTAAGTAGCCGTTTTTGCGTAATCGGGCGAAAAAAATAAGATTTAATCTGCAGTCTATAACAGTCAACACACTACGGATCAGTTAAAATAGCAATAGTAGGCCTTGAGAAAACAACAACAACAACAACAACAAACAACACAACTTTCCTTTTGGAAGTACTAGTCCATCTCTCCAGATAAAAAAGTTTCTACTGAATTGTACATGTTTTCATCACCAGTATATACGCTAGCCAGTAGTATATCTCTAGTGTCCTTCATTCATAAATTGCCCAAGTAACCTGTAACCTTGATCAGGCCCGCTTTTCAAATTTTAACTATTTTCCATAGTATCCATAGCAACCATAGGCGTCTCATATTAAATAGGTATAGGTATAGGTATATGCTTGTCATATAAAAAACGGTCGGGACTGCACTGCTACCGTCGTCGGTTGGGAATTCTCCCAACCGAACAGTTTGAAGGACGCCAGCTCAAATGTACGCTACGTCACGACAGAAAAAATGTATGCTATAACTTTTTGACCTGACCTAGTATAATAATTCCGAAGGCAGAATCGAGTTCTACGGGAAAAGTATATAATTTTCGATGTTGCCTTCGGAATTAGTATACAGTGTCAGTCAAAAAGTTATAGGGTGATTTTTTTTTTTTTGAATGCATGTTATATATTTTTGAGAAGGTAACAAAAAGACAAATCTTATGGACTATAAATATACAGAGTGTTCCATTTAAGAAAATAAAGTTGGGTCCGATAACTTTTTGACCCGACCCTGTATACTGATTCCGAAGGCAGAATCGAGTTCTACGGGTAAAGTATATAACTTTCGATTTTGCCTTCGGAATTAGTATACAGGGTCAGTCGAAAAGTTATGGGATGAAAATTTATTCTTTTTTAAAGTGCATACTGTTATATATTTTTGAAAAGATAAAAAAAGACAAATCTTATGGACTATAAATATACAGGGTCTTCCATTTAAAAAAATAAAGTTAGGTCCGATAACTTTTTGACCCGACCCTGTATACTAATTCCGAAGGCAGAATCGAGTTCTATGGGAAAAGTTATATAAGAAACACTTTTCACATTTTCTATAACTCATCTGATAGTTTAGATATGAGGGGTACCTTGAAATGCAACACTTTCAATTTAGCCCTGTAGCTTAAAAACTAAAAGGGCTATGAAAATTTTGATAACGGCATCTTCAGTGTCACAAAAAAGTAGCACTGTCGCGAAAACCGCAACTTTCTATCTATAAGAATAACGGGGATACCCAGCAAAAGAACCCAAAATGGGACACCCTGTATGTACAGTAATGGAGATAAAGAGTATGTCTGGGTATACAGAGTTGTCTACCTATATGAGAAGCAGACTTTCTGAATGTATAATATTGTCAATTTTTTGGTCATTTTGACGAATAAAGAAAATCTTTTTTTTTATTATTACTTTGATACTATTCTTGATATCTTTTTGAAATTTGGTACACGTCATGTATGCATGGGAATGTAAGAGAGGGCGCCACTGATTCAAAAATATTGGAAGACACAGCAGGGTGTCAATGCAATTCAGTAGATTTTATTTTTTCAAGCGAAAACGGCGCCAGAAGAAAAAAAATCAAGAGAACAAATTGCCTCAAAGATATACAGGGTTTTTCACTTAAAACTCCCCACGTCAATATCTCGGAAACGAATAGGAATATTTGATTTCTGTGAAAAGTAGTCAATGTATGGGGTCGAGTACTTATTTTTCACAGTTAAAAAAAATCGACGCCTACCAAGAGTAAAGCGTCGCGACGCATCGAAAATATTAATCGATTGCAGGAACTTTGAAATTACGCGCATGCAAAAGTACAAGTTATTCATAAATTTTTTTGTTATTCAGTCGAACTCATTTATTTTACTCAGTTTTGAGATATACAGTGTGTCCAAGATAAGGATGTCTATCATGGGGATCTTGAAAACCGTGAGAGATACAAGGTCGGTTAAATGGAGGCAAAGTTGCGTATTTTGATGCTTAACAAAATGCCGTTTTGAAAGCCAAGAAATTCCGACTAAGTCCGAAATTATCCGAAAAAAACCGAAATTTTTCAAAATTGTTTTCATTTTTTTCTGACCACATTTGAAGAGATATTTTGAAATGAATGGAACTTCTTCATTGCCACTTTTTGCCCTTTACAAGATGACGTTATTAAATTGAAGAACCGACGTTTCGTCTATGAGCAGCCATCATCAACTTTGTTTTTTTAAATACGGTCCTGGATTTTTTATAACGGATTTTGAGGGCCTCTTATGTTCCTAGGCCAACAATGTATCGCAATTATTCAAAAAAATTATGTTGATGGATATGAGAACTCATGTGTTAGAGAGAGACAAAAAATACATTTTTAATAAGATTAAAAACAACCACCTTTTTTTTTAATTGGTGCGATACCTTGTTGGTTTGGGAACATAAGAGGCTCTAAAATTCCGTAATAAAAAATCCAGGACCGTATTTAAAAAAACAAAGTTGATGATGGCTGCTCATAGACGAAACGTCGGTTCTTCAATTTAATAACGCTATCTTGTAAAGAGCAAAAAGTGGCAATGAAGGAGTTCCATTCATTTCAAAATATCTCTTCAAATGTGGTCAGAAAAAAATGAAAAAAAATTTTGAAAAATTTCGTTTTTTCGGATAATTTCGGACTTGGTCGGAATTTCTTGGCTTTCAAAACGGCATTTTGTTAAGCATCAAAATACGCAACTTTGCCTGCATTTAACCGACCTTGTATCTCTCACGGTTTTCAAGATCCCCATGATAGACATCCTCATCTTGAACACACTGTATATCTCAAAACTGAGTAGAATAAATGAGTTCGACTGAATAACAAAAAAGTTTATAAATAACTTGTACTGTTGCATGCGCGTAATTTCAAAGTTCCTGCAATCGATTAATATTTTCGATGCGTCGCGACGCTTTACTCTTGGTAGGCGTCGAATTTTTTTAACTGTGAAAAATAAGTACTCGACCCCATACATTGACTACTTTTTACAGAAATCAAATATTCCTATTCGTTTCCGAGATATTGACGTGGGGAGTTTTAAGTGAAAAACCCTGTAGATTTCAAAAATAATTCTTATTTTGAAAGAAAGCAGTGGCGTACAAGTTTTTTCTCCAAAAATATTCAGTGCAAAACCCGTACGGACGTCACTGGTGAAAATAATAAAATTGTTTGTACATCAAAAAATGCATATTGATACATAGAAGACGTGTACCAAATTTCATAAAGATATCTGGAATAGCATCAAAGTAATTATATAAAAATCATTTATTTTTTAAAATTTCAACACCCTGTATCTTGACAGTTAGGCTCTTGCGGACCTATGTATATGTCCATATGGACTTTTTGTTTCAAAATCATTCAAGGATTATCACCCTCAAGTATCGGCATTCAATTAATAAACACCCTGTAGGTATACATTTTGTTCATTACTGTTCTTGCGTTAGAAAGAGAAAGGTTTTTTTAGGTTGCGTTCAGTTATTCAACGCATTAGTAGTATTGAAAACAGTGTCGAGTGGTTATAAACAAATAATTAACACGTGCAGCTAACAAGTAGCGTAGTGACGATAAATAGAGACTTTTTGCACCTCTTGAATTTTCATTCCGTTATCGTTATTTTGAGCATGCGCAGTGACAAAATCACTATCCTTTATCGTTATTAGGGAGTTTTTGAACCTCTTAATTCAAACGTTATTAACGTATCCCGCTAATAAGCAGGCGCAGAAGGACCCAAAAAAGAGATTTTGAAACTCGTATTTGACGTTTGACGTTTGTCATCTGTCATCATAGTAATCTGATGTTGTTTTTTTGTCTTTGATTGTCAATTCAACTTTAGCACAAAATTACACAACAATGTATGAAAAGTGAATGCTCTTAAATAGATAATAATAATATGGTAAACAGGGTGGGAGGACTATAGATGAAAAAGTGGAGGGAGGATCAAATCAAAAAAAGGATTCGGGGGATTAAATTAAAAAAAAAGAGTGGAGGGATCATTTGTGGATCATTCTGTGAGCGAGAACCGACACAGATGAAAAAAATGGAGAGGGGATCAAATCAAAAAAAGGAGTGGGGGGATCATTCTTGTGGGCAAGAACCGGTACATTACCGGTACACTTGTGATATTAATATGTTTGCCAAATTCCTAGCAGAGCAGCACGAAATATGGAAGGTATTTTGGTCCAAATTGGACCAGACTAGCAAGGTTTTCATACAACTTCATACTTCGAAGTGGAAGTGGCAGACAGTGAAATAGGATGTAAATCAGGCAAAACACCGACTGGAATGATGGACAGATCACATCAATTACACTGTTGCCAAGCTGTGAAACATAGGATCAATTTCTGTTGAATATTTAATAAACAGACAAGAGTCACACATAACTATAGTCATTTAACATAATTTAATTTATTGTACTTTGTATGTTGCACGATACACTGAACGTTGAGCTTCCGTAGATAACGTTACAGGTTATCGGTTAATAACCGATTCGGTTATTTCCAGACATCTGCGCAAGCTCAGAATAACCGGCAACGTGAATAAAGGGTCAAATTAGTGCTTCAAAAACTCCCTATTCACCATAACGGATCTCCTTAACTACGGAGATATATACAGTGTGTCCAAGATAAGGATGCACAGCATGGGGATCTCGGAAACTATAAGAGATACAGTTTCGGTTAAATTAGACAAAAATTGCGCATTTTGATACCCAACAAGATCCCGTTTTACAAATTTGAAAATTCCAAGCCGTTTCGGAAATATCCCATAAAAACCAAAATATTGCAATTTCGTTTTATTTTTTTTAAAGCTATTTTGAAAGATATGAAAAAACCGAAAAAACATTTTCATTGTTACTTTTTAAGCTCTACAAAACAGCCTTAAGAGATTTTCCGTACGACGTTTCGTTTCGGAGAAACCATCATCAACTTTGTTTTTTTTAATACGGTCCTGGATTTTTAATGACGGATTTTAAGAGCCTCTCATGTTCCTAAACCAACAATGTATCGCAATTATTATTCAAAAAAATTATATTGATGGATTTTTCCATAAGAACTCATGTGTTAGACAGAGACAAAAAATACATTTTTAATAGGATTAAAAACAAACACCTCTTTTTCAATACTAAAAAGAGTAAATCATCAGAGACTGTAAAAAAAACCACTTGACTACACCAAAAATGACATTTTGCATCATTTGTGAAATTGCATTGGTTGCATGGTTTGGCTGGCGCCATCTCATGATTTTAATTTTAATCAATAGCTTGACATAGAATGTTGGAAACATATAATTTACCTATCTATTATCCAAGTGGTGACATGGTTTGGCCGGCGCCATCTCATGGCAAGAATGTGAGGCGGACTGCCTCTCTAAGTGTATGGTTTGACAAGAAAGCACACTTTAAACCGATTTAAAAAAATTATCACAGTATGAAACAAAACAATGTACGATACACAGCCGTTAAATGTCATTAAACTACTCGTCTAGAAATTCCAGACTCGGCTCCTTCGTCGCCTCGTCCATAAACATCTCGACTCGTAATTTAAAAAGTCACCGCATTAGTAACGTAATTTACTATTATTTCATACTGTACTGTAAAGTATCTCGACTCGTAATTTAAAAAGTCACCGCATTAGTAACGTAATTTACTATTATTTCATACTGTACTGTAAAGTATCACTTTACTATACTCCGCTAAATGACACTATGCATCATCAAAGACTATGAAAACCTATCTATATTTTGCATAAGTGGTGACATGATTTGGCTGGCGCCCTCTCACGGTGAGAGTGTGAGACGGACTGTCACCTCCGCCTCAAAGTGTGTTTTGACATTAAGAAAGCACTTTTTCTCTTGAAATCGATGAAAACAAATTGTAAATTACTATTAAAGATGACAAAGCGGTTACAAGGAGATTAAATTAAACTAGTTATTAGGACCTCTTTTTCATGAAGATAAAAGAACGAATCGAAAAAATGTCAACAGGTGTAAACGTCAAAGATCAAAAAAGTTCGGAAAACAAACCATTTGAACTTATTTTTAGTTCGAATACGCTATGACGGTTCGGCAACATTGATCTTCCTTCACATGACACCTGGATTACGTTGATTCGATATGGTATGATGTGAATGATCAGCGGTGACACATTCATCATTCGATCGATCACATCCTACATATCCTAGCGGCACTCTGAGGAGTACTTGAAGTTCGTGTTCAACGGAGTAGTGATATTGGAAAATAATAATATTGCACCATAGCGAATAAATCTTTTCACTGAAAAAAAAAATAAAAGAACAAAGACATTCGGTCCCAACAAAACCATCTGAAATCAATCAAAACCGAAGACATCTTGAGCATGACTCACAAATCTCAACTCGAATAATTCACCCTTGATTCTTCACCTACACTCCGACGCCACATCGAGTTATTCATCCATGCAAAAACCTTTTCGAATCAATTGAAAGATATAAAATACAGGCTCATATAAAAATACGGTGGTCGATTCTGTGAAGTGTCCTCGATATAAATGATGTCCTCTCGATTTATCATTCCGTGTCAATTCAATTTTTGTGCAATGTCAGTGACAACTGTATGGTGAAGTTGAGTTCTTGAAAGGGAATTGTGATTTGAGTGTCTTTATCTATGGTGAATTGGCTAAATTGAGGGAGTAGAGTTCTATACTACAAACACTCCTAGAAATAGTAAATTCTGTTCCGATACCACTATTATGATTGCTATTATTGTCCTTGAAAGGTTATCATCACCAACATTGCCGATACGACCAAACCCTTGACCATTATCAATTTTCAATAAACTGATAAGGGCAAGGATTAAAAACCTTCACCATGTGCACACTCAGATATGTTATATCTTAACAGTTGTAAAACAGACGTTATCTCTAGTCTAGCAAATAAGTTTGTTGGTTATTAATTTCCGATTAGCCTTTTGTCCTATCAATATTTGCTTGTTTGTTCTTGACCTAGCCCTGTTATCAGACATCTGCCAAAAAACCCCTGTCTCCAGGTCTTATGAATTTAACACCTCGCGAGTTGATAAGATGAACCCCCTTTTTGGAATTGTATAGACAATACCCACTTAAAACCTTACCTATATTTTTTTATTCAACACGTAAAAACAGTAGCTCATTAGACGCAATCCATTTGCGTCCCCTTTTCCTATTTCCGTAAATATATCTGACAATCGTACATGTGTTCCAGATTTTTGAAAACGCGTTCAGCCTAGACGAAGGGCTTTTGAAGAACAAAAACACCCCCTTTTTTACTTTGGTGTTTATTGAGCGTTTTAGCATGAATGAAAATTTTTTAGTCGAAATGTTCATGATATTGTTTTCTACTTTCTGGTAGTAATTCCCTAAGAATTTTGCAGTCAATTCCATTGATTCCAGTTAGTAATGCTAATTACTTCGACTTGTAGGAAACTGTACAGCACTAACTAACAAATGCTCGTAATTCCTGTATTCGCCTTTTCACTAATGCCGCTACTAATTTCAGTAATTTCTCTTCCTAAGAATACTTCAGGTAATTCCAGGGAACAGTAAGGCAATGCTTAATCCAGAAATCAAACCGTAATTCCAGTTGTAGTAGAATAAGTGGTGCCAGTACTAGTCAGATTACATCAATTCCAGTACTAGCTCCACTTATCACTAATGATATTTAAGTCGACTTATAAGAACCAATAAAGTAATGAAGAATCCAGTTCATTCCTGTCCTACTAAAATGAGTGATTCCTATACTAATTCCCTCATTGATATTAGCACCTTTTCTTCTTAAGAATTTTGTGGGTAACTGTACAACGGTGCCAAATCCAAAAATGAAACGGTAATTCCAGTATTCCCAGTGGTAATGAAATTCGTGATTTTTTAATAATGCCACTAGTAATTTCTTCAATGACATCAACACTACTTTTTCTCATAAGGAATGATGTGGTCCAATTTCATTTATGCCAGTTAGTTACATCCAAACAAACGTTAATTTCCGCATTTCTAGTTGTAAAAACATAGGTGATTTTTCACTAATGCCAAAGTACTAATTCCTTCAATATCATCATTAATTCCTCTGTAGTCGCATCTCATTAATTCCAGTTGGAATGCTAGTTACGTCGACTCTGTACAGTATTGCCAAATTATACGTTAATTCTTATTTTCTTCTGTAATAAAATGGGTGTTTTTTTAATAATAATCACAGTGCTAATTCTATATCGCTACTAATTTCTCTCTCCAAGAATTTTGCAGACTAATTCCGGTACCTACTTATGCTGGCAACACGTGGACTTATAAGTAAGTTATAAGTCCGCTTTTTCAGTTGTTAGTGATTTTTCACTAATGCCAAAGTACTAATTCCTTCAATGATATCACCACCAATTCCACCATACTCGCATTTCATTAATTCCAGTTGGAATGCTAATTACGTCAACTTGTAGGGAACTGTACAGTTTTGCAAAATTGTACGTTGATTCATATTTGCTTTTGTAATAAAATTAGTTTTTTTTTCTAACAATAGTTACAGTCCACATTTTTTCAATGATATCGCTACTAATTTCTCTCCCCAAGAATTTTGCAATGTAAAATGACTAATTCCAGTACCGACTTATGCTAGCTACACGTGGACTTATAAGTAGTTCTACAGTAATTCCAAATTCAGGAGTCACTGGCACTGGAATTAGACGTTAATTCCTGCATTTCCTGTTGTATAAACATGAGTGACTTTCCACTAATGCCAGTACTAATTCCTTCAGTGATCACTACATATTCCTCTTCCTAATTGTGCGGTGAAAATTTATTGATTCCAGTACTACTGCTGGTTGCATCAACTTGTGAGAAACTGCACAGTAATGTCATATCCAGGAATTATAGACTAATTCCTATATTCAATGTTGAAGCAAAATAAGTGATTTTTCACTGAAACCAGTGCTAACTCCTTCCAAATTTTGCGGTAAAATTTCATTAAATCCAGTATTAATTGTACTTATAATGCTAGTTATTTCGGCTTATATGGAACTGTAGTAACTATAATGTAGCACCTAGTCCACAAATCGAGTATACGTTAACTCATTCAGTGATTTTTTTCCCTCTGTTCTCCAGCTAGCGATTGCATCCTTTCCTGCTACCTAACTAGTTGGACCTCGAGACCAATGAGTTACCATCAGTTCCACTCTAAAGCCATGGGTCTATGGAGCTTTAAGTGCGTGTAAACAAGTACACGTGCCCAAACACATTCATCCTTTGAATTTTGCCAAAAAACCGGCATTCTTCCGTTCAGCGACGAGCACGTGCACAAACATCCGAGCAGCTCTTTTACATGCATGTGCTCGTGTCCGTGCCCGTTGAATATCACGATGAAGGGAAGCGTAGAAACGCACTATAAATCAGGTTGGCGCTTGACTCGGGCTCTATTTCCGGCCGTACTTGACTTGCACTTGGCTTGGAACAGACTCGAGTGTAGTAAACCGGACACGCAGCACCATCCATTGGTTTATTTTTGAACATTTCAGTGCAGTATTCCTTGATGGAAAAAAACTGCTGGTACCGCTGCGCTTTTTGGTTCAAAAAGGATTATTTATTTTTGACGACTTATCACACCTGAATAGTCGCCACAGTTGAGAGGATGGTGTGTTGGAATTTTGAAGGACGTGGGACTTTATGATTTATTATTACAAATGAATTTGACAAAATAAAGTCGTCAATGCTAAACCTCCCTTTCGAATGCTTAAATTTCCAATTTTTGAGAATCCCCATAAGGCAGCTGGTGTAACGCGTGCTTCACGTGTGGAAACCGCGACTCGTGTGTAAAAAACGGAGTGCCGCACTAAAAAGGGACTCGCGTTCACGATTTTCCGCCTTCGGATCATTTTAGATTTTTAGGGGTTGTTGCGGCATTGTGCTTGTTTTTTTATGTAAAGAGCGTGTCAGGAAGGATTTGTGAATGGATTTTGGTTTTAAATATGAATTGAAGGCTTCAACGGATATTTTGTCATATTTAGGTTTGTTCGTTTTAAAAAAATTTAATCCAGAACAAAATTAAAAATCATTAAGGGTAGTACTGCTTTCACTATTTTTAACTATGTACCTAAATCAAATAAAGAAAAACAGACAAAACAAAATATTGGGACTAAATCAAATCATATTGTAGAAAATAAAATATAGACCAGCTAGTGGTGCAATAATTTTTATAAAATTATACAACGTATTGAAAGCTGCAGTGACTTTGGTGAATTTTTTGACTAATGTACGCAATATTGCTAATAAACCCATAAAAATTGTACGAAAAGTAGCCCTAAACTAATAAATTTTACTCAATAGGACTTCCATGAACCGGTTTATTGATATTATTTGAATATGAAAAGAAACAGAGAAGTACCTGAATAAGTTTGCAAACATAATTATTGAAGGGGTTGACCTGAAAAGGTAATCTCTAGCGGTGCGTTTTGTCGGTATTTAATTTAATTTGTGGATAATTATCTGGATTAGGTATTGTTTTTAAATGATTTTAGTCTGGGAGATGGGGAGAACATTGAGAGATCTACATCGGAAGCTAAAAGAGGATTTTTTAAATTAAAAGTAATATTGCAGACAAAAGTAACATCAAATTTCATGAGAACCCATTTGGTGGCGTCCGAAAGACCGACAGTGGGATTATCCTTTCAGTTTAACACTTTCAATGATGATGTTTGCAAACTTGCTCAGGTATCGATATTATATCGGCGATTTTATTTGAAATATTCATAGTCTCAATGGAAGGATTTTATTGGGGTAATCCATTGCTCTTATTCCGTCTTGGAATTTTTCATAATGGGGTTTTATTAAATTGCCTTTGAATGCTATAGATATTTGAGATGAAATAATATTCTGGTAAATATCCATTTCTTATACAAGAATGATACTATAATCAGTGGAAGCTCTCATATAGGCGGACACTCACGCAGTACCTACATTTTTGTCCGCTCAAGGGAGATGTCCGTACATGGGAGAGTATAATAAAATATTAACGGATATGTCAAAGTTTGCTTATGATCGTGAAAACCGTTGGTAAAGTACATATAAACATGTACACGGTTTTTCATTATAATTTGCCACCCCCTATAGCCGTTATTTAGTCATACAAATATTAATTATTGCTCATTAATGATCAATAATTATTATTGATTGTCAATTTTTGAAAAAATGGCAAAATTTACCAGAGAATTGGTAAAAAAAAACAGTGTGATTTGTTCCAGATAAGTGGAAACTATTCGAAATCAGCAAAAACATTACCACGCGAGCAACAAAGCCCAAGAAAATTAACAAAATTTACAAAAAAAATATATGCAAAGAGAAGAATAAAAAAACAGCATAATTTGTTCCTGATATGTGAAAATTGATCGAAATCAACAAAAACATCAATAAGCTAAGCAACAAGGCCCAATAAAATTAGCAAAATTAACCAAAATATTTGCAAAAAAACAAAAAGATATAGCATATTTTATTCCAAATTATGCGGGAGTTGATCAAAATCAACAAAAACATCAACATGGTATCAACAAATCCAAATAAATTGGCAAAATTCACAAAAAAATCGATAAAGAAGGAAAAAAATTGTATCATTTGTTGCAAATATGTGGAAACTGATCGAAATCAGCAAAAACATGAAAACTCTAGCAACAAAGCCTTACAAAACTAGCAAAATTAACCAACAAATTTTCAAAGACGAATAGAGACAGCACAATTTTTCCAAAATATGCGGAAATTGATCGAAATCAGCAAAAACAACAATATGCTAGCAACAAGGCCAAATAAAATTAGCAAAATTCACCAAAGAATTGATAAAGAAGGAAAAAAAACTGTATCATTTGTTGCAAATATGTGGAAACTGATCGAAATCAGCAAAAACATGAAAACTCTAGCAACAAAGCCTTAGAAAACTAGCAAAATTAACCAACAAATTTTCAAAGACCAATAGAGACAGCACAATTTTTCCAAAATATGCGGAAATTGATCAAAATCAGCAAAAACGACAATATGCTAGCAACAAGGCCCAAGAAAATTAGCAAAATTCACCAAAGAATTGATAAAGAAGAAAAAAAAACTGTATCATTTGTTGCAAATATGTGGAAACTGATCGAAATCAGCAAAAACATGAAAACTCTAGCAACAAAGCCTTACAAAACTAGCAAAATTAACCAACAAATTCTCAAAGACGAATAGAGACAGCACAATTTTTCCAAAATATGCGGAAATTGATCAAAATCAGCAAAAACAACAATATGGTAGCAACAAGGCCCAAGAAAATTAGCAAAATTCACCAAAGAATTGATAAAGAAGAAAAAAAAACTGTATCATTTGTTGCAAATATGTGGAAACTGATCGAAATCAGCAAAAACATGAAAACTCTAGCAACAAAGCCTTAGAAAACTAGCAAAATTAACCAACAAATTCTCAAAGACGAATAGAGACAGCACAATTTTTCCAAAATATGCGGAAATTGATCAAAATCAGCAAAAACAACAATATGGTAGCAACAAGGCCCAAGAAAATTAGCAAAATTCACCAAAGAATTGATAAAGAAAAAAAAAAAACTGTATCATTTGTTGCAAATATGTGGAAACTGATCGAAATCAGCAAAAACATGAAAACTCTAGCAACAAAGCCTTAGAAAACTAGCAAAATTAACCAACAAATTCTCAAAGACGAATAGAGACAGCACAATTTTTCCAAAATATGCGGAAATTGATCAAAATCAGCAAAAACAACAATATGGTAGCAACAAGGCCCAAGAAAATTAGCAAAATTCACCAAAGAATTGATAAAGAAAAAAAAAAAACTGTATCATTTGTTGCAAATATGTGGAAACTGATCGAAATCAGCAAAAACATGAAAACTCTAGCAACAAAGCCTTAGAAAACTAGCAAAATTAACCAACAAATTCTCAAAGACGAATAGAGACAGCACAATTTTTCCAAAATATGCGGAAATTGATCAAAATCAGCAAAAACAACAATATGGTAGCAACAAGGCCCAAGAAAATTAGCAAAATTCACCAAAGAATTGATAAAGAAAAAAAAAAAACTGTATCATTTGTTGCAAATATGTGGAAACTGATCGAAATCAGCAAAAACATGAAAACTCTAGCAACAAAGCCTTAGAAAACTAGCAAAATTAACCAACAAATTCTCAAAGACGAATAGAGACAGCACAATTTTTCCAAAATATGCGGAAATTGATCAAAATCAGCAAAAACAACAATATGGTAGCAACAAGGCCCAAGAAAATTAGCAAAATTCACCAAAGAATTGATAAAGAAAAAAAAAAAACTGTATCATTTGTTGCAAATATGTGGAAACTGATCGAAATCAGCAAAAACATGAAAACTCTAGCAACAAAGCCTTAGAAAACTAGCAAAATTAACCAACAAATTTTCAAAGACGAATAGAGACAGCACAATTTTTCCAAAATATGCGGATATTGATCAAAATCAGCAAAAACAACAATATGCTAGCAACAAGGTCCAAGAAAATTAGCAAAATTCACCAAAGAATTGATAAAGAAAAAAAAAAAACTGTATCATTTGTTGCAAATATGTGGAAACTGATCGAAATCAGCAAAAACATGAAAACTCTAGCAACAAAGCCTTAGAAAACTAGCAAAATTAACCAACAAATTCTCAAAGACGAATAGAGACAGCACAATTTTTCCAAAATATGCGGAAATTGATCAAAATCAGCAAAAACAACAATATGGTAGCAACAAGGCCCAAGAAAATTAGCAAAATTCACCAAAGAATTGATAAAGAAAAAAAAAAAACTGTATCATTTGTTGCAAATATGTGGAAACTGATCGAAATCAGCAAAAACATGAAAACTCTAGCAACAAAGCCTTAGAAAACTAGCAAAATTAACCAACAAATTCTCAAAGACGAATAGAGACAGCACAATTTTTCCAAAATATGCGGAAATTGATCAAAATCAGCAAAAACAACAATATGGTAGCAACAAGGCCCAAGAAAATTAGCAAAATTCACCAAAGAATTGATAAAGAAAAAAAAAAAACTGTATCATTTGTTGCAAATATGTGGAAACTGATCGAAATCAGCAAAAACATGAAAACTCTAGCAACAAAGCCTTAGAAAACTAGCAAAATTAACCAACAAATTCTCAAAGACGAATAGAGACAGCACAATTTTTCCAAAATATGCGGAAATTGATCAAAATCAGCAAAAACAACAATATGGTAGCAACAAGGCCCAAGAAAATTAGCAAAATTCACCAAAGAATTGATAAAGAAAAAAAAAAAACTGTATCATTTGTTGCAAATATGTGGAAACTGATCGAAATCAGCAAAAACATGAAAACTCTAGCAACAAAGCCTTAGAAAACTAGCAAAATTAACCAACAAATTTTCAAAGACGAATAGAGACAGCACAATTTTTCCAAAATATGCGGATATTGATCAAAATCAGCAAAAACAACAATATGCTAGCAACAAGGTCCAAGAAAATTAGCAAAATTCACCAAAAATCTGATTAAGAAAGAAAAAAAGTCATCAATATATGTAAACTGATCGAAATCAGCAAAAACATGAAAACGCTAGCAACAGAGCCCATGAAAATTAGCAAAATCAACCAAAAAATAGTTAAAAAAAACGGTTTGATTTGTTCCATATATCATGTAGGGGAACCGATCGAAAGGCTAAAAAAAATAAGCAAAATTGTTGAAAAAAATTGCAAAAAAGGACAAAAAACAACATAACTCGTTTTAAATAAATAAAAATGGCTAAAAATCAGCAAAACATTTAGACAAGTTGATAGAAACGCTCACAAAAAATCAGCAAAACTTCCTAAAGAATGGTTAATAGCAGTAAAAATTCAGGATAATTCATTAAAAATAAGTGAATATTGTTCAAAATCAGCAAAACCTTCAAACATTTTGGTAGGAATGCCCAAAATCAGCAACATTTTCTAAATAATTACCAGGAACACATAAAATTCAGCAAAATTAATTCGAGATAAGTGGACATTGGTCAAAATCAGCAAAACCTCTAACGTTGTTAGGAATGTTAAAAAAAAATTGTAATAATTTGCCAAGACATCAAAAACAGTAAAGCATCAGCAAGAATCAGCAATAACTGGAAATTGAACAAAATATAAAATTAAGAAAACGCTTTAGCCAAGGTGATAGAAAGGAATACCCAATAAAATCAGCAAAAATTCCTCTGATAACAGAAATCAAAATAATGAACAAAGATTTAAAAAAAAAATAAAACACACTTATAAATAAGATTTTAAGGAATGTAGGTACCAAAGGGTTTTTGAAACATTGATGTGGATAGATTGGTTGGCCACCACGATCACCAGTTTCAAACCACTTGACTTTTCCATATAAAAAATAAACCGGACATGTAAAGACACAGGTGATAATTTTCCAACATTTCCATAAAAAAAGCACTCACGCTTAGATACACAAATCTCCCTTATTCATCGGCTTACTAAACATAAACCCATCTTTATCAATTCAGATATTTTTCCTTTTATGTTTGCGGAAATGTTTCGCAATATAAAAGGAGTAGCATTATACTAAGTAGTTTCGCGAAAAATGAGAGAAGAAGAAGAGGAGGCACAAAGCGTCTTGCTCATTAATGATTAACCAGGAAAGTAGATATAAAAGCAAATTACATCAAAGGCAAAACCTGTCACGAACAATACTTCTTTTGAAGTGAGTATATATTTTGCTGAAAAAGAGTCGTTGCATGACTTACTTTTTTGTTGCTCCCGCTGAAAAGACGGCATCTGCTGCTGAAATTGCTTTTAATAATCTTTGCAGGGCTTTCAGGAAAGATGGCTAATTAATTTTTCCAGTTTCGCTATGGGATTGAGTCATCCTTATTGGGTCTATGATACGCTTTCATTTGATTATTATTAATAAAGAAGATTTGGACTCCTTTGATTTTACATTGAATAGATCTTAAGCTGGGTACACACTTCTTGAAATGTGGTTTTTCGTCCCCACAGTCACTTTTTCAATAAGGCAAAATACTATTCACTAGTTTTGACACTTTTGTTTGTGATATCAGACGACTTTTTTTGTTTTTTTTTAGTATTTGTGCTCTTTAATGTTGAGCTAGATTTTCAAAGTTTTAAATTATTTTAGGAGTATTTTTTGTTTGTTTCAGTCTAAATGATTCTATTTGCTTTATTTTTTTTTTTTCAAGCAGATTTCACTTATTTTGTGATCCATAATTATGTTGCTCCACTCCCTTAAAAACATCTCACCGTTTTTTTTTCTGACCTTCAACTTTACCTTACCTTTATTTTATCAGTAGGCATAGCTGCTTTGAATGTATCAAGTTCCATATATATATATATAGGTATATATATATATACAGGGTGTCCGGGAAAATGTGGGAGATCTCTCGGATTCAGATAGAACATTGAAAAATAAGATGACAAGTTCCCATACATTTTTTTCCTAGCGGCCCTCCCTACGGAGATACGGCCCCCTAAAGGACCCCACTGGAAATCGGTTTTTCTTGAATAACTTTTAAACGACTCAATATAATTCAATGAAAATTTAATATGATAAACAGTAGTAAGGACCTCTCAAAATACTTCCCTTAAAACATAATTAGCTTGTTTAGTTTACAAGGGACGGACTAGATTGTACATTTTAACGCTCAAATTTTTAACACCCTGTATGATAAGGAGTTAAAAAAAATAAATTTGGATACCTTGAACATTAAGCTAAAGAAAAGGTACTCTTGTTCACTTTTCGATAAAATGAACCATTTTCGAGAAAAAACAATTTTTATTAAACAAAACCTCGAAAAAAGCCATGACGAAGTGGTGCTATTTTTATTCACACCATACATATTTGTTTGGAAAAAGCTTTTTTGGCTTTCACTTTTTTTGAGATCATTTTGAGTAAAGTTTATGGTTATTTTGCTTCACTCCTTCAAATAAATGTTTACTATTTAATTTTTCACTCTTTCTCTTTTTGGGGTAGTTTTGTCGTTTTACTCATTTGATTGGATGTCAACTGTTTAATTTTTTTGTTATTACTATTAACATTTTAGACGACTTTTTTCATCATCGCCTTAATGATATATTTCTTTTTTACTCCGTTGAATATTTTTTCGTTTGAGGTCTTGGGACTTTTTTGCTTTTAGTTTTTTTTTATTGATTAACATAACTTTACCAATAGATTCAATGATTTCAACCACCTTTAAATAAAATAAAAATGTGTCAATTTTTTTGAATATTTTTTGATTTTTCGTCTTTCTCTAGTGAATTTTTTTCCTCTTTATTAAATTTTTCCATCCATTTTTTCCTGTACCAGTGAAAAAAACAGAAGTATAAATAATAGACACATAAAGTGTAGGAACTTTAACCTACTCTTTATGTCTATTATTTTTTAATTTTCTTTTTCTTATACTTCGGTTTTTTTTCACTGGTAAAAAAAAATCTCTTGGAAACAGTTTTTTTTTAGTAGGTACTTGATCTCTTTTTGGGAATATTTCGTGGTTTATAAAATTCTTTCTCTGGTTTGATACCATGTGTAGTATTGCTTAATTTTTTTCTGACGTTTAACTTGGTATCTCATTATTATGAGAGAGAATTCTTTGTTTTTTATTGATCAGCACAATTATTTTACAAAAGAGATTGAATTGTTTTCATCACCATCTTTTTTGGTTTCTTTGTCCGTCTTTAATGGAAGTTACTCAGTCACACAAATTTTTTTATTTTTTTTATCCACTTTTTCACCCTTGTTTCTCAACCATTTTGGTATTTCTTTAATAAAATCAACTTTTGTTTTTTTCACTCAGATCAACTCTTTTTAAATATAATGGGCTCTTTTCACTTTTTCTCTATCAAGGTAGTTTTGTGGTTAAAACTTTCGAGTGCTCACACAGGGTGTCTCAAAAAGATTGACAGCAGATTCATTACAAGAAAATATTGCGGTAGACCTTCAACTTTCAATACAATTTTTAATTAAAGAAAGTACTAGTTATTTGATTGAGTGAAAATATGTGTATAGGTGGCGCCCCTTACAAGAAAGAGGCATCATTTTAAGGTCAGATTGGAATTTCGCATAACTATCAAGTAAAAAAAACTTCACTACTAATAATAATAATATTCGTTTATTTAGCATCAGCTACAATAGAACAGTTACAGAAAAAGGAGTATAAAATTTAAATATAAAAAAATATGGTTAATCACAGGTTATCACAATATGTTGTCTTAACATTTTTTTAAAAAGGATCATATTATCACAGCTCTTAATATTTGTTGGTAACAGATTAAATTCATGCAAGCCTTTATACATAATAGATTTGTACATAGAGTTAGATCTACATTTATCCACAAGAATAAAGTCATCACAATTTCTAGTTTTATAATTATGTACATCTCTAAACACAGTCACTTTATCACAGATATATGGGGGCAATATTTTTTGTTTGATTTTAAAAATATACAATAAAACATTATACTTAATTTTTTGACTTACTGACAAAACATCTAACATATCAAGCATTAATTTAATTGGTGTATATTTATTACATTTTAAAACTACTCTTAAAGCTCTATTTTGAATTTTTTGAATCTCATTGATTTTGTAATTTGGCAGGCTGTACAAAATGGTTGAACAGAATTGAAGGTGGGGAGATGCAATAGCATTGTAAATCATCAATTTTGCATAAGCAGAGAGTTGTTGACAAGCTCGTGAAATAAAACCGACTTTTTTCGAAAATTTGCGCATCATAAAATTGGCGTGATCGTGAAAATTTAAAGTTGGATCCAATGTTATCCCAAGGTACTTAACTCTCTCCTCATACACAATTTTTTCGTCGTTGATGACAATATTTATATTATCCTTATCAACATTAGCCAACCTAGTCCTATTACCATATACACAAAATTTGGATTTACTCGTATTGATACATAAAAAACTACTACTACTACTTTGAAAGTTATTTTTGAAAAACCAAAAAGTTAAATTTAAATTTGCCACCCTTTTCTGGTAATTTTCATCTAGATATATTTGACCGACTCAGGGTGTGTTCACGACACTCTTCTGCAATAGCCAATTAAGGATATCCTCTGTTGTAATCAATTACAAAAATTATTTATTTCCAACAAAAATATTTAAATCTGAAATCATGCGTCAGAAATGTTAATTTCAGTTTCGCAGATGTTACAAATCAAAAGTGAATTCAAAATTTCCATTACCCCCAAATTAACCATCCTTTTTCTTCCAATTCAATCATTAACCAAGAAACACGTACTAAATCCACCTTTTCCATCATAAAATACCCACCTCTACCCCTATAGCGCTTCGCTCTATCTCAATTTTGCTCTTAGACTCGAGGGGTTGCTCTAATTCTCCCCACCACCGACCCGCACGCATCCCCTCCCTCGCTGGTGGGGGTTGGAGTTAGCGTAGGTCATCCCTTGAATGTGTTGAGTAAAAATGTTCAGTAAGCGCCGATGTGCCAAAAGAAGTAGTTGTGCAACACTTTCTAATTCTTTAGATCGTACGCATTGAGACGAAATAGTTTTGTTTATATGGTGTTGTGATTTGTTTGACTTGTTTTTTTTTTGGTTTTGTGACTGTTTTTTGAGTTTTAAAGTGCAATGCCGTTGCTGCAAGAAAGTACTCCCAAAAGAGGTAAGCAGTACAATTTATCTATCTAATCTGGACTGAAACATTCGTAATTATAATCCGCTCACTCAAGACATAAATAGTGATTCCCATAAGAAAGGTGGCACCTATCACAAAACCTAATTAAATTCAAAACTAGATTAGATAAACGGAGATTGTAGACTTGTGCATCGGCAGGAAAAAATTTGAAAGTACCACCGCGATAATGGATCTAATTTATATTTAATTTACTGGCCAGCTTTTTTGGATAATTCAGATTTAATCGATGCTACTAGAGAGTGTCTTATTCGCCGTTCCTCTTTAAAGGCAATTTCGCCGTAATGGAAGCCGGGCAAAGGGTTACTTTCAAACGGAAGGACCTAATGAAGGGAGGAGATAAATGAGAGCGACTGCGCTTCTTTTTGCTCCTGGACTTTTGGGAGGAGCCCTTTAAATAACCATTCCGCTCAATCTCACCTTCCAACTCCATTCATCAAAATCGCTCACGCATTATCTATACAACGTCTTAAGCCCTATTGTCACATGTCTTGAGGGACGGGGTGTTTGGACATTCACGCTAGACTTACAATCAATAAAAGACATCTTTGCAATTTGAAGTGACGGCTGTGTACATACATTGGCTAATGGCACTCATTTTAGTTCCAGATATCAGAGATATCAAAGTTGAGCCTGAGGATTCGATGAAAGGAAACTTTCCTCCAGTTGGATATCCATCAATGTTTACACCGTCGCAGCTGTTGATGGCCAGTCAAATAATGGCCGCGTCTGGATTGTCCATTTCGAATCCTGCATTTTTCCATCCGAGCCTGCTAGGGCCACTTGCCTGGCCCACCAGCTCGCCCCCATCGCCGCCCACCAGCAACGAGCAGCTGTCGCCGGCCCAAAAAGTCCGCAAACTCAGCCATAATAATAACAACAACAACGTAGTTACCACCTCTATGGATAATAAAAGGAAAAAATGGAAAGTTGATGAGAGTAATACAAGTCTTCCCCTGAGCTCGCCTACTAGTAGCATTTCACCTCCGTCATGCAGCGAGTCCAAGGACGCCAACAGAGACAAACTGTTCACGTGTGGTGTGTGCAACAGATCTTTCGGCTACAAGCACGTGTTGCAGAACCACGAAAGAACACACACTGGAGAAAAGCCATTTGAGTGTCCTGAATGCCACAAGCGGTTCACCAGGGATCATCATTTAAAAACCCACATGCGGCTGCACACAGGAGAACGGCCATACCACTGCGAACATTGTGATAGACAGTTTGTACAAGTGGCCAACCTAAGGCGTCATCTCAGAGTGCACACTGGAGAACGTCCATACTCCTGTGAGCACTGCTCAGCCAAATTTTCCGACTCCAACCAACTCAAAGCACATCTCTTGATCCACACAAACGAAAAGCCGTTTTCTTGTGAGAGGTGTCACAGCAGATTCAGAAGGAGGCACCATTTGATGCACCATAAGTGCGGCGTTGCCTTGCCAGAGCAACCCATCACGCCTGAACCAGAAGAGTCCATGTCTCCTGAACCAGAGGACTTGAGCAGACCCAGAGCGTTGCACCCCCCTAGCACCCCCCTGATCAGTCTACCTTTGAATTTACCCGAGCAGACTGAACCAGAGGATTTGAGCATGAGTACTGGTATGAGTAGTGGAGTGGGCTCTCCCATGTCCAGGACCCCCAGCTCCAGAGACGAGTGCGAGGATGAGGAAATGTTCCAGCACGAGCCGCTAAACATGATTTACATGAAGCATTGATTGTGTAGTTGAATTTGGCTTGTAAAGCTTCAGTTTCCTCATTTAGTCAGGTATACAAGTTCCTAGGAATTAGTTTGTTAATTGGTTTTATCTTGTTTTTTTGTGACAATTCTTGGTAGGCAAATTGTGGCAGAGAACTTTCTTTTGCATAAAGCACAGCGGGTGGGTACCTGAATTTATGGACCAATAGGGCTATAAAACTTTTGTGTTGCAAAAATTAGTTCCAGTCTGGTTTTGCGGACATTTGTGTAACACGAAGTGTCCATTTCAATCCTTTCAAATGTCTTGCCTTGGGAACGTCTGACCACAATCAAGTTACCATTTCAATGAAAATATGTAATTTCATCTATTGTAAAGAATACCATGGCATTAGAATTGAATCGGTTAGATTTTTTCCGCCGGTTTAAAACTCGTTTTCTATTCATAGACCGCTCGCAAAAAGTTGTTCTCTATGACGATTTGCCTAACGGTTTTATTATTTTTTCATTTAAGTAATGCCAAGATTTGACTTTGAAATTACCCAAACTAGTCTTGGTGTTATTTTGTTCTCATGCAGATCAAATTAGTACAATTGCATTGTAAATCTGTAAATACAACGGAACATATCTTGGGTCTGTAAAATATCAAATTTGTATAGTATATGTGTGATTTCCCTTCATGTATGTTGCTGTTCATCGTATTGTTGATTTTTTTATTTGTTGACTGTAAATATAGACATAACACTTTATCGGTCCAATAACTAGATTCGTATTTTTCTACGTGCCATTTTCAATTTCCGCTCTCACAATATACAGGGTTGTGCATTGTGCATAGCATATCAGCTGACATCTATACACGGTGCACATTTGCATGCACTAAGTATACGTTCTTCACTGTACCTAAATATTTCTCGTGTAAGAAACATCAAGACTGATTTTATTGAATAGATGTTCTGTAATATAATAGGCAACGATCGTTGTACAGAAACCCAACTACCTCATAAAAGTACAAATTTGAAGACGTTAAATGTTTTTGATTAGAGTTACTTCTAGGGATTCTAATCCTCCTTAAAATACATATTATAAGATTTCCCCAAAAAATCTAATATAATAGGATCAAGTATATCGTGTTTCATGAAACAACCATGTATGTCTAGTATCGTATTTTTGAGTTTCACTGACCTCAATCGCCGTCACTCAAGAATCGTAATGTGATTTGTCTTGGATTTTATTGAATGTATATGTAAAATATATGTGTTATTACTTACAAATTGCATCATGTCAATATACCTATTTTATTATTAAAATATTGTTCGTTAACTTTGTCTTTTATTTCTAAGTGGAACGGGATACATTATTAATCCCCTGAATTATTCATAGTGTCTTTTTATAAATGACATAGAAGTTTGTTATAGGAATCTATTTTTCCTACAGGGTTTCCTGTTCAAATATTTTAATATTCACTTCCTTTGCTCGCCAATGGTAGCAAGTGAAGAGATCAACTTGAAGTTTGGTGCCCGTATCATCAAAAATTGATTCACCCTTGAAAACTCTCGTGTGTCCCCATACAGAACATTCCTATGTTTTAATGTAGGATTCCTTATTTTGTTTTTTTTTGTCATAAAATGTCCAATCATGTGATGTGGTGATAAAATTTTAAAACGTCTTTTGGAAGTTCAATTATAATGTGTTTTTAGTTTTTTGTCACTTCAGTTTGTATCTACAAGAAAAGTCAAGTATTTTCATTGTAACCTATAATATGATTATTTTCTCATTCTTTTTCTCTATTGTTTAAATATCTTGTATCGTATTTTCTATGCTATTTAGTAGCACAGTTTTAACTTCTTTTTTCATTTTTCTAAAACTAATCTTTGGATGTTTTTATGAGCACTGATTGTTGAATTTCTGTCATTTTCTATATCCAATTTTTATAGTCATCTTCGTTTCGTTCATTTCAATATTTTGTTTTTCACTTCTATTATTTTTATACATATTATTTTAGCTGTTAAGTTAGATTACTTTCAACTCCTCAGTTTACTTTCTGTTAGTATGCTCATTTTTGGATTGGTTTTTGCGTTTTCACATTTTCGTTTCTCCCTAATTTTTGATACGTGTTCATAAGTCAATTGTTACTTTTTTTTGTATGAACACTAACTAATAAATATTTTTTACATAAGGTTTTTATTTACTTCACGTACTTTCTTTGAATTGTCACTTTCAAAAATGTTCACATTGTTGTTGTTATTTTCTTATCCCTTTTCATTTTGTTTTTGGTGAATTTTTTATAATTTTCTGCTGTTGCCACTGTAATACTTTTTATTCTACATTTTTTATTTTTTTTTGGGATTTCTTGCTTTTGTTTCATTTTTTTTTGTTCGTTTTTTTTACATTTTGTTTTCCGTTTGACATCAACATCAATCTACCATCTCTTTTATTGATACTTTAAGTTGATTTTGAATAACAGGGAGGCCAAAACCGTTGCTTCATAAAGAATTTGTCCTTATTTATACAGAGTGATCAAAAAATTTTTATTTCATCCTACAAAGACTTTTATACTTTTTGTCAAAACCAAATTTTTTTTTATGTCTTTTTGGATCTTCTGTATACTGAGTTCCTCAAACTGTTATGGATTCTATTGAGTTTTCTTTTTTTCGTTATTTTTGCCGATTTAATTTGTTTGTCTTAAGATATAAGTATATTTATATTTTCATCGTTAATAATCATTCTCTTCATCTTCTTCGTTTAAACAGTTTTTATTGTTGTTTACTTTTTTTTGCTATTACTATATCTTCTTTTTTGTTCAATGTACATTTCTAAACTTTAAATAACTTGATTTGTTCTCGTTGAGTTTTTTACGGGTTTTGTTTTTTTTTTAATTTGGTTAAAGGGTCATTTAAGCATTTTAACTTCTTAACGTGTGAGATCTTCTGTTCTCTGAGTAATTTTTTTCTTTGTTTGATTTAATTATTATTTATATATGTTACTATACAATACATACAATACCTATGTGTTTTTTATTATGCACCTACGTATTCCTAAATACTTTGAAATAATTTGTTTTATTTTTGTTCTTTTTCCACTTTTCACAGGTTTTGTTCTTTTTAACTGGTTTACATTTTGTTCAAGAGTTATTTCTGAATTTTGTAACTTTTTCACGTATCTACCAAGTGTTTTTATTTTATGATTCGTATTATTTTTTTTTCCATCTGTGGTTGAACGGTTGAACCCTTTCTTGCTTGTTGAAGATAGAGATGGCGCTGTAGCACACGGTGAAATAGGACAAAGTTTCCTTCAAAATAAGTAAAAACAA
The DNA here is from genome assembly GCA_958502075.1 of Orchestes rusci. Lineage (NCBI taxonomy): Eukaryota > Metazoa > Arthropoda > Insecta > Coleoptera > Curculionidae > Orchestes > Orchestes rusci. Next base: position 75,635,736 of record OY293305.1, on the reverse strand, counting down.
CTTCACACATCATATGAAAAGAATCCAAAATAATTGGGGCCAAAGTTGGTGATTACCTCGACAGGTCACAGGTCGCACATTCCTTGATGGTACTACGCTGACATTTCTATGTGTAGCTTCTAGACTGTTGAAGATGGAGATTGCGCTGTGGTACCAAGTGGAAGAGGAGAAAATTTTCTTCAAAATATGTCAAAAAAACTTCATACTTCATATAACAAATTCTCCAAATAATTGGGGCTAAATATGGTTGTTGCTTCATGGGACGACATTCTCTGTTGGCATGACGCTGACATTTATATGTAGCTTCTAGAGTGTGGAAGATGGAGATAGCGCTCTAGCACCAGAGAGAAAAAATTTTGTTTCAAAGTTAGTCAAAAAAACTCTACACTTTATATGAGAAACTTCAAGTTAATTCAGTCTCAATTAGCTGATTGCTTCACAGATCAGTTTCCTTGTTGGTATAAAGCTGACATTTCTATATGTAGCTTCTAGACTGTTAAAGATAGAGAATGCGCTGTAGCACCAAGTGAAAGGGGAGAAAATTTCCTCCAAAATAAGTTAACAAAACTCCACACTTCATATAAAAGATTACCAAAATAATTGGGTATAAAGTTGGGGGTTGCTTCGAAATAAAATTAACCTACAACTAAATTAAAAAATTCATAACTCCGGAACTAAATGTGTTAGCCCAGTCATTTTTTTTATCAGATTTTTGAAAAAAGTGTCCACATTAAACATTCAAAACTTCATCTGTCCATCAAAATTAGTTTTTGAGGAAATTGACATTGAATGACGTTGTGTACTGAAAAATCATTGTTGTCTATTGAGCTATAACTAAACTGAAAAATTCATAACTCCGGAACTAGTTGAGTTAGCCCTGTAATTTTTTAACTGGATTTTAGTAAAAAGTGTCCATTTTGAATATACAAAATTTCATCTGTCCCCTGAAGAAATTGACATTAAATGACGTGTACTGAAAAATCATTGTTGCCCCATAACTAAATTTAAAAATTCATAACTCCTGAACTTTAACTAGACAAAATTTCATCTGCCTACTAAATTTAGTTTCTAAGCAGATTGATGCGATGTATTGGAAATTAATTTAGTTACTTGGCCTATTATAATTGAATTTAAATATTCGTAACTCCTCAACTGGTTGCGTTAGAACTGCAATTATTGTTTCACTAAATTTTAGCAAAAAGTGTCCACTTTCAAGACACAAAATTTTATCTGTCTACGAAATTTGGTTTCTGAGGAGATTGACATTAAATGACGCGATGTACTGAAAATTAATTTAGTTACTTGGCCTATTATAACTAAATTAAAACATTCGTATCTCCGGAACTAGTTGCACTTTTTCACTGAATTTAATAAAAATTGTCCACTTTTAACACACAAAATTTCATCTACTTACTGAATTGAGTTAAATTTAAACATTCATTAGCCATTTTTTCAGTGGATTTTAGATAATGGTATCTTTTATAACTTCATTGGTTCAATAGATTTTGATTGATGGTATGAAGCTGACATTTTTATATGTAGCTTCAAGACTGTTGAAGATAGAGGTGGCGCTGTAGCACCAGGTGAAAGAAGAGAAAATTGACTTGACCACCAAGGTGATCAAGGAATGTGATTTGTCATTCCTTGATGGTATGAAGGTCGAAGCCTCGTGTCATTGAGATAAAAAAAATGCTGGCCAATATGGGTAAAAACCTTGCAATACCAAAATAACCCAGCGTTACCAATTTTCTGTATCTCAATCGATATTCAAAACACCAGGTAACCAGCAAATCTGCCGCCCTCAAAGGTAATCCTTTTCGATCAACCCCCTGAATAATGATGTTGACAAACTATCTTAAATGCTACAATTGCACCCTTTTATTGCGAAATTTTATTCTCAAATTGCAGAAAAGGTCAAATTTCACAGAACCAGACCAAGTATATCGAGTAATAATTTTACTGACTTATTGTCAATTTTGCAACGGAGTTTTTACGACCGACGTAGACGCAATTTTGGAACATGACTGGTTTTTGCGATAAGAAATGGTCAATAAAATTTTGAATGCGGGTGGTGTAGGGAAGCCCCACGTGCTACTGAGGTAGAAAACGGTGGTTCAAGCTTTAAAATAGTCAATTGGGTTGTAAAAAACGGTTTAACTTGAACGGATATTTTACAGCTTTCATATTGGAGCAGCTTAACACTGATTTGATTCATTTCATTTTGCCCAACTAAGCTAAGGATCGTGAAGCGGTAGTTGTCTAGCGTAAAGGCTTAATGTAGTGAGGATTCGCGTATCTAGAAAATCAGCTGATCGCTTATCTACAGATCAATTTCTGGACAAAATTCCTTAATGCATTTCAGACTTCCTAGCTAGCCTAAAGATACATGTATTATGTCATAGTGCTAAGTTGGGTGATTTCGATCTTGTTGCCAAATAGGTGATGGGTACTAAAGCAGAAATGGGGTATTGTAAAGATTAGGCATTCATACAATAATGCATTTTTCCAATTTTTAAGCATAGTTTTGGGTTTATAGAAGAATTTCAACTAAAAAAAATGCTGCATGAACAACTTTTAACAAGAAAAAAAAGAATAAACTAATTTTTTAAATTTCAATGCAACAACTCCCTAAGATGTTACAAGCTACATATTAGAACCAACATGCAATGTTGCCAAACGTATTCAAACTTCTTTAAAATCATGACTGCAATAGTTTTGCCTGTATATTGTGATAGTAGCCCAGTAAGGAGGCACGTATGATCGAAAACTATCACGTACACAGTTTTTTTTTCTTTTTCCTATGCGTTTTGAGGTGCTGATTACGAATCCGTTTTTATCATACAAAATTTTATCGGGGTCACCCCTTTTTGGGGCTGGAAAGGGGTGAAAATTTATATTTTCATGTTTATCACGGCAGGGGTAGATCTTATCGCAAAAGTTTCAACATACAAAATGTACAAAAATATGTGCTCGTCAAAAAAGGTGTCTTATGTTTTTCTCCTATCAACAACCCTTACGAAGTTATTGACCGATGAAGTAGAGGTAACATAAAAAAATCTATTTTGCTATTAGCTGGAACGCATGGATCTACTACATCGTAGAAAGCCCCAAAATGAGGAGTAACATCATTTCGGACTCGAGGGCCCCATTGTGGCAGAGCCCCATTGTGGGGCCCAGGTACCAAAACGAAGAGGGGCCACACTATGAGGCCTAGAGGCCTTCGGAAGCGAAGAAAAGAGTTGAAATAGCATATATATCATATCTTTTTTTTTTATCTCAACTTCATCGGTCAATAACTTCGTAAGGATTAATGATAGGAGAAAAACATATGATACCTTTTTTGACGAGCACATATTTTTGTACATTTTGAATCCTAAAAATTTTGCGATAAAATCTACCCCTGCCAAAATAAACATGAAAATATAAATTTTCACCCCTTTCCAGCCCCAAAAAGGGGTGAGCCCGATAAAAATTTTGTATGCTAGAAACGGATTCGTAATCAGCACCCCAAAACGCATTGGAAAAAGAAAAAAAACTGTGTACGTGACAGTTTTCGATCATATGTACCTCCTTACTGGGCTAATACTATGACAAAAAAAAATATAACATAAGATACTGAGAACGACAACTATAAAAATGTAAAAGTTTCAAAAACAATATCCTTGGCTTATCTGATCAATCAAGTTTCTGAATCTCTGAGACGGTGACCCAAACTAACCAGAACCAACGCAATCCTCACCAAAACTGACCCAAATCAAACAAACCCAACCTGACCAAAACTAACCCAAACTAACCAAATTTAACCAGAACTCACGACAACTAACCAGAACTCACCCAATCTGACCAAAACTTACCCAATCTAACCAAGACTAACCCCAAATCAAACTGACCCAATCTGACCAAAAACTAACCCAAACTAACCCAATCTGACCAGGACTGACCCAATTTTACCAAAACTCACATTAACAAAACAGAACTAACCCAAACTAACCCAGTTTGACCAAAATCATCCCAAACTAACCCAATCTAACCAGAACTAACCCAAACTAACCCAATCCAACCAAGACTTACCCAATCTAATCAAATCAAACTCAAACTGACTTAATCTGACCAAAACTATCCCAATATTCATAACCAGAACTCACCCGAACTAACCAAAACTAGACCCATCTAACCAAGACTGACCCAATCTATCAAAAACTCACCCAAACTAACAAAAACTAACCCAATCTAATCAAAACTAACCCCTCATCCGTTTCAGACAAAAATATGGAAAACATTTCTCACAGCATTCACTTGGCAACACAGCGCGTGTTTATCATCCTTGGTCTTCAATTAGTGAGTAGTGACTTGAAAATCTTGACATATTGACAGTATTGAAAATATCGACTTCGCGGCGATCTTTTGTGAATCAAATTTTCAAAATTTATTTATACTGATTAACTATTCGTTTTAACTTCTTTAGTGGTTACATCTTTTGGTATTGTGTTTTCGATGAAGCTGACCAAACGTGTTTTGGTGGGTGATTTTGATTTTGTTCCCTGTTGAAATTTGTCAAATATTATTGAATATTATACATTTGTTCTACAATCTTTCATTTCATTACCACTATTGTTCAAGTTTGAGCTCAATGGACCAAAGTGACATGGTGGGGGATTTTGACTTCTTTTCCTGTTGTGATTAATCAAATAGCAATGAATAATATTCATATCAACATGAATAAAGTCAATGTTCTCCGTTGGGGCTTTCGTCGATGAGCAGGTATGGGTTTGATAGGACAATAGTGGGTGATTTTGATTTGGTTTTCAGTTGACAGCTGTCAAATATTATGAAAACTAAATAGATGTCATTGTGGGTGATTTAGATTTTGTTTTCTATTCTATTGAAAACTATTCGCTATCAAAATTTAACTTCAAACTGTCATGCTGGGTGATTTTTTTTTTATTTCCTGCAGATTGAATATGATAAAATATCTGACCTCTCACCTGAAATGACTAAGGTACATATGTTTCTTCATTGATGCTTCCTTCGTTCACCACAGATATGTCATGGTGGGTGATTTTGATTTTGTTTCCTGTTGGAAGTTGCCAAATATGATGAATAATATTAGGATCACTCACATAAAGATAAAAATATTCGTGTACGTATGAGTCTAATGGACCAAAGTGATATGGTGGGAGATTTTGACTTTTTTCCAGTCTACATTTGAATTTGGCTGATGAAATAAACAATATTGATTTGATAATAAAATACCTAAACACTTCTCGTTCAATGATGAGTATAATGAATCAAAATGGCATAGTGGGTGATTTTGATTTTCTTTCCAGTTGACAGTAATTGTCAAATAGCAATACATATTAAAAATGATGACGTAAATGGCATGACCTTGCTCACTTTGTTCGCTGAAGAAATATGAGTTTAACATGTCAAACTGTCATTGTGGGTGATTTTGATTCTGTTTTAACTAAATTTGATTGTCAATTATTTGTAGTCAGATATTTTAATGCGGAACATGTAGTTTCATAGGATGTTTAAATATATGAATCTTAATCGGAAAGAGAAAGAGAAAAACTACGTTAAACAAAATTTCACACTCTCTATGGGCGTTCGGGTGTGTTCGGTGGAGCCGAACTACTTCCCGATTTACTTGGGATAGAGAAACCTTAATCGTCGTCTCTTACCCCCATATGCACCGTAGAAATCTAATCCGGATGAAGTCTTTATCGCGATTATCTTCCATACCACCTAATGGAAAATAATCGCGATGAAGTCTTCATCCGGATTAAATTTCTACGGTGCATATGGAGGTTAGTTGTGCATCTTTATCGCACTTATTGACAAAACATACAACATAACGCCCTCTTTGTTACTAAATTGAAATTCTATAAGTGAGGATGTACATAGAACTTGTCCATCTCATTGAACAGCTGATGTAAAATGTTTGTTGAGATATACTTACACCCAGAATGTCACCTCAGAAGTTCAAAAAAATAGCAAAACCTTCAAAAAACAAATATGCATAACAAAATATACTTTTTAAGGTTATGTAGTCAAATCAAAATAATGCTCTTCTTTTTTTTGGGGCATCAACAATTACCCCAAAAAATCCCAAATAAGTATAAACCGTTGAGTCAGATTAGAAAAAAACACTTGCCTCAGTAGACCACAACAAACTATCCATAATCTACAGCTCTATATTCAGTTTCACCTTTCCAAAATATTTTTATCAGGATTACAATGGATATTGTAAAACCCTTATACGTGCCCATGTATTTTACGAGAATGTTCGTTCCTCGAACGCACATTATTTATATGTAAAGGGTCTACACACTGCGGCACGCACTGCCGAAAAAAAAACCGAGGGTTAAAAAGGGTTGAAGATTTGTTATCCCCTTGAGTTTGCATTCTATCGATTTTTTTATGGTTTTAAAAGCAAGTGAGCGAGTTTTTTTTCCGTGGGGGAGTCAAGTCAGTGGTGTACGTGGAATGTTTTGTCTTTTTATATTCAATTGTAACCTTTCTTTCCAGGTACTTTTTTGTTTTGTGCACTTCACAGCAGGGACTTGAAATTTCTTTGTATAAAACATGGGAAGTCTACTTGGAGGACTTCTGGCTTGATAACCTTTTTTCCTTTGTTCAGGAATCATTATTGGCATCAACACCTTCACCAAGGGCAACTTCGCTGAGCTTCCAGATCAATTTATCAAGCAATTCTTCCTTTGCATATCCTTTTTTGCTGTTTAATGCACTCCAGGGACTCAAATTTATTGTTAACACAAAGGAAGTCTACCAGAGGGATTTCTGGCGTGAAACATCCGTCTGCTTCCAGATCGACTCTGTGCTCGAATCTTCCTTTCCAGATCCTTTTTTGAGGTCTACAATACTTCAGGTGCTTCAAATTTGTTCTAGTAAGTGGAAAAGTTTTCCTCGGGTGCCAAACGTTGTGATTCTTGAAAAAAAAAAGTGTTTTAAAGTAGAATCTTGAAACTCTCTCAACTACTCTCAAGAATGAAACAATAAATATCATAGCTTTCCAGAAGACACAGAATTCATAGACGTTTCAAGTTTTCCTCGGGCGCAAACCATTGCAATTATTAAAAACACATTGATTAGAATGGATCAAAAATCATCAAAATTTCACAGACACGAATCTTATACACGATTCAAGATTTCCTCGGGCGCCAAACGTTGTGATAGTTTGAGAAATTTGATATTTGATGATGAATCCAGAAACTACGTCAACAACTCTCCAGAATGCACCGACCAGCATCATAGTTTTGGAAAAAATCCGTGATTCATGTTAGTATCTTATTTTCCTCGGGCGCAGACGTTGTAAACTTTAATTTTCGATGTTGAATCTTTAATCTTTTTCAATCACCCTTCAGTGTGAATCATCATCATGATTTTACAAAAGGAACCTATAGACGTTTTTGAGTTTTTCTAGGGCGCCAAACGTCGCAATCCTTTAAAAAAAATGGATTTTCATGTAATGGTGATTCTTCAAACTCTATCGATCACTCTTTGGAATGTGGCAAGAATCATCATAATCTTCCATAAAAGAGTTCGTCGCACGCAAACTTTGCATTTTTTGAAAAATCTTCAATTTTTTTGATGAATCTTGAAACTCTGTCAATTACTCTTCAGAATGAAGCAAAATTATATTTTTCTAGAAAACACGGCATATATTGACGTTTCAAGTTTTCCTCGGGCGCCAAACGTTGCAATTCTTGAAAAAAAATGGATTCTCAGGTAGGTATTGGTGAACCTTCAGGCTTCATCGATCACTCTTTCAATCAATAATCTTGAAACTCTGTCAATGATTCTCTGAAATAAATCAGAAATAATAAAAATTTCACAGAAGACACAGGCTTCAAAAGACGTCTTAAGATTTTCTCGGGCGCCAAAGATTGCAATTCTTGAAAAAGCATTGATTTTTAATCAAGAATATCAAAACTCTGTCAATCTCTTCATAAAATAAATTAATAATAATCATAATTTCACAGAGACATTTTGGGATCTATGAACGTTTGAAGTTTTCCTCGGGCGCCAAACATTTCAATTCAGAAGAAAGCATTGATTTTTTATGACGAATCTTGAAATTCGCTCAATCACTCTTTAGTATCAATCATCATAATTTCCAAATGAGTCGATATTTAGGATAATTATAAGTTTTCCTCGGGCGCAAAATTTACACGTTTTGAAAAATCTCATGTTGATGATGTATCTCTATCAATCAATCTCCGAAATGAAGCAGGAATGATCATAATTCTCCATAAGATACGGGATATATAGACGTTTCAAGTTTTCCTCGGGCGCCATACATTGCAACTCCTAAAAAAGCATCAATTTTTTTATGATGAGTCTTGGAACTTGCTTAATCACTCTTTAGTATGAATCATCATAATTTCCATTTATTTATTTATGATGATTTTTAGTTTTCCTCGGGCGCAAAATATGCATTTTCTAAAAAATCTCTTACTTATGATGAATCTTTATCAATAATTCTTTATAATTTCCAGAAGGTACTGGTTTTAGGAACGTTTCAAGATTTTACCGGGCTCCAAATACTGCAGTTCTTGATAAAAAAAAAAGTTTGTATGAAAATCAGTCAATTTCTCTTTAGAATGAAGCAAAATTATCATAAATTTTCTCAAGACACACAAGTTTTTAACGTTACAGGTCTCTCTCGGGTTCCAAAAACTGCACATTTCTTGATAAAAAATTGTCTTATAATGATGAACCTTGATACTCTATCGATCTCTCTTCAGAATGAAATTAAAATCTTCATAATTTTCCAAAAGACATGGTGATTATGGTAGTTGCCAGTTTGCCTCGGGCGCAAACCATGCAGTTTTTGATAAAAGTTAATCAGTTATGATGACCAAATCTTCAAAATGTCCTAGAAGACACGGGATTTTTAGACGTTTCAAGTTTGCCCCGGGCGCTGAACATTCCAATTCTTGCAAAAAAATCGTTTTTTTTTTATCATGAAAGTCTGTCAATGACTCTCTAAATGAAGCAAAAATCATCATAATTTTCCAAAATACACGGGATTTGAAGACATTTCAGGTTTTCCTCGGACGTCAAACGTGATTCTCAAAAAAATATGAATTTTTAATGATAAATCATGAAGCTCCGTCAATCACTCTCTAGAATGCACATAAAATCATCATCACCCGGTGTTTATGGTGATTTTTAGTTCTCCTCGGGCGCAAAATTTGCATTTTTGGAAAACATCTTATATTCATGATGAATCTCTGTCAGAATGAAGCAAAAATAATCATAATTTTTTTAAAAATAGGGGATCTACACACGTTTGAAGTTTTCCTCGGGCACTTAAGATTGATATTTTTGAAAAAAAATGTATCTATTATAATGATGAATGTTGGAAATCACACAATTACTCTTTAGAATGAAGCAAACATCAAACATCAACATAATTTTTCCGAAATTCATGGACGTTTTAAGCTTTCCTCGGGCGCCAAACATTGCAATTCTTGAAAAACAGATTTTTACCAAGAATCTTGAAACTAGATCGATCACTCTCTAGAATGCACCTAAATTCATTATAATTTTCCAGAAAACCCGGAATTAATGATGGTCAAAAGTTATCCTCGGGCGCAAACTTGGCAATTTTGAAGAAAGGAATCATTTTTGATGTTGACTCTTGAAACTTTTTCAATCACTGTTAAGAATAAAGCATCATCATCAAAATTTCACAAAACACAAGAATTTTATGGACGTTCGTACAAGAAGCGATTTCCCAAGAAGTCATAGATGAAGAACCAAGATGCCCGAAGAAAGGATCCACAAAAAAGAAGAAGAGCCTCGTTCACAAATGTTTGTCAAAGTTTCATTAGACTCTGTAAAAACAACATACTGCCCATGAACAAGGAATTTTATTAGCCCAATTCTGCCAATATAAAAAGAAAATATTTTTAATAATTACGCTGTTCGTTCCTTCAAATTATGTCTTGAAACATCGAGAAGTCAAGCTAGGGCGAATTTAAAGTCGGACCGTTATTTTTATGCTCGATGGGGAAAATAAGGGGGCATTTTGATTAAAATTCTTTGTCGAACTTGCGCCCGAGAATTTAATAATTCATCGAGCTACTACGTTTGGGATCGAGAAAAAAATTTCATCCGACGCGAAGGGCCAAAAAATTGGGTAAGTTTCATCTGTAAGACGGTTTAAAACTAAAAGTGGTACGGCTTTCTTATTTTTCAGTACACAATTGAAATTAGTAAGACACTTTTTGGAAAATTGGAATTATCCTCGGGCGCCAATCATGACGACGTCAATAAACAAAAGAATTATGAGTAACTGAACACGCCTCAGGAGCCATAGTTGGCAATTTTTGGAAAAACCCATTGGATTGAAAAACATTTTTGAAGAAACCAGAGATCCATTTTTTTTTTAATAGAAATCTGAATTCGATTTTTCTCAGGTGCAAAGCAAGCCATTTTTGAAAAGAACTAGTTGTTTCAATCAATCGATCAACAAAAATATTTTAAACTTCACAAAAAATACACGATTCCTAAATATTTCAGGATTCCTCGGGCGCCAGTTCTACGGGAGATTTTGGTTTTTGAAGATGAACCATGAAACTGTGCTCTTCTGACGCCGAAATCATGAAAATGTTCCAACAGATATGAGGTTTATAAACGTTTTATGATTTACTCGGGCGCCAAACGTTGCAATTCTCTGGAGAAATTTGATTTTTAATGATTCGTCAATCTTCCTCCTTCAGGATAAAGCAAAAGTTACCATAAACTGGTTTTATGGACGACGCAAGTTTTTCTCGGGCGCCAAATGTGGCAATTCTTGAAAAGAATCTTATTTTAACATGAAATTCTTTAAAAAAAAATTTTTAATGATGTGTTACGAAACTCTGTCAATAACTCTTCAAAATGACACAAAAATTAACATAATTTTCGAAAAGTAACGGGATTTATGCAGGTTTCAATATTTCCTCGGGCGCCAAACGTTCTTTTCTTGAACAAAATCTTTTATTAATCTTTAGTTATTCTTGGAACTCTGTCAATCACTATTTTTCTAGTTTTTCTCGGGCGCCAGATGTTCCAATTCTTCTCTCAAAAGTCAAATAATTCTCAAGAATTGCAACTTGCAACGTTTGTCGCCCGAGAAAAACTTATCTTAGAACTCTGTCGATCACTCGTTGAAAATGAAGCAACAATTATAATTTTTTTAAAGTGACAGGTTTTATGGACTTTTCAAGACTTCCTCGGGTGCCTAACGTTGTAATTCTTTTAAAATGATTATTAATGATTGATCTTGGAACTCTGTCGTTTCTATCTAGAGTGAAGAAAAAACATCAAAATTTTTAAAAAGATACGAATATTATGAACGTTTCAAATTTTCCTCGGGTGTCGAACGTCGTAATTCTCAAAAAAAAACATTCTCAATGATGCATCTGGAAACTCCGTCCATCACTCTCCAGAATGAAGCAAATCACCTTTTTTTTACAAAAGCTACAATTTTTTATGGGCGTTTCAAGTTTTCCTCGGGCGCCAAACGTTGGAGTTCCAGAAAAAAAAACATTTTAATTGATAAATCTTGAAACTCTACAATCACTATTCAAAATGAAGCTTGAATCATTATGATTCCCGTAAAACCTCCAGATTTAAAGACGTCTCTGGTTGTCCTCGGGCGCACAACGTTGCATTTCTTGGAAAAAAGGATTTTTATCTTTGGAATGAAGCAAAAAACATCATCATGTTCTAAAAAATGTGGGTTATTTGATTTGGACGTTTCAAGTTTTCCTCGGGCGTCAAACATTGTAATTATTAAGAACATTTTGATTTTGATGATGTAAAATTCATCAAAATTTTTCAAAAGGCTCGTGGATAAACCTTGATGATCTTGATAATAGTGGACGATGAATTATGTCAAAAAATAATGAAAGTTATGATCAACTGAATTTGTTCCGGGCATGGCAAACTCCGCTTCTTTTGAGAAAAATAGAACGTCCAATAAAGGTCTTTGGAATACAGCACCAAAAACAACCAAATTCGTCATTAAACGCGAGATTCAAGGACAGTTAAAAAAATCCTCGGGCGCCAAACCTCTAGAAATTTTCACTCATCATACAATCAAAATTCATGGGTTGTGTCATGGGGCATTAAAATTTGCCTCCGGCGCCATCACTTGAGGTTTTGTCAATTTGACTCGGGCGCAAAATCTTACAATATTGAATACATGGACTTTTAATCATAATAAAAGGGCAGGATAGACCAAGAAATATAATGAGCTTGGTTGTTCTATGTGTGACATTAACGTGTTCAATTTCATACTGTACTGTAAATGAAGAATATATAATTTTAACTAATTTTGGATGTTAAAGCATGGTTAGCATAAACATCTTGACTCGTACTTTAATAAGTCATTTCCCGGCCTATAGTAAAGCAAATTCAAGAAAGCTATTAAAAAATTGAATCATTCAAATCCCTAAATCAAACACATATTTCTCCCAACGTTAGTACGCCGATGATCCATCTGGGGGGTAACAATCGCCAGGGTAGCTGAGCTCGCAGGGCACCCCACGCTCGCTTCTTTCACCCCACGGAAGAGTTATATCGATCTCTTGTCTTCTACCCCCGAAAAAGATAGGGTTAGTCTGCGTGGCCTGCTCTTTATGCTCAAGAATCCGCTTTCGCCAGAGCCGTAGACGGCTGTAATTGGCGACTGGAGATTATTTGGGATAATTAACGATGTCAAAGGATTGAGGGCGTCAACTTGTTTTGATGGAGTTTACATAGGAATTTTGTTTGCTGGGTTTTGATTTGCAAAATTTCGATTAGAATGCACAAATCCAGAGTATGTTTGAATATTTAAATTCCTTTTAATGGTAGTACTATCCCCACGTAGTGTTCTCTATTCTACCGCCCTTTATAGCGATAACGGTATGTAAAGTCATACCAGTTTGGTTCTTGGTTATTCTCAGTAAGGCTGATAAGCTTGGGTTAGTTTGTTCAATTTCGGATTAGTTTGGGTACCCGTGTGGGGTTAGCGGTGGTGGCGGATAGGGGAACGCCCTCCAAAAGTGGAAGGTATCGGGTACTGGAGAATCAAAAAACTAGCAAACTATGACATGTCGGAGGAAAAAATAAAGTACCCCAGGTGAGTAGGACCAAATCTCCAGAATTCTATATACCCTATTGTTGAAGCAGAGGCTGCCCCACAGATTATGAGGGGGGCCAACCTACGATATATCAGAGGAGCGACAGCACAGGAATCCTGGCATCCTGGATAAAGAAAATACAAATAAAGGCGATAGCACCAGTACGCTACGGATCCGCCAAAAAAAAAATTGAAAAGACGAAGGTATACGCGTTCAGGAAAGCAATCGACAACGTCACCAATATATAGAGCAGAACACCAAAAAGGAGATTAAGGAGCTGTCGGTGAAACTAAAGATCGGGTCGCAAGCCCTGAACACAGATATTATACGCAAGTTCCTGGAAGACAACAGATACGAGAACGTTCGGCTGGATATCGAAGTAGAGACGCAGACGGACCCGAAAGAAAAGAAAGGTATCAGCACAGGGACGCAGACTACACCATGGCACCAAAGCATTGGAAGCAAGAAACTTAATAGTTTGGATAATCTTAACACATACCAAAGCTAAAAAAGGAGTGGGGAGTGGGACAAAATGGGAAGAGGTATGCAGGCCATATTTAAAAACAGTTACCCCGGATGGTGGAAGGAGAACAGGATTTCGAAAAATCAATGGAAACAACCAGGTTAAAATCGAGCTAAGCGTAGAATTCTGAAGATGTCTCATGGCAAGACCAAGGAACACTTCTGGAATACACTAAATAGACTTCGCGAAGAAACAAAAGAAGACGAATGGGTCGCAATACACAAAATAGAGAAAACCTCCACATTGATGCTACAAAAGATGGTGGAAGCTATATTCCATAAAACTAGCACAAATGTCATAGTGTACACAAATACTGAGCTGGATCTAAAAGATCCAATCGATCGGAAGACGAGGACAAAAGAAAGAAATACATCCACACTGGTTGTGGACTGCAAAAATGATTACAAAGACACGGTGCAATCAATCAAAAGAGGAGTTTAAGGGGCCGAGGCCATCCAGGCAATCAGAGGCATACGCGAAATCAAAAATACTGATTATAATGGAAAAGAAAGAGAAAGCAATAAAGGAGCTATGCGAAAAAATCCAAAATACTCATGAAATCCGACAGGACGGGCACTCAAGAAAGAAACAGAGAAATGGATATCACAGGCTAGGAACAAAATAGGTGCAAATATCACATCATGACCCTCAGCGACCATCGATGCGTTTTCTGCGGGATCGGAGAAACGACAATAACTGTAAAAAAGACAACAAAGGATGGGACCTTCGGCGGCATGACAAAAAACCCGTATGTTGGTGGACAGAGGAAGGAAAATGTGCTTATCTTCAAGAAAAAGGCTGACGAGAAACAGGCGACAGTCAGGAAATACCATCACAGACGCAGAAGAGTACGCAAAAATAAAAAAAAAACTTGGGATAGCCATCAACAGCTCCAGAAGAAGCTGCTGGAAGAGACTGTGTGATGATTGACATAGGGGAAGATTATACGATAGCTACAAGAAAACTCAAGCTCAGAACTCCTAGTCATGCGCTTACTATGACCACCACAATACGGACTGCTAAAGAATCACGCGATAGGGTGAATATAGAAGAAAACTCAATACCTGAACTAACAATTGAGGGAATCATAACGGCAAAGGAGAATTTGAAGGCAAAAAAAGCACCGGGCATAGGAATACCTACCGAAGCTGTACAGGAAGCAATACGCAGAAAGGCAGAAATATTTTGTCCAGCCTTCCACAACATGATCAAAAGAGGAGAATTCCCAGAGAACTGATGGAAGATTGCAAAGCTCGCTCTCATCCAAAAGCCAAAAAAGAACACAAACGAAGCAACCTCTCACAGACCCTTTCAGCAAACTATTAGAACACCTGATAAGAAACCGGCTGGACGAAGACCTTTACCTGAAGGACACTCTATCTGAAAGACAGTTCGGATTTAGACCAGAGAGGTCAACCACTATATTGCTCGTGACCCTCAGGATACACTCAACATTTTAGGTAAGGATTCATAATGCTTGTAGTGCCTTGATAATAAGGAGATCGTAGTCCTGGAAATGGAAAGGAGCTGAAGGGTTTATTTTGGAAAGTGTAGGATGTGATACATCGAAAGATGGAGGTGACCTATCACCGATGATCTCTCATATCTTATCCTATCAAATTGCCGTATTCCGGATGTCGTACGTGTGGAGAACGCTGAAAGAAGAACAATGTTGCCAAACCGTCAAAAAGATAAAATCAGCCCTGGTGTTTGATAATCTCGACTCTTACTAAAAATGAAAATTCAACGAAAGTCAAAGAGAAGAGACAATGGCATTTTTGATGAAATTAGAGAAATTCATGGTCGAAACCAAATCTATTCTTCAATTTCAAACAACAGGCAGGTACGCGAAACAAAAAGAAAGTGTTATCCACCCGCTATGAATTGAAAAAGCGGGTGGGCCTCATGCTCATACAACGGGTGACCTATTTTTCGTTTTTAATATAAAAAAGGCGAAATGGTGAAAAAACGGCAATCGAAACAGCGTGCAGCCGATTCACCCCCTTGAGTCATATGACGCCTTTTTCGGTTCTTTTTACGGCACACGACTTATTTTTCTATAACCGATTCGAAGAGGTGCAAAACGAGGTAAAAAGAATGCATCAGCAAAACGGCATTTGGTCCTTGTTTTCTGCACCAATTCGCAATTTTTTGTAGAAAGTCTTATGAAGTATGCTGACATTTTATTCTTTATGAATAATAATCAGCTTGGATTGGATAATTTGTGGTGGTTGTCATGTTAGCATATGTTTGCATAATTTGAATTAGAATATTTTGGTTTTTGTTTGACATATTGTATCATAAATATGGATGATAAGTTGTTCGCACATCAATCAAATCAAACTGGTTATGAAAGCTAGAATTGAATGTACTGGGGTGGTTTGAAAAGTTTCTCACTCATCAATAAAAGCTTGAATGTTGTTGCGCATCTTTTGGCAGGTATGGTGAACAAAGTTTCACTCATTTTGAATGCCCGGTGAGTTTTTTTCCAATAAACATCTCCAACACTTTTTAGGTGCAGCCGGTGCTTACTCTCAAATGAATAAAACTCCATTCATTTGTGACTTGACTGATTTTGATTTTATTATGTATTGAAAAATATCTTGGGAAACTGGAAATTGTGTTCAAAATGAAAAATATTGACAAGCTCTGAGGTGGGTTTGCTCTCAATAATGTTTTGAGTAGTTTTGGAGTATGAATTGTTGTCTGTGACCCTGCATGTGTTTTCAAGTCATGGTCCATTTTCAATAATTTATCGAGCTATCAAAAATCCACTTGAATGTGACACCGTGTATATTTTTATCTCAAACGATTGGCTATTCTCTTCTGAACATGAAAAGTCATCATGACTTTTTACCTGGAACCAAAAATAACGGAGATAGGCCCTTTTTGATGTTTCGACAAGTTTGCCATAAAATTTAAAATTTTTACAAAATAATACAAATCGGTTGCCATATTTGCTGCTCCACTTATGGATAAAAATATTTCTCTAGATCATGGAACATACTCATAACTCCGTTACTTTTGATTTAAGGTAAAAAAAAAAACATAATAGCTTTTATGTATAGAAAAAAGTATTCAACTGACTAGAATAGAAATATACACTGTGCCCCATTTAGAAAAAAAAAACATGTTTTCCAATAAATCGAGAACGCGATCTTTATTTGGTTTCCTATTAGCAACACGCAACACGTTAATCAGCAAAAACACAACTAGTTCTTTAATTTAAACGACCTCGTATTATCAATAATAAAGAATAAGTTAGCAATACTGCAGACTTGAGTTTGATCACCCTGTATAATTATGTTTCCAAGAAAATTTATCTGAATCTCTTAATTGTAGTGAGTAGTGACATAAAACAGTTTTTGATAACGTAAAAAGCGATCAAATGATAAATATTCAACATAAAAAAAAAATTCGTCAAAAAATGTAGAAATTACCAAACAAGGCTAGTTAATAATATTAAGTAATTAAAATAATAATAATGATAATATTGATTATAATTTAGGATGTTCAACCTTATTTTGAAAATTGCAACCTTTTGAAAAAATTGGACAGTTTTGGAATAAGTCTTTTTTCATAACGTCAGGTTTTTGGGTTTTTGAAGCTCTTATAAATCTTTGTTTTCGAGTCATTTATTTACATTTTATTGTTATCCATTTTTGTTTGGTTAATCTAGTTGTTTTTTCAATTTTATTGATTTTTAAAGAATTTTGCTATAATCAAAAGACTGCAGGGAAGGATGAATATTTCCAACAAACGCATAATTTGTGAAAAAAAATTGTAAAAAGTGCAAAATTGGTAAACTTTTTCTAGAGATTCTATAGAAATTGTTGATAAAAATTATATTGAAGAATAAAAACTATTTAATAGCACAAGAAGTAACCAAGAACATAATCATATTGAATGAATAAAAACGTGACGTTATTTAAGAGTAAGTACCAAAGTAATAAATATTCAATATTAAAAAAAAATTGTATTTTTTTTAAAAAAGTTCAATCAATGAAATACCTAATTGTGTTCGTTAAAAATATCCAAAAGTGCTACAAAATTCGATGGAAGGTTTCCAACAAATTAATTCTCTTTCAAATTTACAAATAAAGTACAGCTTAAATTACTTTTATTATTTTTTTTTTCAAGAATGTTTAACCTTTTTTCTAAAGATTCATGCTACTGTTTAATAGTTAGATATATTTAAAAAAAATGCAATTTTTAAACTAGTTTTAATCAACGTTCATAAGGCTTATCGTTTAAGCTCATTGATTTTATCCATTTCTGATTGGTTGCTTTTCCAATTTTATTGATTTTTAATAATAATCCTACAACTGAAAAACTGGCGAAAATTAATCTTGAAAAAAAATATTAAAAAAGCATAATGTGTGATGAAGTTCTGCAAAAATGGTAAACATCATTTTATAGATTCCATAGAAATGGTTGATCTAAATTAAAGAATAATTATTGTATTATTGAATAGGATTGTCTGAGCTTATCATAGCCACCCATTCTTCAACATTTTCAACTGAATCATCTTGTTATACTACCTGTAAAAGTCAAAAGCACTTTTTTGTTGTTGTATTATTTTTTTTAAAACTACGCCAATTGACAATATTTCGAAAATGTATCCCAAATATTGCCATGTAGTAACGCTTCTTCAAGGTCCTCTTAGTGTTTTAGCTAGCGGCAGTAAAGTGCCTAATATTGTCATCCTTGGGTAATCTTCATTTTTGTAATTCACAAACTTATTATTAATTTGTGGTTATCGATTTATCTGATGATATTTCATACACAAACAAGATACATTTTGCCAAATATTGCCATGGGAATATATTAAGGATGAAGATATTAGGCATCTCTGTGAATCTACCAGACAACCAACTATTTGTAGGAATGTGTATTGAATATATTTTTTTTCATTAATGTTGCGAAAAAATTCAGGGTGTTTCCCCACTTAAAAATAATAAGAAAACTTCATATAAAGGTGTGTCCGGAAATGCTTCGTTCCATACCTACAGGGTGTTGAAGTTTTATTTTTATTTTTTTCTTTCTAAATAATATTTGAACCAATGTCTATATTTCCATAAAAATCGGTATTTGAGGGTTTCTTTTTATGCGGAATTCGAATTTTATCTCAGTTTGGCTCTAACTTGTAGAGGGCGCCACCTACACTCATTTGTCCTGACATGTACAGCCATAACTTTTTTGGACGTAACCGTATGACATATTTGGGTGAAAAGACATATTTCTCCTTTATTTTTATGCAAAAAAGGCATACCTGATAGAAGTCGCTACGTGCCACCATTTTCGAGATATTTGGATTTGAAATAATTAATACATGGGATTTTGAAATTATGCTTCATATTTTCAGTGAAAAAGATAAAAGTCGACTTCTAAGTAATATTATCGACAACGCTTATTCAAATATTATTTAAACAAAAACAAATAAAAAAACTGAAAAAAAAAATTAAATAATAACTTTAACACCCTTAGCTCTGTAACGAAGCATTTCCGGACACATCTTTATATGAAATTTTCTTTTTATTTTTAAGTGAGGAAACTTATCCTGTATTTTTGGCACTATCAATGAAACACAATGCTCGGCCATAATTTCATTATCATATGTATTCATTATTTCAAATCTAAATATCTCGAAAATGGTGGCACGTATCGACTTCTATCAAGTATACCTTTTTTGCATAAAAATAAAGGAGAAATACGTTTTTTCACTCAAATATGTCATACGGTTACGTCCAAAAAAGTTATGGCTGTACATGTCAGGACAAATGACTGTAGGTGGCGCCCTCTACAAGTTAGAGCCAAACTGAGATAAAATTCGAATTCCGCATAAAAAGAAACCGGTTTTTATGGAAATATAGACATTGGTTCAAATATTATTTAGAAAAAACAAAAATAAAAATAAAACTTCAACACCCTGTAGCTCTGTAACGAAGCATTTCCGGACACATCTTTATATAAAATTTTCTTATTATTTTTAAGTGGGGAAACTCACCCTGAATATTTTCGCAATAATAATGAAACACCCTGTATATTATCTACACTACAGCAACAAAACATATAGTACTTGAGGACTTACCTTCTGTAATGTTTTGCATTTTGTAACAACTCAAACAACTGTATATCAAAAAAGGCTGAAGAAACGCCTCAGACTATCATATTATTCTATGGTGCAGAACGTCTAAGCCATAGAAGATTGCAAACCCCTTACACACCCGTTATGCAGCGGTCTTGAACGCATCATGGTGTTTTTAAGGGTTTTTTGTCGAAATTCCCTCATAACATAATGACTCGCATATGTTCCTCGGCTCGTCGACGTTTCCTGGAAACTGCAATGTTGGCCTATATTTCATTCTATAGACGCGCGACGATCTTCGTCTTTCTGTCAAAAGTGAATTAGTGGATTTCGAGAAGTATTACGGCTGGAACAAATTGGCTTTTCTAAAATATTTGGGTTATGAAATTTATAGGGTTTTGATATAAGACGCTTGGCAGGTTGGCGATTCGCTTTAAGCATGTTAAAAAAGCATTTAAAAAAAATGGAAATATATGATGGAGTGATATTGTACACACTTCTAGAATAATTAATTAGTAGATTTGATCACTTTGTCAAAATCTGTCTACCTAACATACAAAAGTTTTGGCGCCCATTTTCATTTCTTTAAAAGGATTTTTTTCTGACAAATCCCAAAAATCACGAAATAGTAGTAAAAAAAATTAAATTTGAAAGTCATCAACAAAAACATTAATTTGAAATACCCAAAAATATAGTGAATAAACAAAAAAGAAAACACAATCCAGATAGGGGGTTTGACCTAACTTCTACCCGTGACGTCATCATCTTTACAATTGAGTATGCCGGTCTATATCCTCTGATGCCTAAGACCTTGGTCTACATTAGGTTTGTTGGTATAACAAACTAGTGCACACAAATGTACACTTACTTATCTTCACTGCGGCGTTTGTTATACCCGGTTATTAAGTGCGACCAGTGTGTTTTATATATCACTGTAGGATGCAAATTACTGCACTAGTTACACTTGGTCAAGAGGAGGTGGAACAAGTGTAGTGTAGTAACGGTGGGAAGCCGATTTCGTGTATTTGTGAACAAAGCTATAAGAAAATTTGGAGTGAAAAATCAGTAGCCTAGTTTACACCGACCGCGGACCAAGTACTAAATTCGAACTATATCAGAACCAAATATTTGGTTCGAATGGTGTAAACAGTTGCGGACTAACCGGACCGCTATTGGTTCGGTATTCGCCAGCAAGTGTACCGAACTAAATTTGGCGCGATCTGGATAAAAATTATGAGGTTATGTTGATTGTTATTATTGTGAATTGTGTTGGTTCTGAGTTTCTAAGGCAATCTGAGCGTACTTACTTATGTTTTTTTTGGTTACGAATTGTGTTGATGAATAATTTCGACTTGTTTTTGACATTTGACGAATTGCGGTCGTACTCATTTAGATCACGCGTTGCAAGACGGTGTAAACGGGCAAGAAGCAAGCATTGGTCCTACCGTACTATCCCCACCAGCTTGGTCCTATCGGACCGAACTAAACGAGTTATCGATGTAAACAAGTGTGTATCTGATTGTAAAATGTTTGTCTGTTTTTTAGGTTAGTAGCCATAAGTTACAATAGCAATCTGCACTACACTATTCTACACCAAAATAACAAACACACCTATTATTTTAGTCGATTGACACTTTTGATAGTGACGGCAAAGAATAGATCAGATTATGTTTGTAGCGCTGTTCAAGTTTGTTTTCTTTTGAGTTTGAATAAAATCAGGGGCGTACGTTTTACATAAAAGATAACACCCTGTGTCTTAAAAACATCGCATTTCCAGAACCCATTCAAAAAACCATCATCAATGGCGTAATGCTTTTTGAATTAATCGTTAAAAACGAACTGATTGTGGGGTGTTACAGCTCAATTACTGAGCTTCACATGTAAGTGACAACCATGTAAAATTGTAATTTTTTTAATTTGAAAAAACCACTATTTACTGTTGCACGTGTTCTCAATTAAAAACTGATGATAATTTTATCGAGGGTGAAGAATGGGAATATATTTCAAATATCAATATACTTGCTTCATTCAAAATAGTTTTTTTTTTAATTTAATAAAATGTTGTTTTCAATACAATTATCATTATTCATTTTATTTGCCTTTTCTACAGTAATGTAAAACGCAAAATTGGGTTATATTTCACAAAAAAAAATCATATATCAAAGTTGATTCAAGATATCGGTTTGATTTATGCTCCAGTGCTATTCAATATCACTGATAAAATATACAAAAATATATATAACAAAAGTTCCAATAGTTCGAGATGAAGAACGACATAAAGTCTGAAGAAACGAAGAGTTGCAGAGCTGAACAAACTGATGTTTTTTCATAATAAATGGTTTTTTTTAATAAAATATTATTTAGTCAATTGAAACCACTTCTTGTAAACACTCCACAACATCATGCCATTCAGTCAAATCAATCGTTAAAAAAAGTTGACAAGTAAAAATGTGTTTTTCAACGAAGCAAAACATTTAGCAACAAATCAAAGCACATAAAAGTAAATCCTGGATAATGCCAAAAAATAAAATAAAAGCCATGTTCAAAGTGTGCCATACGGAGTATTACGGAGTCCCCGGATTCTCGTTCAGTATGTTAGACGCGTCTCGCCATCAAGAAAACATCGGGAAAAGCCGGGCAAACCACTAATCGACGATAAACATCTGAATGAAACTGCTATTTCCTCTACAGTTACGCTTTTCCTGCCATCGTGATATTTTCCTGAAGTGTTTTCACGATATTCTTTATTGCCTATGATTAATTTCTAGATGGTTTACGGGTTGGTGGAATTTGAAAGTGTGCGAACAAGGTCACCTTTACCACTGACCTTCAGATTCAAGGTTAGACAAGGTCAATTTATCATTGGTGAAGAAAACGGAATGAAGCTGTAGACATAAAGATTCTATTAGATATTAAATACAGTAGAATTTTTGTTAGATCCTCTGCTCCGCCGACTTGCTAGTCCGATGTTTGATTTTTTAGTATGATTATACTGAAAAAGAAACTTCACAGAATTATATTTCCTGTTGAAACCCCACATTCATGAGCGGTTCGCTGGGTTCGCGGCTCGAAAGGACGACTTGATAGTAAGAGTAATGTCACATCGCGTTATTTAGGCCACACACCGGTTTCAGTCATGTCGCGAAATAGTTATAAGGTGTGTTTGTTATCCTCCACTTGTGCACACGAATTTACACTTTTCTACACTGCTGCGCCGTTTGTGTTTGTGTGGTCCCAGTGTAGCGTGTTTGTTATATCAGTGTAGGATGCACATTACTGCACTAGTTACACCCGGTCAAGACGAGGTGTAACAAGTTTAGTGTGGTGTAGATTACGGGAGGAGCCCATTTCGTGTATTTTGTGAACAAAGCTGCATTTAACCTAACCTTAAATAAAGATAAAGAAAATTTGGAGTGAATAATCAGTGTGGAGAAATCCATCGGTGTTTGTGCAATGTTTGTCTGTTTTTTACATGGTAGCCATAAGTTACACCAGCAATTTGCACTACACTTTCCTAGGCCAAAATAACAAACACACCTTTTTTTGCGCGACGAAACATTCTACTAGGTATTTGGTAATAGTTATTTACCTAACAAGTGTGGAAAGTGGTATTTTCCCGCACGCGACGGCAAGTGGTTGAACGACGCGGAGCGGAGTTCGGGCAAGCCGCTAAGGGCGAAAAAGACATTTTCCGCGAGAGTTAGGTACAATATTTTTCCTACGAGTGGTTTTGTCCATCTTATTTATAAAAAAAAACAGTTTTTGATACGTAAAGATTTTCTAATAATACCTCAAAATGCCACATAAGGTAGAATAGTAACATAAATCATTTAATCAGTGCGGAAAAGTAACTTTTCAGCACTAGTGCACGATTTTTGTATGGACGGAAAAATAATGGAACAAAATTTTTTCATCATGATATATTCATCGGAAACATTGGATTCTTGGATCCTGCATCAGTTATCCAAGAAGTAGGTGATGCTCGAGGTAATGATGCATTTTAAAACTTTGATCTATTTCTCATCAGTTTACCTGTTGTGGCGATTTTTTCTAAGAAATTGTTAAGTGCTTTTTTTCACATTCGACTGTTTTTGTCCATCTTATTGGAAGTAACAAAAATCATTTAATTAGTCAAAAATATCTTCATTTTTAACAATACAAAAAAGTTACTTTTCCGCACGCTCGTGGGAAATAGTTATTTTTCTACGAACGTGCTTAAAAAGCCACTTTTCCGCAAGCATTTTGTTTCGGAAAATTAGACTTTCCCGCACTAGTGCTTTTCATTTTTTTTCCCACACTAGTGCTTTTTTATTTTTTTTCCCGCACGGAAACGTCACAAATGCGTGCGGGAAAGTGGCATGCGTGCGGAAAAGTGGCTATTTAAGCACGTTCGTAGAAAAAATAATGTTCTCAACTCATGCGGAAAGTGATCACGCGACTATTTTATAAAAAGCTCAACAAAAAATCAAAGAAATGTTGAGCAAATGAAAAGCGACAAAACATTGTATCGGAAAGTAACTACTCATGAAGCAGTTTTTTTCAATTCTGAATCATTTTCAACCAATGAAAAAACCCAATTTCATTACTCCACTACTCAAGAGCCAATCAAAAAATTCGGCAAGTTGACGACATGTGACAAGCCTCAAATCGGTCATTTTGAAACCGCTGATTTTGACTAGACTGGGATAACCTAACCACCAAACCTCACTTGGTCCTCTAACCATCAAAATAGTCACTTGTGCAGTTTCATTTTGTTATTGGTCGATTTGCATAACCAATATTCTTCATAGTGCACTCTTCATCCTCGTGAGTAATAGCCATCATTACCCTTTCGTTAAATAATGAACACTTTGAAGACAAATTATTGGAAAATGGTGAAGCATTTAATTAGAGAAAAGCAAGTCAAAGACAGAAAAAAAATTAAATAAGCCATTGTTCTCCCATTTTAAAATCAGAAAAGTTTAACATTTCTGATAAAAAATTGCTTATCAATCAGGCCCATGATAATGTGATGAAATGTCCATCGTAATGACCCCATAGTTGCCGCATGAATCGCATACCAAATCACAAGTAAATAATGTTAGTGGGGTGCCCAGCTTAGTCTAGACCGGACCACTTATCAGCCAACAATCCGTTATTCAGAAAGAAATTCCAGGTGGATTTTTCCAGAAATGTCGCTTTCCATTTATTGTCGTCAACTAACCAAAAAGTAGTAATTGGCCGCTTGAGAAGCGACCAAGCAACCGAGAGTGACATGATACTCTTGTTGCGTGCTCTCGACGCGGCCGTAGCACCTGCTATACAGTTGCTATAGTAACACTCATCCGGGGATGAAAAAAACGAGGGTGAAAAAAAACCGTGAGGGTGACTCAAATAAAAAAACGGATCAATATTAACTCTTTCCCTGCTGTTCTTGCTGTTTTCTTGCCGGCAACGACGTGGGAGACGCGCCAATAAAGCTATCAGAAATTATGAGGTTATGCAATAAGCAAGTTTGGGATGGTCATCAATGGTTAACCTACTTCAGATGATGATCCTACCAAGTGGAGCACTACTAGATCATAGAGATGAATGCTCAATGATATAATTTAATTATAACTGAGCTGTTCCAGCTTTGCTAATGGAGCAGCTGCAGCCAGAATTTTCATAGCAGCTTATGTTATCATAAATGGAAAAGTTCTATAACCTCCTCTCGCTAATACATCAACAAATACCTCCTCAGGTTTCAAGACCCAGACCAGATGTGTTGGGAATGGATGTATCACATATCTGGATTTTCATTCGAAAGGAAAAGTAGTAAAACGACCTCAGAAATATCTAGAAGAGTGTTCTGTTCATTTTTGGTTGGAAAGGGTACCCAGAGCGGCTTCCTCTTGGTGGAAATGGTGGTGAACACGTCAAAAGACCCTGCGAGGTGAAAGCAATGTTCCTTCAATCGAAAGTGCAGGGTCCACTGAACCTTCAGTGTCCTGTTGTTATGTCTGTGATGATTTCTTGACTTGATGTCATAATATGTCAATTTCGTAGACTTCCAAACAAAACTCCTCAGCATAGGGTTTCACAGATTAAAACTTAACTGACACCAAGCTGTGATCTATGTCTTTACTCTTGGGCCATCGAACAGCCTTGATTTGCTGATTACTCTTACTTCTTCTGTACTCGTAGCTTTCTCCAGATAAAATTGGAAGACTGTTGTCCAGAAAACCATATCTGCGCTCCTGCGTGGTCTCAACACAATGATCCAGTGGATGTTGGGTTCCCTTTTTGATGTATAAAGGTGGTTTCGCAGGAGTGATCAAGTTTTCCTCTGATGGGAGGTGTGGTTGAAAGCTCTTTCGAAGTCAGAGGATGGTAGTCGCAGTATATCTCCCTTATCATTTGCTGATTATACTAAAGTCAAATTCCTCAATATAATTATTAACACTACAACAGGAATCTTTCAAATTAGTCAAGAAATTGGAGATCTACGAAGAATCCAAAATTGCCTCGCGAGCCAAAATTCCCTGTTTTTGATTAGAATAGATATTCATTGACAAATCATTGCAATTGTGCAAAAATAGTCGCGATTCGACAGTAAATTGATGACTAATTGAAATTCTCCTCGGGTGTCAAAGGCCATTTCAGTGTGATGTACTGATAAACAAAAAACAAACACTATTGATTAGTTTTTACAATGAAGAAAAAACCTTCAACATCCGTTGTTGCACTAACCCACACATTGTCAAAATTCATCCATTAACAAGAGTACTAAAATAAATGAAATTTTGAAATGTTCCTCGGGCGTCAAAATCAGTAGTTTCTTACCTATACATATTTGTATTGTCCAATAATGAAATTTTACAGTTCACTTTCCACAACCAGTCGAGAAATAATCGAAATTCAACTAAACTGCTCAACAATTGAAATGATCCACTCTGAAAAATGCTACGTGCAGTGGCCAGCAAACTCCCCTGATCTCAATCCGATAGAACATGTTTGGTCGGGGTTAAAAAGGCGACTTGTTCTCCGAAATGATCCCATAGAGAACTTTCATCAACTCAGGAATGCTGTTGTAGAGGAATGGAATCAGCTGGATCAACATTTCATATCTAACCTAATAAACAGCATGCCAAACAGGTATCGGGAGGTTATTCGTAAACGAGGAGGACCTACCAAATATTGATTCGTTTTCAAGGTTGTTAATTAAAATGATTCGTGAATTATGTTTTGTTCGTGTTTTCATTTTTTTTTAATTACGTGAATAAACTTCTTTTATTCTGGGAATAAACACTGACTTTTTATCAAAAATATGTTAGTAAAATTTATTTTTTCCTTAATGTTCATTTAAAGATTCCAAACAATTTTTAAACCATTTTTGCGAAGTGGGTCATTTCAATTGTTGAGCAGTTTAGATACAAAAGAAATATGAAGGATTGAGATTTGCCTCGGGCGCTAAAATCCGTAGTTTTTTATTAGTGAATTTTCAATGGCTGTTTATGAATGATAGTAATTACATTTTCCCCCGGGTGCCAAAATGCGAAATTTTTTTTATTAATAAATTTATACTCCACTGATCATTCGATACAGTATTGCAAACGTGTTCAAAATCCATCGGTTTACTGTGAACAGTTGAAAGTTAGCTCAGGCGCCAAAAGCTGAGTTTTTTATATTAATGTGACTTTACTAATCAATCTATACGGCGAAGTAAAAAATCCGTCTATAATAAGAAAATTATAAAATATTGAAGTTTTCCTCGGGCGTCAAGATGGCTGTCGTATATCAATAGATTTTTATTGGCAGATAATAGAAATATATTGATTTATTTCCACGCTCATTAAAAAATGGACAAACAAGAGAAATATGAAGAATTAAAATTTGCCTCGGGCGCAAACAACAGTAGTTATCTATAATTATGTATTTTCAATGGTAAATCATGAATATTCTCAACACGCAACATGTTCCAAATAAGTTGATAAACAAGAGAAAGATGAAGAATTAGATTTTGTCTCGGGCGTCAAAATCCGTTTGTGTTCAATTTCCAATGGTTAGTTATGAGATTTTATTGATTACTTGTCACATCAAAGCAAACATCGTCGAAATGTATCGATGAATAGACAAAATGGTGGTAGTTTAATTTTCCCTCGGGCGCAAAAATCCGTAGATGTTGTATAAATGAATTACAGTTCAATGACAAATCATGGAACTCAGTACGTTCAGAATCCATCTATAAACAAGAGAATTGTGAAAATTGATATATTCCTCGGGCGCCAAAGAACTTAGTTTGTCATATAATAAAATTAATAGATATCCATTGGTTTATTTTCCACACCAAACCAAAAATCGACAAAATGCGTCTATAAACAAAAAATATATGAAGGATCTAAAATTACCTCGGGCGCTATAATCCGTGATTTTCTATATGAGTGAATTACCAAGGACAAATCATGAAATTTCACCAACTATCAAAGGCAACATCATCCAAATCCTTATATAGATAAACAAGAGAATAGTTGAGAATTAGAGTTTGCCTCGGGCGCCAAAATCTTTCATTTTTGTTTGTGTTCAATTTTCAATGGTAAGTTAAGATATTATATGTATATTTGTCACATCAAAGCAAACCTCGTCGGAATGTATCGATAAATAGACAAAATGGTGGTAATTTATTTTTCGCTCGGGCGCCCAGATCCGTAAATATTGTATTTATGATTTACAAATCAAGGACAAAACATGGAACTCTACTGGTAACTCAATACGTTCAGAATCCATCTATAAACAAGAGAATTGTGAAAATCGACGAAATGCATCTATAAACAAGAAAAATATAAAGGATTGAAAATCCGTGGTTTTCTATATGAGTGAATTACCAATGACGAATCATGGAGTTCCACCGATTATTAACCCAAATCTGTCGATAAACAAGAGAATAATTGAGTTTGCCTCGGGCGCCAAAAGCCGTAGTTGCAGATTGTGTTGAATTTCAAATGGACCTTGATCGATTTGGCGCCGCGTTAAAATAAAGATCACCAAAACCTGTCGATGAACAAAAGAAATTATAATAATCGAACTTTTCCTCGGATTCCAAGATTCGTCAGTTTGTATTTTTAAATTTCAAATGTCACCCGTGATTGCTTGTTTATTGGCTGATAATGAAACTCCAATGACCACACGGCAAAGCAAAAAATTGACAGAATCCATCTATAAAAAAAAATACGGGGGATTGAAGTTTTCCTCGGGCGCGGAAGTCCGCAGTCTCTTATAATAAAAGATTTCTACTGACAAATAATGAAACTATACTGATGACTCTCTACACCAATCAAAAAATTGACATTAGTCGTCAATAAACAGGAGAAATAAGGAGGGTTGAAATTTGCCTCGGGCGACAAAACCAGTAATTTTCCAAAATAATGAATTTTCAATGACGAATTCAAATCCGTCGTTCAAATCTGTTGGCAAACAAAAAATAATTAAAAGGAATAAACATTTGCCTCGGGCGCCAAAATCCGTAGTTTTTTATGTCAATGCGAAGTCTGACAGTTAATGTCAGAATTCATAAACGAGATTGTATTTTTTTTTGGGCGTCAAATTCCGCAGATTCTTATACGTATCAATAGATTTCTATTGGCAAACTACACTGTTCATACTCTTCACGCCAAACCACAAAATTTGTCGAGCGGCATAGTTCTCTGAAGAAAACTAACGGATCAAAAATGAGTCATAAAATTTTACCGACCATAAACAGGAGAATTGTGAAGAAATAAAATTTGCCTCGGGCGCCAGACTACGTTGATTCCTATATGTTACTATTATACTGATTAGGTTCTTTTCATATCAAACCAAAAATTCACAGTATTCGTACGAAAACGCGAGAAATATAAAGAATTGAGATTTGCCTCGGGCGCCAGATTCCAGAGTTTTCTATCGCGATGAATTTCCAATGGCGGACCATAAAATTTTATCAACTACCTATTTTTCACACCATAACAAACGTCGTTAAAATCCGTCGATAAACAAAGAATGAACATTTTCCTCGGGCGCCAAAGTCAGTAGTTTTTTAATTCAGTTGCAAATGAAAATATACTGATTTCTTTTTACACTAAAGCAGATATTGTCTACACTGGGATTCTGACAATAAGCATAAGAAAGAGATTACTACTTTTTACCTTAGCATGAACATACTCCAGTTGATTTAATGAGGTCATCACAACATCCATCAGCGTATTAAAAAAGTTCCGCCCACCAAGAAAACAGATCATCATTAAAAACTGATGTTTTCCACCCCATCGTATTCCTTATGTTGACCCTTTATCATCTAATAGCAATTTCCTGATGACCTGTTTCTATTACCAAAAAAACTCGAACACGGAAAAATTGAAGCCCCATCGCATGGCATTGACCTTCAATCAATAGATGGAGAATATAAAATAGACGAAGGGTAAGTGCATCACCCTTTACACATAAAAACCAAATCGGACGCGTCTATTTGATTAGATAACGATCCGACTCGTTGACCAATGATGGCTCTATAATAGTGAGATTGAGGAGATTCAGTGACAAAACTCTCCATTACGAACTATTTAACAATTGTTCCCCCACGTTGTGCGCCAAAAATTTTTTTTAGCAAAAAAAATGATGATTTTCAAGAGTTCCACTTGAAGATTGTTCTTTAGCAATCAACAATACAAATTTACCTTCTAACCAACAACCCATTCATTGGTTCTCATTTGAGCCCCACGTTAGGTGCCAATAATTTGCCACATTTGAGGTTAACGAGAAAAGATGAGTTTAAGTGCCACTTCAACAGTCAACAAAAACACTTTTCATCGTTTTCCAATTGAGCCCCACGTTGGGCGCCAATAATTTACTTTACTTTAGAACTTAAAAATGAGCCCTAAAATTCAGTTGTACACTTTTTCAATAGCAATTTATATATGAATCACCTTTCAAATGCAATTTTCAGACGTCGCACAACCCCCTGTATATTGCTTATCAGCAATCTAACAGCACGCTTCTATTATAACCCTCTCCACCCCCACATAACTGCTCGTGACACACGCTTTTTATGCGGCTCAACCCTTTACACACATCTCATATCCCATTCATACCCCACGGAAAAAAAATCGATAAAAACCTTACCCCACATTGCATCTCTGCGTATTGTGTGTGTCACCCGCATTTTTTATCGCGTTTTTTTTCGGCGCTGTCTTGTAGTCCAAGCGTCAATGTCTTCGTATAGCTTCTAAAGAAAGTGGTAGATCGTAGTCTTTCAAATTGTGAAAAATTTATCTTTTATGGGTTTTTCAACCCTACTGTAGTTCCAGATTTGGATTCTTCTAGATTCTGCAGATTTGATAACTTCTGGTCAGTGTAGCGGTAAGTTGGAAGGTTCCTTTCTGGAAGTATACCATTGAATGGATTCTTGTGAAACCTCAAATGAGGTTTGACGACCCATCTGTCATCATCAAAAATGGGTCTACGTTTCCAACCAAAACTGAGAACATCGAGCACCATACTACAAATGGCCCAAACTCTGGGCTCCTTGGCATTCCCCACCGAACTTTTCAACCCTAATTTTTTTTCCAACTCCATCTAATTACGTTAGGGGGTTCTTAGAAGGAATTACTTATCCTTCGCTGTTCTGTTTCCTCGGGTCAAATCCTGCAAGCCCTTCTATTATTATGGAGTCCTGAAGACTGACGTTTTTCGGCTCAAAAGCCCTGCGATGGGGAGTTTTAACTGCCATTCAATTATTTCCCTCTGAATAAATTTAAAAAAAGTCTCTGATGAAGGTAAAGTGAATTTTTCAACAGTAATTAAGAAATTTTGTGACGAGTCCATAAATGTCAAGCCCTATTTGCCTTAAGTTTCAATAACTAAATTTCATTATGGAAATTAGCCTCATTGAAAATAAAAGCATAAAGCGCACTTGTGATGATATTCCATACATGATTAATGACTTTTTAATCATCCATGATGGGGTATCGGTTTTCCTGGTAATAACTCGAGAAAATGAAATATGAATTTTCCGTCTCTGCGGAGATAGTAAATTATGTGGAGAATTCAAGGGGGACCAGAGTGTCGCCCTTCTTGAAATTTATACTGTTTTGGAGGTTTCTGAAAATTGAGTTTTTAGTGCTGAGCACTTGAACATTGTTGTAGCACATCAGTCATTTGGTAACAATTCTTGAAGACTCTTCCTAAAACTTGTAGGCAATTCGAGCTCCAGAACTTGTTAATCTGGAGAAGAAGAAGCAAAGATGAGCATCGGAAAGAGAAGATGGATGGGATTTATGATGTTCAAGAAGGATGTTGAGGTTCTCATTCCAAATAACGCAGTCCTTCGACCTTTTCTGGATGATGGTCTTCCGGATTCTTGAATTTTATTGGATAGATTGTTCACTTACTTCAATAAGTTGCTGTCTATAAAACTAAATCGATTTGCCATCTTCCAAAATCCCCCCCGATAAATTTACATACTAATTTACTAATTGAACTTTATTAAAATCCATTATAAAACATCCACCTTTTCCGTTTGAGCTGCTGCGTGGGTGTCATCGGTAATTTAGGGCTGGTGAAACCGTCAAGGGACAAGAAGACAATTCGAAAAAGGCGCAACCAAAAAAGAGACAGTCCCTTTGCTTCCCCGCTTTCGTAATTACATTTTTTTTAATTTATCATCCTTAGCGATTTTCCTTTGGGTCCCAAAGTAGCTTGGATAAGAAGGGCACAATACATTTTAGGCTCTACGAGCTCGCGCGTCAGTTTATAAATTTATTAGGGCACACGGAAAAAAAATGTACGGAAAATATGTAAAAAGACACCTGTACTGACACGCCGAGAGTTTTTAATAATTGATTTTCTGTTTATATCCTGTAATGGAAATATGCTAATCATATCCCCAAAGGTTATGAATATAATCAATATTGTAAAGCGAAATATAATTAAAGTCAACTAATAAGAAATATGATCCCTCTGCTGCGCCCAGCCTTTATCAAACAAAACAAAAGCAATTAAGAGTCTGACTCCCAGCTCTGGATCACCCCACGGGCCGGTAGCGTTCACCCCACGCGAAAAAGAATCCTTAGAAAAAAATCCTGCCCCACAGTTTTTTAACCCCGCGTTCGATGTATCTTTATTTAAATCCTTTTAAGATAATCGAAAAGTGCTGCGGCGTCGCGGCGGCTCTAACTTACGGTTCTTTTGTTTTGGAAGAGTTCGGCGATTTTTTTTTTGGGAAGTAATGGATGGGGACTTGAAAAGATTAATGATGAACAGTGTAATCAAAATGAACTATTTAACCAAATTCCAGTAGCAGTCACCTTCAGAGATCAGCTGCAACATCTCTTAGACATTTCACACTGGATAGATACAAAATGTCATCAGTAGAATATTTAGACTCTACACACCCTAAGAAAATCCAAAGAGCTCGTCTGTTCTTCGAAAAAATCATTTAATGGTGATCTTCCATCCGTGAATCCAGGTTACTTGGTCGATGATGTGGCGTTGTATAAGATTATGGAAAGCTCATGTAGCTGTGGGACGTCTGCAGAGTAGATTTTGAAGAGGGGAGGTGCCAGTTGGGAACCTTGGTTAACTCCTGCTGTTATGGCGCGGTGTGTTGTATTGACTTGGGGATCAGTTCTTCGTGCTAAACACGGTCAAAAACTTTGGATGTCCGACAAATTGGCTTCCGAGTCGTTTGGTTGACCAATGACGAACCGACCAGAATTGCACACGCCAGTCGCTATCCAAAGTCATATGTCAACTGTCAATAAAATACCAATGTTTTGACTGATTTGACGTCTTGCACTTGCCATGATAGCGCCACAGGGAAACGCGACTGTGATGCCTTTGCGCGCGGAATGAGACAGCCATGTTTAGGCAAATGTAACCACAAAAACGTATAGCCTGTCCATGTCAACACAACAAAATTTTGCCTAAATATGATGGATTTCCAAGGCTAGATCCACAGTGAGACAAGTATCGCGGATTTTTGGAATTTGGTCGTGACGGCTTAACGAAGAGCCGTCGACGGCTGCGCTCTGACTAGTCAAAAACAAGTCAAGACACAAGGCCATTACACCAGATTCTGTGTTGAAAAGTGAGATGTCTCATACCTTTTCGTATTATGATGACGAATCAATAAAAGTTATAGTCCACAAATTGACTTGTATTTTTGATCATGAAAATAAGGACTTCAGAGTGGCTCTAATTCTCACAGTTATTTGTAAAAAGTCGACGAAT
Source organism: Orchestes rusci (assembly GCA_958502075.1). Classification (NCBI taxonomy): domain Eukaryota; kingdom Metazoa; phylum Arthropoda; class Insecta; order Coleoptera; family Curculionidae; genus Orchestes; species Orchestes rusci. The sequence continues at coordinate 75,601,763 of OY293305.1, read as the reverse complement.
TGTCAAATTTTTGGAATAAAAAACTGGAAAATGCGATGAGCCGTTTTTTATTCAAAGTTGAAAAGAGTAGAAGGCGCTCTTCAAATCACGCAACCGTGACGGCCGGCCGTTGCTGAAGCGAGTGCTGAAAATTGCAGCGGAGGCCGCGAGCTCTGAACGTCGCATCGAGATTGCAGCTCAACCTGACCTAATCATAACCTAAAATAACTAAACATGATATATTTTGACCCAACCGACTCTTATCAACTCTAACATAACACCCAACTCATATGACTCAACCTAACCCATTCCAACAACAAACCAACAACCAAAAACATCATGGGGGAAGAGAGGGATGTGAAGAAAAAATAGACAGGCAAGGTAACACAAAAAACGTAAACGTACCACTTCCGAGTCGTTCGCCAGCGCAATGGTCAATAACAAAACTTATTGAGTTACGTCTGCTGTAACGCAGCGTCTTTCCACGCTGGTCTTATCCGTATCACCCGTATCCGTATCTGAACCGTATTGAGCCGGAATTTGCCTATCATGATTCTCATGTCGTTCGTAGCTTCAAGTGAATCGATTCTGGAAACGTCAACGAGACTCGATGCAGCATGAAATTCACGTCAACTTAATGCCTGGTTTACATTCAATTTCATTTCGAACTGTCAAATTGGGAATCATATGATACCATCTACATTGACTTTGCCGTGAGCGGGACTTTGAACACAAATTCAATGTAGATGATACCATATTATTCCCAGTTGGCAAGCGGAAAATTGACAGTTGCACTTCGAAATGGAATTGAATTTAAACCTTACATAACTGTTTATATGGCATTGAACGCATACGCAACTCTTTTACGTTTACGTCAATGAGATACGGTTACGTTGTTTCTACACCTTTACTTTCTAATAGCGTCTATCTATGACGTTAGGCCAACTCCTCACTAGTGTGGACTTGTTAACGACACTGGCGTCTTCAAGTTGTCAAACAAAAAAATATGACATTTATAATTTAAGAACCGCTGGTGCCCGTGGTTTTCGTCCGTTAAGTTAACTACGAATATTGCTTCAAATGATCAGAAATAAACCACTGGCGCGACAACATTTTGAATATAGTATGCTTTCTCCCTACTTTTGGACGATACACAATAGCCGGAGACGTGAAAAATTATGAATCAGCTGATGCTTTATTATGTCGGTTGCCATGGGAACGCTTCCTGACAGGCCGATGCCTTGAATGAATTGGGCTGAACAAATGAAGAATATTGCGACGTACGTGCGTTTTATGGGGACTGGTGAACTGTGTTATCTATGTTCGTTCCACGTTCGATCGGATGTCGGATCTTTTTATTTTTGTATTAGACGATTAGCTGCTGCGTTGCCAACGATGCGGATTTTTTGGTCTTGATAAGGATTTGTATAGCTTTTGATATGGAATTTTGCACATCGTTTAATCAAATATGGGTCATTATGTGACCATACTCATGAGATATGAGATTTTTTTTTCATGATCTATATATTGGTATCATTTCGGAACTCGAGCGTTTTTAACACATGGCCTGACAATAGTGTGAAAAAAAATGTCAGAAATGTTTCTATATTCAAATTTCAAATACATATTCAATGAAAGAAACCCGCGAGCCGCCACTGGTTTACGGTTCTCTTAATCTACAAATCTATACGGTAACACATATTGGCCAGCAATTCATGTTTCAGATCTTTCTCATGCCGCCAAAGAAGTCACTTCAAATTCGTGTCCTCTTATGACTAATTCACAAAGTCGATAACAACGTTAAAAATCACCAGAAACGAATGTCAAAAAAAGTTCGGAAGGGTCCTCGAATAATTACCATATCCGCCACGACGCTGAACTACCAATTATTATTTATCTTTCCACAATGAGTTCTATGAATTTTTCATGCAATTCATTTTTTATGCACACCGAAAAAATCCAGTTGTTTTTCCGTTCCCGGTCCTGATTAGCAGCCGTTAAATTTATTTTTCCACGACGACTTTCCAGGACGGGGCGCTCAAATTAATTTACGCCCATCCCAAACAATGGATACCCTTCTTTAATGGCTCTTTTTAGAGGAATTGCCTTTGAGTCCGCATGCTTAATGGCAAATTTCAGTTCTCTGTCGCCCTTTCAAAGGGATAATTTCTTTTTGGGGAAAACCATTTGCGAGTCCTCTTTTTGTACTTTGTAGCATTTCCGGCCAATTTTAGGGTGTCGCATCACTTTTAGTGACCAAACCACCCTGTACAAATCCTCCATTTCGAAGTAAGCCAAGAGATTTAATTTTAAGAGTACACATTTCCAGCTACAAAGCTCCTGATGGATTGCTTAATGTGCCGTTAATTAATTGCTTTTACTTTCCTGCGCCTCTGGAAATTGCCCTGGAAAGGCTCTAAATGGACGGCCATCTTGGTCTTTGTGATTTTTTTTTCTGGAACGCTTGTCTCTGGCAAATAAATATTTAAGTCGCTTTCGAGTCGCAAACAAATAGCTCGCTGGCGTTACTTAGCTCTTGCAAAATTAATATTACGTGGCTATTTAGTGGAAAAGTCGTGGAAGCGGTTTTTCATCATAAGTGGGAAATTGTGAGAAATTTTACGTCTTGCTAATTTTGATAAATTTGCTTTACATGGTTTAAAGTGTGAAATAGTGGATGGATTAAGGATACTAGGCCCGGAAAAAGATGGCTACTGACAAATTAATATAGTGACACTGTACATTTCAATTTCTATTTTCTTTTTTTCATTCTCATTTTGTTTTATTTTGGTATTTTTTCATTTTCAGTTGAAATGACTGATTCTTCCTTTTATGGTTTTTCTCTATCTTGTTAATTTTCTGCTGACACGACATCAAAACTAAGTTTTACTGTCTCCACAGAGACGAGAAATCATGCGTTTCTAATCTAAGGCATGCAAAAGACTCAAAAATGGCTAGGCAGTAAAGTTATTTTTAACTGTTTCTGATAGAGGGCGTTATAGGATTATATTGAAATTTTCTGTACATTGTCTCCATTATTATAGAAATATTTTATTTTTTATTATTCACATTTGGTTTACTTATACGTTCCAGTTATGTTCAATTTGGATGAAGTGAGGTTATCTTTGCATAGTTGATTTATTTTTTAATTTTGTGAGGTTATGTTAGCAAAATTTTGTTATTTCTTGGTGAATTTCGTTCAAATTTGGTATATACGTTCTATTTTGAATCGGTTTGGATCTGTTTTGTTTGCATATTGTCGTTATATTTCAAAAGATTTAATTCAAATTCAGTATGTATAGGTTCTATTTTTAATCTAATTGGGACATTCAAAGTGAAAATTGATTTATTGAGGTTATGTTTGCATAATTTCTTTATTTTTCAATGGATTTTGTTAAAATTTGTTTTTGTTGTTATATTCATAATTTAGTGAGGTTATGTTTGCAAAGTTTCGTTACTTCTCAATGAATTTTGTTCAAATCTGGTATAAACGTTCTATTTTGGTCCGGTTTGGATTTAGTTAGGTTATGTCTGCATAATTGTATCTTTCAATCCTTTTTTATTGTACCTAGATTATAACGTCTAGGTGGAAATTCATCTTCAGCTTCCACTTTTTGAAAGTTTCATTTTTGTTTTTTTTATTATTATTATATTGTTAAGTTTCTTGTTCTGCTTCACTGTTTTTTGTTTAATTTATATCTACTTGTCAGGTTTCAGATGAAAAAAATTAAGGTTATGCCGGAATGTCTGTACCAAACCTAACTTTTAACCCGCGCGATAGACTTTCCTTTTGACTGTGGTAATTTGTAGCGTTGATTCAGATTGACGTGTGGATCAATGTGGGCGCGATGTTGCCGTGTGATAAGAGGTATTGGAAAAGTATGTGTTTTATTGCGATTTGGAGCCTTGCAAAAGTTGCAAATGCAGGTTGGTGGCGAATTCGAGTTAATTCTTTGTTGCAATGTATAGATGGCACATTTAAACATCCAAATGTCAACGCATTACTTCAAACATTCACCATCAAACTTACATGTTGTCCCACAAAACACCCTATTCGGCAACACCGCCCTCACATCGAGCCACACATCACTCATGATCAACGCTACAAATAACGATGGCGCGGAAATTATAAAAGTAAGGTTAGGCACAGTTTTTGAACCAGAATTGGTCTTGTTCATTCACTGATTTTCTCAATGATTTAATTTTTTCTCGCTTCGTTATTATTTTCAAAAATGTATTTCAAACTACCAACTTTCATTTTTATCTCGATAAATCATCAATTATTTTATTATCCAATAAATTATTTTTTTGTTGTAAGTATATTTTTGATTTGACACTCGTACCGTGTTTACCTCGATACAGCATAAACAACTTTCATGATTATTGATGATTTCTTCTTGGTTTTAGGGGGTTTTGGAGATTTTTTTAAACTTATCTGGTAGGTATATTTCTGATTTTCCATACCGTACAGTGTTTACCTCGATACAGTACAGACCACTTTCATGATTATCGATGATTTCCTCTCGGTTTCAAGTAGTTTCAGAGATTTTTCCACTTATGTAAGGAGTTAATTTTTGATTTGACACTCCGTACTTTGTTTACCTCGATGCAGTATAGACCACTTTCAAGATTATTGATAATTCCTTCTTGGCTTCAAGTAGTATCAGAGAATTTTTCCACTCATGCGTAATGAGTAAATTTTTGATTTTCCACACCGTACCGTGTTTATCTCTAGAGAGTATGAACTACTTTCATGATTATCTACATGGTATTATGAAGCTTTATAGATTTTTTCCACTTATCTGGTGAGTAAATTTTTATTTTCCAAACCGTACCGTGCTTACGTCGATACGGTATACAGGATTATCGATCATTGTGTCACAGTTTTCTCAACCTTTGATTTTAGTCAATTTGGATTCATATTTCAATGTAGTTTTAACTTACTTTTTTTATTTTTGTTGAAATTATCTTTTTCTTATTCCTTCATATTTGGGTGACCAAATAGTTTCCATCATCTTTTTCTGTTTATAACGCTAAAAAAGTAGCGCAATATATTAAAAACGATATTTTAGCTAAGAAAGCACAATGTCATGTGTTTTTGAAGAAGGAACAAACATAATAAAAAACTAAAACTAAAGTGCGAACGGCGAATCCGCAATGCTCTCCGCTCTAAACCAATGCTACGACTGAAACAGGGTGAGTGACCGAACAAATGATTCTTTTTTGAGTCTCTGCTTGGAGGAAAGATGCTGTCTAATGATAATTAGAAAACGTTGGCATAATAAAATGTCTGATATCTGTCCTCGAGCCTCATTAATCAATTATAAAATTCAAAGATTTCCCTTGCTGCAAAAATCAATTAATTCCAGCAATTTGTCTTGATCGCCTCTTTAATCATTCCATGGCAGTATTTTTGCGGGCTGAAAGTCCCTTCCCCGTTAATCGGAATCACAAACATTATTTATGCGCCTTCCTCCATTGTTCCTCCCTCTATCATCGGGGCTTGCCGACTTAAGGAGTATAAATCTTCTTCCCCAGCTACCACACTAATTAAAAATGCTAAATTGCGCATGAATCTTTTCTTTTTCGCATCGGTGCTTGCCGGGGCTTTATCGGTATTTTTGGTTGAGTATGATTAATATGCCAAAGATAAAAAGTGGCTCATACTCAAGAAAGGTTCTTTTCGCTTACTTTAGATGTAACTAGTGCAAAGAAAGTGCTCAACACTCCGTGAATTTCTCACAATAGATGGTACCGTGATCGACGTGTTTACCTTGATCTCGAAAAAATACAGTTGGTTTTAATAGGGCCCGCGCCCGGCACCCTTAGGGCAGGTGACAGACTTACAAACGGCACAATGCTGGCAATCGGCACATGCTATTTTTTATCACAAAAACCCTCAAATTTGATTGCAAAGGGCTGGTCCTACGCTTTTTCCACTTTTTTGATGTTTTTCGACGACTGGGCGATTTTGTTTCGATATGTTGAATGCTTGTAGGGAGGGGGAGGGAGAAATTAGTATCGATAGATTTGTCGATACGTTCTCTTCCTAAAATAAAAAGAATCTTCCCTCTAATCTCTATTAATATTCAGTTTGTATTCTTTTTAATCTTATTATCTCAGATTATTTTGTCTGCGTTCCTAACTCTTTAACCTTTTTTTTTTTTCTTGCTAATATACAGGGTAATTCCTGAGAAAATGTCAGTAGCTTGGGTACGTATTCCTGAACTAATTTATTAAACATTGGTCCGGAAGTGTAATGTTTTTAAGATATAGAGTGTTAAACTTTAAAAAAAAAATGTTAAATGTACGCCACTGACTTTTTTTTGGTTGCGTACTTTTATTCGGGACAGCACTGGCTTTTAGAATTTTCACCTAGCAAGGGCTTGGGTAGGCTTTTTTTCTCAAAACTAAATCTCTCATATTTCAAAAAAATCGGTCAGTATTTTTGTAATATTTTATTTTCAAAGTTTAACACCCTTTAGTTAACCTGTCACAATGTATTTCCGGACCCATATTTATATAAACTTTCATGTTTATTTTTCAGCCTTGAATATGTACCTGAAGTATTGACATTACCTCATGAATCATCCTGTATTTTTTCTCATATTGCTTCTTCGTTCTGATTATTTTGATTGTTTATTCACAATTTATCAGTTTTCTCTTTAATCATAATGTAGTTTATCATTAGATTGTTTTTAAATACTTTAATTTGATACTATTAATGAAAAAATTAAAATTCGTTTCAACATAAAAAAAAACTTGTGCACAATTATTTATCATCTTTTATTTTCATCATCTACAGTTTTTTACAATCTTTAATGGTTTTTTTGGATACATATTAGAATTATTTTTGTATCCCAAAATGTATTTATTTTCCATGTTTCATTGTTTTTCCAATTTACGAATATTTTCAATCATTTTACTTTGAAAAAAAGGATTGAATCTACCTTCAGATTATTTTTCATAATCCACATATTTAGTGATTGTTTTTTTATCATTGAATTTTATTTTTATATTACTTTTTGCTTTACTGTTTTTAAAGATGTTGCAATCACGTTTGTTCATATTTTCTTCCTGTGTCCTAGATTAATTTTTCAACTGTTTCTTAATCCAATTATCCAAATCGTCTTTTGGTGGAGATTAAACCCCACTTTTTGCTTTTGTAAATGTATGACTTTATCTAATTTTGGCTTTCTATTTATTTTGTATGCTTTGTGTATTTTTTTTTTGAAAGTATCATTTTATTTTTATTTTCTACTCTAGATTTTGAAATTTGAATATTCTTAATCGCCTTATTTTTTTATAGACATTTTTGTTTTTCCAATCACTACAATTGATTATTAAGGATGCTTTCATTATTGACTTCTTCTTCCATTCGATTATTTTTTATAGTTCTGTTTATTTTATTTCTTTAATTTTTTTTCACTTTATTATCAGATTAGATTTTCATGTAAGTATTTTTTGTATTTGGCATTTTATTCTCCACTTTAAACCTTGAAACATATTTGTAGTCACTCCATCACTAAAAATTTTCGACGTTGATTTATACTTTTGTATACCCATAAAATTATTTTATTTTTTGTTTTTCTTTTTTTTTCATTTCAATGAGTCTAAATCAAATGAAATATTGTTGAATGAAACAATACAAAACATGACACATACAATGAAAATGTCAGAACAGATTTGTAGTAAATTTTAAATGAAGAATGTAGGTACATATTATTATACAGCAATCAATAATTAATTAATAGACAAAAGAAATGAAGGTATTGCCAAAGTTTTCAGGTTTTTCACTTTTTTTAAGTTTCATTCTTTTACCTGACTTCTTTGAATAAGATTCAAAATTTTCTGGGACTTTATTGATATTTTATATAATTTCCAAATTTTAATTTTTACAGCATTGTTTTTCTCTTTAATTGTTGTGTTTTATTGTATTTTATATTTTTTCGACTCACATGCATTTATAAAATTGTATTTTTCTGTAGCTGCTGCTAAGTAAACAATATCATTATTATTACTATTCATCTATTGTTATTATTATTTATTTTTGGCACTGACTTTCTATTGTTTCTGGTCTCAATGAGTCTTCTAGTGCCCATTTTTTAAAGTTTTTCATTTTTTTCTTTTAATTTTTTCAATTCTTTTCTCGATTTTTTTGTTTCCATTATTTCATCAACTTTTTTTTTTTTTAATTGATGAGCTTTATTGCGCAATCTATAATTTTTCATTTTATTTTTCAATAATGCGAATTTAATGATGTTACAATTTTATTATTGTTACACAACGTTTCGATCTATATCATTTTTGATCGTCATCAGGTGTGATAATGATTTTAATTTGCGTTTTTTTTTCTTAAATTACATAAATACTCAAACTTGATGAATTCATTGAAAATAATCGTTTCTGTTCATGATTCCAGTTTTGATTTTAGATTGTTTCGCGTGAATTGGAGATTTTATTTTAATTGTCCATCAATTTTGTGTGATCGATACTATCGATATTCCTCCCCAACCAACTTCCCATTCATTTTTTACAGCAAAACAAAGACAACAAAGCATGGTACAGCGCACGGTGACAGTTTTAGTAGAGATACCAATTGAAAAAGGGGGTTGGAAGCTGATATTTTTAAAATCGGGGTAAAAATAAGGCTCGTGCTCCACACACTGCGTGCGGTTGCAGTTAATGAAATTTCGTGGATAACCGGAAGGGTAATAAATTATTTTTCACTTTCGGGCTTTGATGATAAATTAGCGGTATGGCCCTGGGTTTTATAGTTTTATGGCTTAGATTAAAAGTTTAGGGTGGGCTTAGATGAAGTCTAATTATAGATGGAACATACACAGCAATGGACAATTTGCATGCATTTTCGAATAATTACCACTTGAAGTTTTGTATATAGTGCGGCCCTAAAAGGTCCCCCCCCTCTTATTAATGTGTGCACCAAAAATTTTGAAACTTGACATACTTTAATTGCTGTCGAAATACTACTTTTTGATGTTACTGACGTACCTGAGCGCCATTTTGAAACATTTTTTTAAATGAAAAGGTCTTATCGAGTAGATTATTGTGTGAACATTTCATAGGATCAAACGCATCCGTGCGGATATGACAGCATGTCAAACTTTTAGTTTTTAAAAATGTCGTTACATCAGATTCCGGAAAAATGATGGTGAACCTAAGCAAAACTGTACAGGTTAACAAATAGGAATGCTGATACAAAGCGGATAAAGAATATCAAGATGATAAAAAAAAATTGGAAAGCATTTATTACCATTATAATACTAAAATCTTAATTAAGATGGAGATACAGTTTCCACACTACCTCGCCACAGCACTAAAGTTCAACCAAATGTGAAGATCTTGAAACGATTTGAGCCAGTTGTTTGATTATATTGTGTTAATTAGGAAGTGTTACAAAAATGCCTAATTCGCGTCCCCTCGCAGAAAAAATTGAAGCAACTTTTATTTATGGCGGAAATCGTAATTTCCATGAGACGAAAAGAATTTTCAATGAGCGCTTCCCGGACCGTCCGATATGCAGGTTCCTACCGAATGGCCTGCCAGGTCGCCCGATTTAACACCATTGGACTTTTTTTTATGGGGATATTCAAAACAGAAAGTATATGCAACACAGCCAGACTCTCTTTTAGATTTACAGCCAAGAATTACTGCTTTTTCTCAAAATATTAATGTTGCTCCTTTCGAAAAAATCCGTCAGGAGTTCTCAGACAGATTATTTTATTGTTTGAGGGTCAACGGAGGACATTTTGAACATTTTTTACAATAAACATTGAAGTATGCTTTCTTTGTTCTTATTTCACGAATTTCTTTTTCTTGTTAGTTTGACAGTTTGTCATATCCGCACGGATGCGTTTAATCCTATGAAATTTTCACACAATAATCTACTCGATAAGACCTTTCGAATGATGTATCACACGACCCCCCTTTCTATTTAAAAAAATGTTTCAAAATGGCGCCCAGCCGCCATCTTGAATACTAAAAGTACGTCAGTAACATCAAAAAGTAGTATTTCGACAGCAATCAAAGTATGCCAAGTTTCAAAATTTTTGATGCACACATTAAAAAAAAAGGGGAGGACCTTTTAGAGCCACACTGTATGTATTTTTTTCAATATTTGAAAGTCATCGGCGGAAAAATGATTTTAAAATATACCAAACAAATTACGAAGTTTTCTTGTAGAATTCAGTCCGGATTAAGTACCGTTTTGATATTGAGAACTCCATGAAATCATTGAAAACCACATATCCGAATGGTTTTGAGTCTCAATATACAGGGTGTCTCACGGAAAACTAGACATAGGATCGATCTGAAAATTTGGCTCAGCACATAATCGAGTATGATCTATACCCAAAAGTCGTGGCAACTTTCTTATTTTGAATGGACCACCCTGTATATTATTATTTTCTTGGATTCCTCGACTGATTCTAATCACTGTTGCTTGATATACTCCTATACTTATCGGCAGCGGTTTCCGAGATATACATTAATTTATAATATTTTCGTCGTAAAACACATCAGTGGATTGAGTTCAATAATTTCGTACTTGAAAACGGTGGAGAGTTGAAATTGCTATGCCGACTAGAGGAAGGTAGGTTTATATGGTTCCAATGGAGAAACCGATCTGAAAATATACAGGGTGCTTCAAATGTATTATTCTTTTTCCTATACACCAAAATGATAAAAAAGCTATTTTTTCAAATGGAACCCCCTGTATATTACTTGAAAAATGAAAAGACTAATAAATTTCCTTTCAAATGGTATCCCATGTTCCTATACCTAAACCTTCAGGTTCTACAAGAAAAATGCATTTGTCTAAAAAATGAATTATATTGGTATTATTGATATGAAACATAATGTAGTTGCAGTTTGCTACTAAAAATAATTTGTGATTGCTGTGTGACCTGGCAACTATAGGTTGCCCTAGAAACTACATTATGTTTCATATCGTGTATACCAATATAATTTATTTTTTAGTAAATTGCATTTTTCTTGTAGATCCTGAAGGTTTAGGTATAGGAACATGGGATACCATTTGAAAGAAAATTTATTGGCCTTTTCATTTTTCAAGTAATATACAGGGGGTTCCATTTGAAAAAATTGATTTGTTATCATTTTTGTGTGAAGGAAAAAGATTAATAAATTTGAAGCACCCCTGTATATTTTCAGATCGGTTTCTCCATTGGAACCATATAAACCTACCTTTCTCTAGTCGGCATAGCAATTTCAACTCTCCACCGTTTTCAAGTACGAAATTATTGAACTCAATCCACTGATGTGTTTCATGACAAAAATATTATAAATTAATTTATATCTCGAAAACCGCTGCCGATAGGTATAGGAGTATATCAAGCAAAAGTGATAAGAATCAGTGAAGGAATCCAAAAAAAAAATATACAAGGTGGTCCATTTAAAATAAGAAAGTTGCCACGACTTTTGGGTAGAAGCGGCAACACTGCAAAACTGAAAATATTTTTGGAATATAGATCATACTTGATTATGGGCTCAGCCAAATTTTCCGTTCGATCCTATGTCTAGTTTTCCGTAAACGTCTAACGTACCATAGACAGTGAGACACCCTGTATCTGAAAAAGCATGAAAGCGGAGATCGTATTTGAATATGCACATCGCGATCCTTTCATATGACCGCTTTCTTACCATAACCTCAAAGCTTCAGTTTTCATTTCAAATTTGAACACAAAAATGTGTTTCAATATTTTATAACTTTCAAATCAAGGAATTTGATTTTTTTTCTCTACTGATTTTGAAAAGAACATAAACAATGGTTTATACATCTATGGAATATGGACAAAATTTTCAAAGATTTATTGGAATTTAGTTGGATCAAAATCATTTTCATTGCATGATTAAAGAAAGTGTATGAAGGATTTGTGTTGAAATCATCCTCATTAGAAGATTCATGAGGATTTTCTAACGCTTCATGGCATTCTGGTGAAGGAGATCATGATATACAAAAAATTGTTGAAAAATAGTGAGACTTTTGTTGAAATTATTCAAGAGTCAATAATACTAGATTTTGACTATGGAAGGATCTGCGTGTTGAAATTTGATTTTAAATGCTTTTAGAAAACAATTTAAATGATTAGAAAAAAAGTATTTTCCAATATCTCTACATGACCATACCTTCAAATTTCATGTGACACTTGAAATAAAAAAGTTAAGGGAGGGCGACATTATGGTGGATCACCCTGTACATATAAAACCTTGCTTACTGATTTCAAAAAACTAAAATCCCTCAAAAAAAAATGTTTGCGGTGGTAACACTCCCATCCAATGTATAAATGTTCCAATCAACTAGATTCCTTCACATTTGTACACACACAATTCCATAGAAATTCCCGAGTCCCAGACAGAATTAACGTCAATCAGAAATTCAACCACGTAAACAATAGCAACATAATGTTGTCACCGAAAAAAATGACATTTTGTAACACAATACCCCGTAATAAAGACGAACAGCGAAGGAAATATAACAGTAAAGCGACAAAATTGGAATAGATATCAAAACAAGAAAACGGGGAGTGAATGGTAAAAGCGGATTGTTTTGAATGGCGCGGTAATTTTATATAGGTTTCGGCTGTTCAAAATCGACTAATTTGTGATATCGGTTACCTACGGTGTTTTTGGGAATTGGGGTGGAAATTTGACGTTTGGAAATGGGCGAGAAATCAAGAAAACGCTTTTGTGTTAATTGAGTCTTGTTATCTTGACTGACAGTTTTATCTTAGTTTGCTGGCAAAATGTGTGAATTTGATTTTTTATAAGCCGTTATTTTTTTATTGTATCTAAGGATAACGAATTGGGTGTCAGTTACTAGTTTACAAAAAATAAATCTCACAAATAAATTCATAATGGGAGTGGGACCGACTTTATTTCAAGCCGATATACAGGGTGCTAGTAAATAAGTGCGACAAACTTCCAAATGTAATTCTGCATGAAAAAATAATGACAGTTTGCTTAGTAAACATATATCCGCAAATGCTTTGTTCTTTGTTTAAAAAAATTGAGATCATCACCCGTATGCGCGCCACTGAAGAACATGAAATTCCTAATGGCATGTCAAAAAATGCTCAATAACTACTTATTAAAACCCTCTAACTTTCATTTGCATATCTCCACCGATTTCAGAGGAAATCAGAAAACCAAGGTTCCTGGAGTTTGTCGCACTTATTTACAACACCCTGTATATCGTGCAGTTCAGATCGGAATCAAAAGTATATACAGGGTGTCTCACGGTGACCGTCCATTAGAATATTTTGGAAAATAAAGCAATTGGGATTCTGGAAATTTGTATGGTGGGATCTTCATTGATGTTCTTCTCAAATGACATAAAAGCAACGTTGCACGACTTCCGGTTATACCGGAAGTAGGTATCAACTCGCTTATTTTGAATAGAACACCCTATATATTATTACATTTTTGGATTCTACGTAAAATTCTAGGCAGATTTCATGTATCATGTCCTATACCTAAGTATGAGCGTTTTTGAAATATTTCAGTTTTCATGTCAAAAATGACGTTTGAAGGTTCCTATTTGAATGTGAATTGCACCTATAAGAAAGCCTTCATTATTTAATTTGTATTGGAATTATGGTGAAAAGGACCTACTTTGAAAGATTTTTCACAGCAATATGAAAACTATTATTACAGGGTGGGCCAAAAATAAGAACAAAAATTAAATTCAGAAACGGCCAAAAATCATTTGTTTCAAATGGAAACCCCTAATTTTTAAAATTTTATCTTATTGTGCATTAAAAATAAAGGTGAGTTTGTACAAGATTGTCCTCTCCAAAACTTCTTTTTTTTATTTTTTTTTTTGAATTTTTGGAATGAACAATATTAGGTAAACTCACCCTTATTTTTATTGCACAATGAGATTAGGGGTTTCCATTTGAAAAAATTGATTTTTGGCCGTTTTCTGAATTTAATTTTTGATCTTATTTTTGGCCCACCCTGTAATAATTGTTTTTATATTGCTGTGAAAAATCTATCAAAGTAGGTCCTCTTCAACAAGAAATCCAATACAAATCAAATAATGATGACTTTCTTATAGCTGAAATTCACATTTAACACGTTCGCTGCCACTAGCTCCGTTCGGAGCCAGTCGGCTATCGTCTTGTGTGCCATCGACTCCGCACGGAGTCAGTTGTCCTGACAATTTAAATCGTTTAGAAACTCGCCGGCGTTGACGACGTTTGTTTGTTTGGTATTGTGGAATTGTCGAGTGGTGTGTTTCTTATCTTTCGGTTTGTTTCGTATTTGCCAAGGTAGGTTTTTTCTCAGCATCATTATTTAAATGTGTTTGGTTCCTGGGACCCGGCACTAACTCAGAGCTGGCAGCGAACGTGTTAAATATGAGCCTTCAAACGTCATTTTTGACATAAAAACTAAAAAATTTCAAAACGCTCATACTTAGGTATAGTACGTAGTTACGTAGAATCCAAAAATGTAATAATATATAGGGTTTTCCATTTGAAACAAGCGAGTTGGCACCTACTTCCGGTATAACCGGAAGTCGCGCAACGTAGCTATCATTTCGTTTGAAGAGAGCATCCTTTTAAACCTCACCATACAAATTTTCAAAATTCCAATCGTTTTATTTCCCGAGATATTCTAATGGACGGTCACCGTGAGACACCCTGTACATCCCAAAGATATAAAAAAAATCGAGCTCGCAAATTGCCTTAAAAAAAATAATAATGAAAAAAAAATTATTTCAAAAAAGTCTTAATACTCAATAATAAAAGAAATGATAAAAAATCCAGGGAAAAAAGCTACTTCTATGTTATGTAGTTATACTGGGTGTCCCACTAAGAATGTTTCTTGGCTGTATCTTGGAAAGTATTAGCCGTATGGCCTGCGTGAAAAAATAGCTCTTATTAGCAAAAAAAAAATTTTAGTAAAAAAAAAACTGCTTACCCGAATTTTCACGACACATTAATTAACATTCTCTTATTTCTGCGTTTCATCCCAAGTTTTCATAACCTTTGTGTACATGACTGTCATTTTGTGATTTTTTTGACATTTTGATATCCACGATTTTTCATGGTTTTTTACATGTTCATATTTAGTCGAGAAAGTTTTTGATTTTTTCACAATATTTTTACTTTTTTTTGTCTATTGGAAAATTACTTTTTTGATGAATCATACAAACATACAATTTTTGGGGTCATCCTAAAAGTGAGATTTTATTTATTTTTTTATGAATCATTTAATTCATCTGATTTTATTTTACATTCAGTGTGTACCCGAATTAAGTTTTCATAAGTTGAGGAAAACAGTAAAAAAAAGGGAAACAAAAATGGAAAACTGACTCAAACTAACCATAGCAAATAAAATGAAGTGAAAAAAAGAAAAATCAAGTTACCAAGACTAACAAAAAAAAGGGTAATGAAACGAGAAAAATCAAGTCAAAGTAACTAAAGCGAAAAAAAGCTGTTGATATACCTAGTAAAAAAATATATTGGCGAACCTTGTTAGTTTTAACTTTTGATTAAACTGGTTCTTAATACTTTTTATTATAAAGTATATAAATCCAATAAAATCTGGTTAAAGCGTTGATTGAGACTCAATCAACGGAGTGAGTGTTCACAAAAGCATATTATAACGCATACCCAGATGATTGCAACTTTCTCATCCTTTATTAGACATGTTCTATTGGAGCAAGATCTGGAGATCGGGGCGGCCATTGGATTAGATTTGGGACTTATTGTGGTCGTTGGAAGGAGATATCAAGACGTGACAGTTTTGTAACGGAAACTAGACTGTTTTTATCCCCTGATATAGAAAAAAACGTTACATTTTCCATAATTAGTCAACTGTAAATTCAAAACACAAAATAGCCCTACTTCACATCTTTTCACAAATCCATCAACGGTTACTCTATTCATCAAATTCCAAAAATTACATATCTCGAATAGCAATCAAAATTCGGTTACATGCAAATCGACGCAAAATAAGAAATAATGAGCTTTAAAGCGTCAATCACTTTGTCATATTTCCGCCAATTGACTTCCTGTCGCAAGCTTAAAGGACTTTGCATAATAGGAAACGAAATATTATAATAGCCACTTGAGAATTTACCTATTTTGGCCAAAAACGTCACAATACCGCCATGTCAGTATGTGCAGTCGAAGGGGACAAAAATAATGATTTTCTGTGCTTTCAATGATTCAATACGCCGGAATGAATGTCTTACTTCCGTTATGCTACTTGATTTTATCAGCATGAACCGCAATTGTATGTTTTTCAATGAACCGGTATATTTTTGAGTTTGAGTGACAGTGGACAGTTTTCTGCTTGATTGGTCAAATTCGACTGATACTAAACGGTTGACAAAGTAAATGCAAATATTTTCTCATGGGATTTGAACCACTTATCGCCTTTATGCTGAAAAAAACTTCAAACTAAATATACAGGAATTACCTTGTCATTGAAAATTATCTTTGCCAAAAAACCATTTGTGTTCAGTAAAAGCTTATCAACTTCCCAGAATATACAGGGTGATTTTCATGTTGGTACTTTCCTTTTAGCATAGTGTAGAATGCAAAAAAATTATTCAAATAGAATTATTTTCGAAAATGCATCGTTGCCGGGATACAGGGTGTTGAAGTTTTAAGAAAAAAATACTTTTTTTATCATAACTTTCCTATACTACTCCAGATATTTTTACAAAATTTGGTACGTTTCTTTTGAAGAAATGAATTACGTTTTTTGATGTACAGGGTGATTCTTTTTCAGCGACAGGTTGCCAGTCCTCGTAAACTATTCATCGTAGTGGCAAAAAGTTTTATTACTAAAACGGCCAAGAGAAAAACCTGAAAAATATTTTCAAGTTTCTGAAATGGTCGCTAGGGGGCGTAACAACCAACACCAAGTAGAAAAATATGATTTTTATGGAATTTTGTCCAATGAAAATATATCGATGAGCTCATTTTCGGATTTACTGACTATTTACCTACACTTTTTGTCTAAAACGTTTTTTTCCTATCTATCATAATAAAGTGGTGGAGGAAGCTCAATTGTTTTATTAAACAAACGGAGATTTCTCCCGTTTGGCTTGACCGATTTAAACGAGCTTGGGCTCATATGAAAGAGCATGATCTGCACTTCAAAAAACTTTTTTGTTTTTGATCTTTTGACCGTCGCCGTCGCCGCTAGATGGCGTTAACTGGAATGGTAGCATGTTTTTGAGTTTTTTCGAAAAAAATCAAATGTAATGGTATATTCATTTCTATATATTTCAAAAGGAGATACATTTTCCTGTAAAAAAATATTCATGATTTTTTTTCAATTTTTTTTTTGTTTTTTTTTTTTTTATAAAAAAATGTATTCCTTTTTAAAATATAAGAAAATGGATATACCATTACATTTGATTTCAACGCCATCTAGCGGCGACGGCGAATGTTACAGATTAGAAAGCAAATGAGCATTTTATAGCGCAGACTATTCTCTTTCATATGAGCCAAAGTTTGTTAAAATCGGTCAAGCGAAACGGGAGAAATCTCCGTTTGTTTAATAAAACAATTGAACTTCCCCCACCACTTTGTTATCATAGATAGAAAAAAACGTTTTTGACGAAAAGTGTAGGTAAATAGTCAGTAAATCCGAAAATGAGCTCATCGATATATTTTCATTTGACAAAATTCCATAAAAATCATATTTTTCTACTTCCTGTTGGTTGTTACGTCCCCTAGCGACCATTTCAAAAACTTGAAAATATTTTCCAGGTTTTTCCCTAGGCCGTTTTAGTGATAAAATTTTTTGACGCAAGCCTCTACGATGAATAGTTTACGAGAACTGGCACCATGTCGCTGAAAATGAATCACCCTGTACAATATTTTGAAAATTGTGGCGTTGGAACAGGATTTGTATTGAATTTTTTTAAGAAAAAAATAGTACGCCACTGTTTTTTTTTAAATAAATATTATTTTGGAAATACTCATTCACTTTGGAATTAATTTGGTCACTTGATATTTTTCGTGCGACGATCGGTATCTCGAGTGGTAGGAAAGATGATAAAAAGGCATCTTTTTCTTGAAACTTTAACACCCTGTATTTCGGGAACGAAGCATTTCCGGGCACAATTTTATTTGAAAAATTCTCTCATTTTCTTGCCTTCTAAACAGTATTGAAAGGAAAGTACCAACTTAAAAATCACCCAGTATACAAAATTATGCCAAAACATATTTAGGATGCAACTTGCACAAACCTTCTATTATTTATCAGTTCTATTAAGTACAAAGTTAACACTTTTTTCTCAAAAACTCTCAAAAAGAGGAGTTGGAAAAATTATCTATAGTTATCTTCTTCTTACATATAAATGTGGAGGTCTGTATGTTTCTTTTCCTAAGGCTTTTGAACCGTAGCACAGAATTATCTGAAAATTAGCCTCTACCCAAAGATGGTTTAGGAACAAAAACTAAAAAAAAATAAGAAATAAAAAACAAGAAAAAATTTAAAAAAATAGAAAAAAAAAAATAAAAAAATGTCTTGTTATACGGCCAGTGGAAGCAAAAAAAAAATAAAACAAAAAAAATGAATTAGAAAAAAAAAATCTGTGTTATTATTGTCTTATTTATAAACTAGCCTAAGCCCGACGCGGGCGGCACCGCGGGTTTAGGCTAGTATCTCAAAAACAAAAAGTGGAAAATATACAGGGTCGTCCCTTTAAGTTTGAGACTGTGAGAGAATCAAATTTATTTTTGACCTCAACAACGTTTGAAGGTTGTTCCAAAGTCATCTATTTTTTCTGAATATACAGGGTGTTTCATTGATATTGAGAAAAAAATCAGGGTAAGTTGCCGTGCTCAATAATAAAAAGAAAACTTCTTATAAACATGTGTCCGGAAATGCTTCATCACATAGCTACTCATCCTGTAATTTTTCCGCAATAATAATGAAACACCATACAGGGTGTTCCGAAATCAGAATGAAATATTTGAACAGTATATTCTACATTAAAAAAAAAGTTTGTTGTTTAAAAATGTCTTTAATAACGCTTTGAGAAACAGGGTGTGACTGTTTAATTTCTATTTTTGTTTCATCCAAATAAATCCCATAATAATTATGATAATTTGACAAAAATTGGTATGCAGAGTATTTTTGACATAAGAAATCAAAATCGATATTATTATGACTTTATTTTGCATGTGGCGCCATCTACAAGTATTTTTACTGTTTCAAATAGTCATAACTTTTTTGCCGAACGCTGTATCTTTTTGGCGCCCTCTAAAATTAAATAAAAAATCAACTTCAAATTTGAGTTTTTCGTCATCAATAACCACAGTATCCCGAATATCGCCCAATTTTATAAGCAAAAAAGCAAATGAACTAGTTTTTTTGACGCCCTGTATCTCAGAAACCAAGGCCTTCGAGACCCATTTTTATATGAAATTTTCGTCTTAAAACTAGTCAAAGATTCACTCCTTAAAATGTTTACAAGTCCTCAATTATTCGCTTTGTCTTGACTGTTTTTTGTTTCAAAAACTCACCGTTTGTCAGATATCGGATTGTCGCAACTTAAACTGATCACCCTGTAGTTTTTTCTCCAAACAATATCGACGCGAATAGTGGAAAAATTCAGAAAAAATTTACAGGGTTATTGATTATAAATGCCCCCCCCCATCTAACTTTTTAATTTGACGTTTTAGAAAAAAGTGTTCCAAATAAAAGTTTCATGATTGGAAATGAAGTTTTTAAAAAACATATTTTCACATATACAGGGTGTTCCAAAAAGCCTGGGCGAAGTCTAACTTTCTTATTTCATATTGATACCCTATTTTTTTATTTGATGTTTGGATTCTCCTTCAAATTTTAATCATTTTTTATGTAGCATATCATATACCTAAGTTTGATGTATAAAAAGATATTTGATATTTTATAAATTGAATAATACTAATTCATTGTTATAAAAAAGTGAAATATTTCTATGGTTTCGAAGTATTGACTCGTGTGTGTAGGATATACCAAAACTTCTCAGATTTTAAATTGATACTCAAAAAATGAACAAAAAATAAAATAACGTTTTATATAAAAAAAAATCTTTTGAATCAAATGCAGAATTATTTATACTTTGATACTTTTACACTTTAAAAGTACTTGATGACGTGACATTTTCGTCAATAAGAGCGTCAATAATTCGAAATCATAGATATATTCGACATTTTCACAACAATAAATTATTATAATTCAATTAATAAATATCAAATATCTTTTTATACATTAAACTTAGGTATAGGATATGCTACATAGAAAATGTTTAGAGTTAAAAGGAGAATCCAAATATCAAATAAAAAAATAGGGTATCAATTTGAAATAAGAAAGTTGGACCTCGCCCAGACTTTTTGGAGCACCCTGTATATGTGAAAACAGGTTATTTAAAAAGTTCATTTTCAACCATGGAACTTTTATTAGGAACACCTTTTTCTAAACCGTTAAATTAAAAAATTAGAGGGGGGGGCATTTATAATCAATAACTCTGTATATATTAATTGCCAATACTATAGACACAAATGGTCGAGAATCCTTGTGAGAAGGTTTTTTTTAATTCTATAAGATCATAAGTTTAAAAAACATGATTGTTGGATTTACACAATTATGTTCGCAGGAACTCGTTAAAACTTTGTCACAACGGCAACGACGCTTGAATCTAACTACACGCGTAACTGTCAACACAGCGTTGTCGGACTTCACTTTACTTCCCGTGAAGTGGAAAAAGAAACAATGAAACTGGGATTTGTGAGAAAAATTGATAGAAAGAATATCGGCATAAATACTGATATGAAGTTAGAAGAAATATATTTCATAAATGCCAAAACTATGGACTTTGAATGTACTGGATACAAGAGATGAAAAATTAGACATAGGTCGAGAATCTTTGTGATAAAGTTTTTTTTTCTGATTCAAATATCGTAAGTTGGAAAAACGTGGTTATTGGAATGATTGAAGAAATTCCTTAAAACTATATCACAACGGCAGCGACGCTTGAATCTAGCTACACGCGTAACTGTCAACACAGCGTTGCCGGGCTGCACTTTTCTTCTCGTGAAATGGAAAGAGAAACGATGAAACTGGGATTTGAGAACAAAATCAGTATACTTGGTGAAAAAAGTTGGATAAAATGTATATCATAAATGGCAAAACTAGGGACATTGAATGTACAGGGTGTCCCATTTTGAGTACTTTTGCGGGGTAACTCCGTTATTCTTATAGATAGAAAGTTGCGGTTCTCGCGACAGTGTGCTACTTTTTCGTGAAACTAAAGATGCCGTTAACAAAATTTTCATAGTCCTTTTAGTTTTCAAGATACAGGGCTAAGATGAAAATGTTGCATTTTAAGGTACCCCTCTTATCTAAACTATCAGATAAGTTATGGAAAATGTGAAAACTGTTTCTTATATAACTTTTTCCGTAGAACTCGATTCTGCCTTCGGAATTAGTATACAGGGTCAGGTCAAAAAGTTATCGGACAAAAATATTTTTTTTCAAGTGCATACTGTTACATATTTTTGAAAAGGTAAAAAAAGACAAATCTATGGACTATAAATATACAGGGTGTTTCATTTAAAAAAATTGTTGGGTCCGATAACTTTTTGAAAGTTATCTGATAGTTTAGGGGACCTTAAAATGCAACATTTTCGATTTGGCCCTGTATCTTAAAAACTAAAATTGCTATAAAAATTTTGTTAACGGCATCTTAAGTTTCACGAAAAAGTAGCACACTGTCGCGAAAACTGCAACTTTATATCTATAAGAATAACGGAGATACCCCGCAAAATTACCCAAAAGGGGACACCCTGTACTGGATAGAAAAGTTGAAAAATTAGACAAAATTCAACAATCCTTAAAAATTATACATATATTTTTTTAATTTATTATTTTAAGTTGAAAGAACACGGTTTTTGGATTTAAATATTTATGTTCGCAGAAATTCCTTGAAACTGTGTCATAATGGCAACGACGCTTGACTAACTACATGCGTAACTGTCAATATAGCGTTGCCGGACCTCACTTTTCGTCTCGTAGAATGGAAAATAAAACTGGAACTTGTGCAAAAAAATTATGAAAAATAAAGAAAATAGACATGAATAGTGGAAAAAGTAAGGAAACATGTATATCATAACTGCAAAAATTATTACCATCAAAGCTGCAAAATTGCAAAATTAGACAAAAGTCAACAATCACTATGAAAAAAAAAATTTTTTGAGAATTCTTAGGTTGCAACTTGGAAGAGAATCACGAATTTTGGATTTCCATTATGGTCACGAAATCTTCTCAAGACCCTGTAACAATGACAACGCTTGAAGCTTGTTACTTGCATACCTGTCGTTATTTTTTTGAATTTAGATCAAAATTGAAATCATCCTTCAAGTCACTTTGATCTATTAAATGAAAAGTTATCAAAGTATTTTGCTTTTTACTTGTTACAAAAAATTTAGCAATGGAATAAAAAGATGTTCATAATTCTTTTTTGTACAACCTACACGTAAAGTCCACTTTTCAATGCATGCAAAGCAGGCGGAAAGCCGCTAATTTTGGCAGCCGGGCCTAAAAGTACTTTCGATCCCGCGGGCGCAAAAGTACGTCGCTTAGCAACGGTTCCTTGGATCCCAACGCCTCTGAATTAAATAACCACGTGACAGTCTAGCATACTAAAAGGAACTAATCACGTGACAATCTCGGTGACAATGAATCCGCACCACAAAAGAATACGGGAACACACCTATTATAACCATGATGGACAGTTGTCACTTGTCAGTTGTCAGTTGTCTGACTTGTCAGCAGTGTAGTGCAGTGTATCGATTATTTATTTCATAATTATTCTTTTCTCAATGATTACAAACTGGTTGTACAAAAAGCACTGTTTGCATCACGGAAGAAAGATGATTTTGACTCGGCTAATATCTGCCCTCGCTTCGCTCGTGCTGCTACTTATACCCTCGTCAAAATCATCTACTTTCCGCCCTTGCTACAAAATGTACTATTTAGTTGGTTATTTTTTTTTGATAATATTTTTCAGGAAAGTTTTTCTTGAGTATTTTTGTCTTACCCCAGACTGTTTTTTACAGTTTTTGTTCCCCTGTGGTTATTTGAAATTTTTAACTAATGCAAATCATTTTTTAATTTGTTCAAAGGCGTACAGTTTTTCAAGATAATCTCCAGACTCTTAACAAATTAGTTCAAGAACTTTTTCACTTTACATAGACCTACGATTCGTTTTTTTATATTTTTTTTTTATAATTCTGAAGTTTCTATTCAATAATTAGTACGTACTAATTTGTTTCATCTTGCTACTGAGAGTAAATGATTTTTTCTATCATCATCATCATCGTCTTGGTTTTCTGATTTTTTTGTATCTCTCTAATCAATCAAGTTTTTTCATATTTCAAGGTTTTGATGGATGTTCCACACAGAATTTCTTATGTTTGATCAAGTAATAATGATAATAGTTCGACAATCTTCCTATTTTTTTTTAAATTTATTCGTTTTAATTTTTCAGGATGTACTCACTTTTTTCCACTTTAATGGATTTTTTTATTTCTACGTCCACTAATTTGTTCACTGTATTGAGTATGGTTTAAAAAAAAATAGTTTTTATTTGTTCTAGTGATTTTATTCGTTTTCTCACTTTTTAGGTGATTTTAGTGATTTTTAATTTCTATTTAAATTGTTTTCTTATGGTGATAACAAGTTTTCACCCTTTTCAGATTTTCAATAATTCTGATGAGTGATTCATTGACCTAGATAAAAAAGGGAATACCCTCAATATGAGAGGTTTTGGCACCAAAAAAATGGCGTCATGTCATTGGCAAACTAGCAGGTAACCATTTTTATAGGACCCGCAAAACTCATGATCTTTCTTCATTGAATATTTCAAATTTCACTATTGTTTATTGAATAGACAGATGTTAAATTTACACAGTGAATAAAATCCAATTATACAAGTTCCCGGACGCCATTTTTTGGTGCCAAACAAAGGCAAAATAGGTCACAATTTTGAAGTATTTCCATAAAAAATAAAAAATAAAAATAAAAAAAATACTCACCAAGTAATATTACCAGCTTCACCTGTGTTCTTCTCTTCAAAAAAAAAGAGATAAAATGGAAAGTGAGAATCTTCTTTATGTGTCAAGGCAATCAACAAAGTTAAACGAAGCTAAGAGGACATCGAGGTTGCCATATTGTGTCAACTTTATTTGTTATACACTTTATAATATTTGTGAAATCGTAGGATTTTATAATTATTATGGATTTGAGTAACCATATTTGTTAAAAAATACCCTTTAAAAATTGTGATAAGAAAAAATATCTACACATGTGAAAACATGTTAGTCTTTGAATTTTCCATTAAGCATTTGGCATCATGGCCGACATGCGAAAGATAATGAACTCAAACAACACAGTGTTGGTTCTAGTCTTCCAATGTTCTAAGTTTTAGACAGAAATCTATCCAAAATCCGCAAACGTTTTTGATTAAAAATGAAAGGCAAAAGTAATTTTCGATTCCTAGCATGACAGCAGCAAGATACACAAACGCGGTATCTTAATATTTTCCATAAAATATCCAGAGA
Organism: Orchestes rusci; assembly: GCA_958502075.1. NCBI lineage: Eukaryota > Metazoa > Arthropoda > Insecta > Coleoptera > Curculionidae > Orchestes > Orchestes rusci. The sequence goes on along the minus strand of OY293305.1, from coordinate 75,577,170 downwards.
AGGTTATACGTACACTTTTTCTAAATGCTAATTTTACTTTCTTAATTTCCCTAAGGGCAACGCCTTGTATTAACTGGGCGCCGCCATGAATATTGTTCCTGCGGCTCAAAACAAGAGCCACCCCAAATGGTATTTTCGGTAAGACGGTTTAAAAAAATGGGGTAGATAAGGTTTTGCTTTGGATTTAATTAAAAATATCTCTTTTAAATACAGATCAGGTTTCGAACAAGTATGGAAAATATTATGTACGGATTTAAGCGACGCGTTGCGTTTTTTTAAATTATTTGTTTATTAATTTCCTAAAGAGAATGATCTCTTCCACATTCAAGTTTCTAGTTCAATAATCTAGTTTTACCTTTACTATTATTATTTTCTATTTATTTTATTCAATTTGACTCCAAAAACGTGCCCATCAATCATCAAACCTAAAAAAAGGTATACCTGCACGATCAAGAATCACAAAGATATGTCAACACCTTTCGGCTAATCCCATTGAATGTTCGTGCGTTCAATGCAGGTAAAAAAATAAAAATCACACAAGCACATATCCGCGCAATTTGCTGTCCTACAGGTGCTCCAACAATCGGTTTAGCGTAGGCAATAAATTATTTGTCACTTCTTCTATGCCGATTTTTTATGTGGTGTTTCGGCAAGTGAATGCGATGATTAATTTTTTTTGGATCACATAAATAGGTAGTGACAGTGTGTCTGGAATATTTTGTTATTTTATTTTATTTTGTTTATATCATGATTTGTTTGGTTGACATTGTAGAGACTTGCGGTATACATTTATATTACTAAAGTGGCCAAAAGATAACACTGGAAATAATTTTCAAGCTCATACCTCCTTTATAGATATGGTCGGGTAAAAAAAATGATTTTTGTCTATTATTTCTGTTAGACTCAACATATTTTAACGATTAAGTTCGGGATAAAATTTAAAAAAAAAACTTTTGCATCTGCGCCCCCTAGAGGGAGAAGCGTAAACCAATCTTTCATGGCTATATTTGCTCCCAATAAACAAGTCCTCCTCTCTTGAACGAGACCTTATTTGATCAAATATGTTGGGTCTAACTGGAGTTATAGGTATTTCAATAGGTCAGACTCCACCCTTTCTTCTTGTGATGCCCTACAATCAAAAATGGATAACCAAAAAAAAAAAGGTGCAGAATTTCACGAGGAACTTCAGTGGTGGTTTTCTTTTGGCAACTTATAATGAAACATCTTTTGGTTAAATTACGCCTCCTAGCGGTGAAGCTATGAACTTGAAAATTATTTCCAGTGTTTTCTTATTCATATATTTTTTTACCGCAAGTCTCTACAATGAGTGGTTTCTGAGATACAAACGGTTACCTCGCTTATTTGGCCACCCTGTTATGATCGGACGTCGCGAGACATCTATCCAGTGTGGAAATTGGCACCGCTGTGAAATATCGATCCCATTCTCGAAGTTTCGGACGATTAGGTGTCAGAGCTTTCTAGATTGGAAGACAGTATTCTGGAGACTATGGCGGAGTTAAGGATCGTCCATTTATTAGATTTGAAAAACCCCTACAGCTATCTTCAAACTTAATATTTTTAATCAATCTCATTAGTAATTACTCGCTTTTGAGATATGAATACTTTTTCTGTCAAGATGTTGGCTCCCAGAAGATTAAACAAGCTCTTTCCAAATCTTATGAAATTTGGTTTGAGTCTATATGAGTGTAATGCATCTTTTAAAAATACTTTGTTGATTGCGGCGTTGCCGGATCTACACATTTTTCCTAGTAACTTTCTTATTTCAAATAGGACACCCCGTATACTATGTGATTTTTGAATTCTGTATGAAATTCTGAATCACTTTTATCGAACATGTTATACGTCTATTGATAATAGTTTCGTGAATATTTGTCATTTTATTAAAAAAAAAATAAAAATGCCATTGATTTTTCAAACTAGGATTTCTCAGTAACAGTAAGGGACTGAGGCGTGAAAATTTGACTGCAGTTTCTTCAAATATCAAATTACACAGACTTTTCCAAATATTTAGAGAATTTTAGAGAGTGTGTTTGAGGATCGATACAATGATAAGCTTTAGGTAGGTCCAAGAACATTCCAATAGAAAGCTATCTGGCAGATAAGCATAAACTACAAAAGTTATTGACATATTATGACCACCTCCAAAAGTTTTGAGGAGGTGTCATATGTCATTATAGTACTGATTTGTTGTATTTAAGCTAAGTTCGAATAGTCCACATCTTCAACATATTTTACATCTTCGACCGACTTCTGTCGTTTTTTTAGTCCCATCTGTACTCATCGATAACATCTTGACTTGCGTATTCCTAGTCCAAATGCGATCCGAAAAATGACATTTTCCACATCTCAATGCTGAAAAGGAGATTTTATAGATGTTGGGAGTGGGGGAATACGTTTTGTAGGTTACGTTCTGTTGTTTTGAATTTTGATTTGGACTTTTACCGTTATTGACATTATTTGATATCCAAAATGGAATGGATTGTGATTAAAAATAAAAATGGAGTCGCTAATTTAAGCTAGCATCAAAAAGCAGCGAACAAAACAAACCCAAAAAAATGTGTGGTTAGGTTACTTCTGATGTCATTTCAGGTCATTCGGCCGTTCGATTTCTGAAGATGTAAAAAATAAAATCGTCTGTCACGTGATCGAACATCCCCAGATGTCACTGTGAATTCGGATGTCGACTATTCGAACTTAGCTTCAGTCTTTGATTTAGTGATAGTTTTGTCAAATTCAAAGCGGAGCAGCACGAAATATGGAGGATGTTTTGGTCCAAATTGGACCAGACTACCAAATGTAAGGCTTACATTCAATTTCATACTTCGCTTGGCAAACGGGTATCATATGCTACCATGCACCTACATTGAATTTGGTTTCAAACTCACTTCTACGCCAAATCCAATCCTGTTAGGAAAGCGAAAATCTGTCACTCACATCTCGAGATCAAATTAAATGTAACACCTGCATGGTTCACATTGAATTTTATTTCGAAGTGGAACTGTCAAATTTCCGCTTGGCAAGCGAGAACCTTATGCTACCATCCACAATGTATTTGGCGTTGGCGTGACTTTGAACGCAAATTCAATGTGGAGGGTGGTATATGGTTCCCGTTTGCCAAGGGAAAATTGGACAGTTCCATTGAAATTGAATGTGAACCTTACAAAACTCCGGCAAAACCTTGGACTAATCAAAACATCGACTGGAATGATAGACAGATCACATCAATTACACTGTTGCCAAGCTGTGAAACATAAGATCAATCTCTGTTGAATTATTTAATAAAAAGACAAGAATCTCACAATTCCAGTGCAACTGTAGTCATTTTCCACAATTTAAATTGTACATTGTATGTTTCACGATTTCTATGTAACAATCAAATAATACTGTATATCAATTTAAAAATTTAAACAAGAGAAAATAACCGACGGTTATTAAGCGAACGTGAAGGTTCCGTAGATAACGTAACACGTTATCGGTTAATAGGGAGTTTTTGAACCCCTTATTAATTTCAACGTTATTAACGTATCCCGCTATACTAAGCATGCGCAGAAAATAAAACATTAATAACGGAGAGGACACAAAATAGTACATTTTGTATCAAGGGCGGAAAGTAGATGATTTTGACGAGGGTATGAGTAGCAGCACGAGCGAAGCGAGGGCAGATATTAGCCGAGTCAAAATCATCTTTCGTCCGTGGTGCAAACAGTGCTTCTTGTACAACCAGTTTGTAATCAATTCAAAAAGAATAATTATTTTGAAAATCAAAAATAAATAATCGATTCACTGCACTACACTGCTGACAAGTCAGACAACTGACAATCATGATTACAATAGGTGTGTTCCCGTATTCTTTTGTGGTCCGGATTCATTGTCACCCAGATTGTCACGTGATTAGTTCCTTTTAGTATGCTAGACTGTCACGTGGTTATTAGATTCAGAGGCGTTGGGATTCAAGGAACCGTTGCTAAGCGACCTACTTTTGCGCCCGCGGGCGCGAATGTACTTTTAGGCCCGGCTGCCAAAATCGGCGTCTTTCCGCCTGCTTTGAATGCATTGAAAAGTGGATTTTACGTGTAGGTTGTACAAAAAAGAGATTTTGAAACTCGTATTTAACGTTTGACGTTGTGTTATCACCATGTCAAACGTCATCATAGTGATCAGATTTGTGGAATTTGGTTTTTGATGTTTTGATTTTGATTTTGTGATATTTTTGCCAAATTCCTAGCAGAGCGAATTTTGCAATATGGAAGATATTTTGGTCCAAATTGTACCAGATTCAGACTACCAAATGTAAGGTTTACATAGAGTTGGAAAATCGTTGGTTTACATCTTATTTCACGTCCGCTTGGCAAACGGGAATCATGTAATACCATCTACATTGAATTTGTGTTCAAATTTACTTTTACTTAACGCCAAATTCAATGTGGTGGTAGTACATTATTCCCGTTTGACAAGCGGAAATCTGTCACTTCCGCTTCGAAGTTAAATTAAATGTAACTCAGGCAAAACCACGACTACCACGAGTATCATGGGCAAAACACCGACTGTATCATTCGTCATTTTTAACAATTTAAATTGTACTTTGTATGTTTCACGATTTCTATGTAATTATAAAATAATACTGTATATCAATATGACAACATGAGAAAATAACCGACGGTTATTAAGCGAACATTAAGGCTCCGTAGATAACGTAACAGGTTATCGGTTAATAACTGATTCGGTTATTTCCAGACATCTGCGCAAGCTCAGAATAACCGGCAACGTTAGTAACGGGTCAAATAAGAGCTTCAAAAACTCCCTAATAACCGATTCGGTTATTTCCAGACCACAGCGCATGCTCAGAATAACCGGCAACCATAAGCTTAGTTCGAATAGTCCGCATCCGAATTCACAGTGACATCTGAGGATGTTCGATCACGTGACAGACGATTTTATTTTTTACATCTTCAGAAATCGAACGGCCCCCCAATCGAGAAATGACGAATGACCTGAAATGACATCAGAAGAAACCTAACCACACATTTTTTGGGTTTGTTTTGTTCGCTGCTTTTTGTTGCTAGCTTAAACTAGCGACTCCGTTTTCATTTTTAATCACAATCCATTCCATTTTGGATATCAAATAACGTCAATAACGGTAAAAGTCCAAATCAAAATTCGAAACAACAGAACGTAACCTACAAAACGTATTCCCCCACTCTCAACATCTATAAAATCTCCTTTTCAGCATTGAGATGTGAAAAATGTCATTTTTTGGATCGCATTTGGACTAAAAATACGCAAGTCAAGATGTTATCGACGTGTACAGATGGGACTAAAAAAACGACAAGTCGGTCGAAGATGTAAAATATGTTGAAGATGTGGACTATTCGAACTTAGCTTTAATAAGAGCTTCAAAAACTCCCTTTTTTATGCAGTGGTTTCACGATGGCAATTTTTAATTGTTCAGGAAAAATACTTTATTTGATGACACTGTTGAACATGTAGCACAGAACTTCCAGGCCCAATCGGCTCAGACCCGAACCCGAGAATAAACAACATTCCCGATCTAATCGGTATTTGTCCAATCCAATGCGAGAATTGCCACCACTGTGGAATATCGAGTTCGACAGTATTCTGCCACCTATGAACATGAACTCAGTCGTCAAATACTCGTGAAGATGAATGAATGAATAGTTACAAAAACATAAATAAGTGAGAAAATAAATAAGTGTTACTTGTGAATACATAAATAGTGACTGTAAATAAATTAGTTAAAACCGAACACTTATTTCTATAGCGAAAAACGTTACAATACAATGTACCTAGATAATTGAAGTTGATTTACGAGTTCAAAACTTAATCATATTTTTCCGTTATTATGATACACCATCAAAACTAGTTTGAAATCGTTTAGTGATAAATATAAAACAAATACAAGGCAGGCTGTTGTTGATTAATCTTGATGTTGACAAACTACTCTGAAATACTGATCCACAAAACTTGTTCTCTAGCAGTTGAAGAACCATGGTGAATAATTAGACCCACTTTTAAATTACAAGTTGGATATTTTGATTATGTAATAATAATTAATAAAATTAATACAGAGACAGAACACAAAAATTTTATTTGAAAAAGAAGAAAAAAGAAACAATGCATGTGAGAAAAGTTATACTTGTAGGCGAGGTACCAAAATGTTGCAAGTGGCGATCATTCATGATATAAACAAATACGTGAGAAGATATTTGAGATAAAATTATTTAATTATATATTTACATGAATCCTTCTTTTTTTTGGCGAAGATACTGAGAAATAAAAAATAGATACACATTGCCTATAATATAGGCATATACAGGGTGATTCAGGAGGAAATGGAAATATTTTAAGGATATGTCCAGGAAGTCAAAATAAGCAAAATAAGCTCATATGCTCAAGTCCGATTTTTATTTGTTTCAAAGATATTTTGATTAATTGTAATTTAAAAACTAAATCAAAATTATTACAAAACTAGTAAAACAAAACAAATAGCACTAGTTCATAATAAATTTTCGAAAACATCACCTCCCACTTCGATACACTTATTTGCGCGTTTAAAAATTGATCTAGTAGCGAGTTTATTTATTTATTTTTTATTTATTTATTTTTTTTTTATTTTTTTTTTTTTAGCTTATTTTGCTTATTTTTACTTCCTGGACATATCCCTAAAATATTTCCATTTCCTCCTGAATCACCCTGTATTAATATATAATATATATATAATATATTATATTAATCATTGATGTTTTTTTGTTCACTATTTTCAAAAATAATGAACTCAAAGCATTTTGAACAACATATAATATGCTAGTTATCACGACTATAACTGAACTAACTCAAAGAAGATATAAACGACTCTAGTAGTAAGGTCATGATATGTAGTCCATTCCTTGTTAGAAAATGATATTTTTTTATAAAAACTTATCAGCTAATAAAAATAAATAATCTACCAAACTTTGCCCCTCTTATGACCTATGACTTCATGACAACACTTATTTGATATAAATTCACCAACGAAAAAATCAATTCGTAATGATGTAAAAATGTTTTTGGTGAAACAAGTGGCCATTTTTATTTTAATCACAACATGTGTGGAAAGTGCAAACATTTTGGGTATTTTCCCAATGGCAGGTCTAAGTCACTATAGTTTAAATTCACAATTGATGAAAGGTTTGATAAGGGCCGGGCATAACGTCACTATGGTTAGTCCTTATGAGATGAAGAAAGTGCCCCAAGGAGGAAACTATAAAGATGTGGTTCTGGACGGATTTGCTGAAGAATTTCAGAGTAAGTTAATCTATTGTTTGAAATTTGATGTATAATTAATATATTTTTGATGCAGAAATATTTGAAACACTAAACCTCTTCAAAAATTCTAAACAATCTATCTTTGAGAAAACTATGAATGTACGCGCATTCATAAACATCACCAACAATACACTTTTACACCCTCAAATGAAGAAACTTTTGCAATCTGAAGAAAAATTCGACCTTGTCGTTTTGGAATACTTTTTCAATGAAGCATTGCAAATTTACGGGCGTCTGTTCGACGCTCCTGTTATAATCCTGCACAGTATGGAGCCAAACTTCTATATAAACCATATAGTAGGAAATACTTCTCCCTTGTCCTATATATCACACTATTTCACCAGTGATTTTGACTATACGTCATTCTTGGACAGAGCGTATAACGTATACGTAAACCTAGTTGAACAAGCTGTTAGTATATTCTACCTTCATGTCCTGCAGGACAAAGTTTTGCACGAATCATATCCCAATTCACCTCCTGTACACGAGCTATACAAAGATGTGTCCATTATCTTGTGTAACTCTCATACTAGCATGGTGAACGCGCAACCCCTAGTGCCAAATCTGATAGAGATTGGAGGGTATTTCATCGATCCTCCTCAAAAACTCCCAAAGGATTTGCAAGAGTTCATGGATGATGCACCACATGGGGTAGTTTATATGAGTATGGGCTCAAATCTGAATAGTAAAGACATGACAAATGAAAAGAAACAGCATCTATTGAAGGTTTTTGAAAAGCTTAAGCAAAAGGTCGTTTGGAAGTTCGAGGATGACTTACCTGAGAAACCTAATAATGTGCTGATAAGGAAATGGGTTCCTCAGAATGACCTTCTAGGTGAGTCTGATGACATTTTGCACCAATAAAACGTCTAACGTTCTAGCTCATCCCAACATCAAACTCTTTATCACTCATGGCGGCATGCTAAGTAATATCGAAGCAATCTATCACGGAGTGCCACTTCTAGTCATACCAGTATTTGCTGATCAGCCTGCAAATGCTGCTAGAGCAGTGAACGATGGCTATTCCCTCAAAATACCTTACTATGATGACAACTTCAATGAAGAAACTATATCAGCTTTAGTCAATGAACTTCTTACCAATCCAAAGTATTCGGAAATTGCCAAGCATAAATCAAAGCTTTACCATGACAGGCCCATGAAACCCATGGAAACTGCAGTTTACTGGGTTGAATATGTGATAAGGCATAAAGGTGCTGGTCATTTAAGAGTCAAAGGTGCCGATATGCCTTGGTATCAGTATTATTTGGTGGATGTTTTGGGTAGTTTGGTATTTATAGTGATAAGCTTTTACGTTGTTGGAAGGACATTATTAGCAAGAATAATTGGCATCGGTTTAAACAAGAAACATAAGACTCAATAATCGTAAAATCTTTAATCTGTATATTTATTAAACGATCATTCAGTAGGCTGCATGATTTGTTCATTTCCATCAGATCCCATAATGATTTCGAAAATGCTGTGAAACTATGTACTGTGACGAAACATGTCGTAGGCGCATTCACCAGATTCACCATTAAGTGTAGAAGTAGCCTGGTACATTCTAGGGAAGCTAGATGGCGTCGCGAACATTCTACTATATTCTACAAATATCTATACAATGCTGTGCTATTCGGGCAATTTCGGGAAGGAGCCTGGGATATATATATATAAATAAGACCACCAGTTGAAAGGAATTAGTTCAGTTCTGAATACGTCGTGAAATATAAATCGTAAAACATAAATAAGCTGTGATTTTGTTTGTAAATAGTGGGTTCTGTACATAGTGACTTGTAAAATAAATTAGTTAAAGCTGAACAGGATGGCTTGTCCAGGAGACCAAAGCTTTCTCACAAAGCCAAGGAAAAGAAAGCGAGCGTTCGCAGGACAACTGTAGTGGATGATTCCTGGCAGTCTAAGGCGCTTCGCGAGGACCAGGAGAAAGATCTAGATCTAAAGCTCATCATTGGATGGAAGCTAGCAGGCCAACGACCAACTTGGCAAGAAGTCGCACGATTTTCAACTGCAGTGAAATCCTACTGGGCTCAATGGGACTCACTGGTTATTAGCGACGGCATCCTGATGAGACTGGTGAAAAATCTGGATGGCACGAATCGGAGGCAGATAGTGGTTCCTCGGAGCAGACAGACCGAGGTGATGAGAGAGATCCATGATGGCGTCACGGGTGGACATCTGGGAGTAAACAAGACGATGGGAAAGCTGCGGGAAAGGTTTTTCTGGATCAACTGCCAGGTCGATATCCGGGAGTGGTGCAGAAAATGCGCCGTTTGTGCTGCAAACAATGGACCACAGAAACGCCCAAAAGCTCCTATGCGTCAGTACAATGTGGGAAGCCCGTTTGAGGGGATCGCCATAGATGTAGCTGGACCATTTCCTGAGTCGAACGGAGGAAATAAATACATCTTGGTCGCCATGGATTACTTCAGCAAGTGGGCTGAAGCGTATGCCTTGCCAAACCAGGAGGCGGCTACCGTTGCCGATGTCTTGATTAAGGAATGGTTTTGCCGTTTTGGTGTCCCGTTGGAGCTGCATTCGGACCAGGGCAGGAACTTCGAATCGACGCTATTCCAGAATGTCTGCGATATCTTGAAGATCAAGAAGACAAGGACAACGGCGTTGCACCCACAATCCGATGGCATGGTGGAGCGAATGAACAGGATCATCAACCGACACTTGGCCAAAGTTGTCTCTGACCACCAAAGAGACTGGGACGAACACCTCCACCTATTCCTATTGGCATACCGATCTGCAGTTCATGAATCCACAGGCGAAACCCCATCAAGGATCATCATGAGCTCCTCCGGCTGCCCTGCGACCTGAAGTTTGGCTATCCACCTGGTGAAGATGTCGCTGGGGAAGACTACGCAAGCAATCTTCGAAGAAAGATGGACGACATTCATCAACGAGTCCGTTTGAACATCCAGAGTGCCAGCGACCGGATGAAGGAGGCCTATGACGTAAACGCCGAGAAAGGCGGGTTCCAGGTTGGGGATCTGGTTTGGCTTCACAACCCACAGAGGCGACGTGGCTTCTCCCCAAAACTGCAAAGTTCTTGGGAGGGCCCGTATGAGATTCTGGAGCGAATCAATGACGTCGTCTACCGGATAAAGAAACTACACGAGGGAAGCCGAGGATTGTTCATTTCAACCGTTTAGCTCGGTATGCTGGAAACCATGAAGATCAGGACGCTGAAGTGAGGCAGATCAGGTCACTCAAGAAAGACATGTCATTGGAAACTTCCATGTCTCTACACTCCAATGGCCAGAAAGTCCAGAATGGCGTTGTCCAAGAAAGGCAGCTGGATTTGTTCAAAGCACCGGCCGAATATTCGTTGGCTTACTGGGTCACTGAAGACCTTGGTATGAGGAGTGGTCTTGCTGCTGCTTTCAAGCAGAAATTTGGACAACTGGAACATCTACGACGACAAAAACCAGAGGTGGGGAAGGTACTAGAAATCATGGAAGGTACAAGACATCTGTTCTACCTTGTGACGAAGAAGCTTCCACATCATCTGACCACCTACAGTGATGTCTTGAAAGCCCTCAGTCATCTTCGTGACTTGATGCTCTCACATGACCTGACCCATCTGGCAATTCCGAAAATGACGAACGACCAACTGGACTGGAGAGTAGTACGGAGCATGCTGGAGGTAATCTTCAAAGAAAGTGGCATTGACATCCTGGTATGCTGCTATTCCGTCCGGAGGACAAAGCAAAGGACAGTGTACTGTTATTTTCACCAAACATCACACTGCCGGTTTGGAGACAGTTGCCGATACCGACATGAGGGCAACTCGGGACAAATTGTCTTAAGAAGGGGGCAATGTGACGAAACATGTCGTAGGCGCATTCACCAGATCCACCATTAAGTGTAGAAGTAGCCTGGTACATTCTAGGGAAGCTAGATGGCGTCGCGAACATTCTACTATATTCTACAAATATCTATACAATGCTGCGCTATTCGGGCAATTTCGTGAAGGAGCCTGGGATATATATAAATAAGACCACCAGTTGAGAGGAATTAGTTCAGTTCTGAATACGTCGTGAAATATAAATCGTAAAACATAAATAAGCTGTGATTTTGTTTGTAAATAGTGGGTTCTGTACATAGTGACTTGTAAAATAAATTAGTTAAAGCTGAACAGTGTTTTCTATAGCGAAACTCGTTACAGTACTATGTTCAAATTTTAACAAAATAACCGGTACATACAGGGTGACAATTTAAAAAGGACCAGCATTTGATTGTGTCCAAACCAATGACAGTATGAAGATTTAGCAAGACACGTCAATTTAGATATCGAGGGGGACAACTTTTGAGGTATCTATTAATTTTCTGGATCCAACCCCCTTACCCCCAGGGTAACTTACCCTGAAATTTCAAATAGCAGCCTCCATTTATTCCGCGATTTTTGAAATATTCATGCTATTCTTGATAAGTTGCATAACTTTTTTTTAAATTGGACTACATAACCACAATTATTTTCCAAACGGACAGCAATAATTATAGATTCTTAAACTGATGACGGTATGGAGATTTTGTGAAAGATATCAATGCAGATATCAAGGGGGACAACTTTTTAGATGTTAGCTGTCATATTACTTTCAACCCCTTAACTTCCAGGGCGCCCACCTCAAGATTTTGAATGAAAACTCCTATTTCTTTCGTCATTTTTGAGTTCCTCCTGTATCTCTAGATATAGATTCCTGTTTTTTTATTGGAATTCTCAATTTCACAAACAGAACAATTGTGGGGTTATGTACTTTATTTTTGAAAAATAAAGTGATGTAGAGTAGCTTATTGAGAATTACATGAAGATTTAAAAAATCGCGGATTGAGTGGAGGCTGCTATTTGAAATTTCAGGGATAGCTACCCTGGGAGTGAGGGGGTTGAATCCAGAACATCGATAGATACCTCAAAAGTTGTCTCCCTCGATATCTAAATTGACGTTTCTTGCCAAATCTTCATACTATCATTGGTTTGAATTGAACACAATCTGGACCTTTTTAAATTGTCACCCTGTATAAAAACATAGGGAGAGAATATAGCATATGGAGGCAAAAGGATGTAAATATTGTTGCAGAACTGCTTCGAAAAATGTTAAAAAGTCCATTCATTTTCAAATTGCCCGCGCCAACGCATGGCAGCCCTAAGTAACAGTTTGGCAACCCTACCGGCTTGGTACAAGGTTCGGCAACCCAATTATACATACAAATTTGTTGACAAATTAATGGCAGAAGTTATCTTGGTTGCATAATATCCAACAAGAGTTCATAAGTCGACTTGTGTTTTCGATTCGACAGAGTTGGCACATTGTGAGAGTCAATGACGTCATCGACTCTAAATTTTTCGAGGGGGCGGAGCGAGTGCTCAAATCAGAAGCCCTATTATAAATGAATATGGGGTAAATAAATATTTACAAAATACCCACCTTAAGTTTAACCACCACAACCTCCATGATTCTGGTGACACTTGAGAGCCTCTTCACATAACTGAAATGTATAACAAAATGGCGGCCGGTAATAAACCTAGTTACCAAACTTATCAGTGGAGTAAAAGTTGTGACAAACTTAATCCCATAATTGGATTTTTTCTTAAAATCGAGTCAAGATAGAAAAGCTGTCAATAATTGGTAAGGTGTTTGGTTCTTTACCTTATTAAACGAGCGGGAAATGGTGGATATTACTCTCGAGGATGAAGTTTGCGCTACGAGCCGTAGGCGAGTGACTAATATCCATTTCCCGCGAGTATAATACTATACTTTTTCTATGATTATCCAATAATTGAATAATCATATAATGAAATATTTAATTTCATTTGGACGGCACTTTTTGACAACTACTTTACTTAAAGTGAGGTTATGTTGTTAACACAATGTGACAATGACTATAAAACAAGTATGGATGGTCAAATGGGCTGTTTCAAAATGATGTATTTGAAGCTTGACATTTTGTCGAATATTCTGATTGGCTCCAAACAGTGGAGTAATGACATTAGATCATTTCATTGGTTACAAACAATTGAGTAATGAATAAAAAGTCACTGGTATGAGTAACGAGTTACAATAACCAATAGAAAGTGGATGTATAATACATCTATTATTGAATATTCATTGAAAAACATCTTCATTTTTATATTAAATAAAATGACTTGGTAATCATACGGCAGTTGGCCAAAAACATAAAAATTTTCAGATCCATGAATCATCAGAGAACTTTTTTCAAAAACGTTTTCCCTATATAATTTCAACACGCCTACAATTGCCATTATAAAACATAATAACATATCCGCGAAGGAATTTCAAAAACCTTATATGAGGATTCAAAAGAAATTAATTATCAAGAGAAAAATAGAAACAAAGACAAATAAACCAATGAATAAAATAACTATCACTATTACTTATACATTTAGATTGTACTTTCCTCTCCCAACTCCCTAACGGGTACTGGTCCAAGCTAGTACACGATAAAAGAAGATTGGGATAGAGATCTAAACTAACCAACAATATATTTATCCAGGGTGAAACAATGAAACAAACTCTCTGTCAAATATTTCATTCACATTCTTTCACATTTATTTGAAACACAATGGATGTTATTTATAAAGCACTCTAGTAAATGCTTATATAGACCTACTTGAGTTTATAAGGTCATTTTGTTAAATCCAGTGGCGTGAAATCTTCTCGAATATTGAACCAAGTTGAAACTTTTATGACACACCTTGTATCAATCTGTATCCTGTATCAAAATTGCAACATTGGAATCTTGGTTGATGACGAATCAATGCCAATTTTTAAATTTGACATAAATTGGTCTCTAAAGGTAGTCTACTATTGAAACAAAAATTTTGAAAGCTCTTTAAAAAGTACGTCTATGAGTTATGATTCTTCATAGACCTGAAAATATATCTCCAGCGATATTTTTTATTTGAAGCATTGTTAGACAATAATTATCTAAAGCAAAAATCAATACATACATTTATAATCTTATCAAGGGTTTTGTTACCCCTCAGACCAGAAAAGTGGCAAAAATTGAAGAAATTTTAGTATAAAGAAAAATTGATCCAGTTTGGTTAGAGTTGGGATAAACTTTCAAGCTGATGCCATTTGTCCTCAACATATTGGCGATGGCAAATCAAGATCATCAGTTGCATTTGACACCTTCTATGCGTTGGTCATCTGAAATACATTATTCCTTTGTAGGAGAGGTCGATAGGTCTTCCAAAAAAATCATGATTTGAATAATTCCATCATTAATCCTGAAGGCTACTTACTGGGCATAGAACGTTATAATTTTGAAATGAGCCCTTGTTCATTGCGCATGTATTAAATTGATGAAATATTTTCCATTCGCTCTTTGCCCCACGACAAATTGACGATGTTCAATGTATGGTGGATGCGCATATAACGAGTGCACTTCATGATCTCACGAATGGACAATTTGCATACATTTTCAAGTGGCTTGATGTTATATAGGTATTATGTATTCTTAACAATATATAACAAAAATATAATAAATAAATTAAAAAGAGAACGCAAATTTCACTGTATGATCGGAAACGGGGCGGGGCGAAACAAGCTCTCGCGAGAGAGAGTGTCATACAGTCATGTACGCCAGACGGAGATAAATAATGTACTCTGTGACGTCGTGAATGTTGATTGGCATTCTTCAATCGATGATAAGTACAATAATAGAGGTCGTAGGTTTATTTTTTAAACATCAATGTTAATCCTTACATTTTTCATATCTCCCAAAAATATGCAAATTGTCCATTGTACAAATGAAGGAATTATCCAACACTGAAGGTGTTGGCCTTTTATTTTAAAAGGGCAATCAGTCCCATGTGTAAACTTTGTGTTAGCATCACATACAGGGTGGTCCAACGAGAATCCCACTCTTATTTATGACTTTCCTGGTATATTTTGGGAAAAGCGCTCGGACACGTCAATTTTTATTTTTAGGGGGATGTCTTTTCGTGTATTACTGTATAATACAGGGTGTTCCAAAAATAAGATATCGCATTACATTTGACATTTTTAAATGAAAACCCCCAATTTTTTTTCTATTTTTGGATTCTCCATGAAGTTTTTAGTAACTTCTGTAAAATACAGTTTATACCTTTCTTCAACCGTTTTAAAGTTATTTGAATTTTTCATAAAATTCACCTCATTTAATTTAATACTGATAATAATGGATCGTACGGAAAAAAATAATAATAACGGATACCAGCAAGAAATAATAGAAAATGAGGTTATATAATCAAAATTACCTACCAGTCAATTCTAACCAATCATAGGCTTGCATTTTATTATGTTGCTATGGCAACGACCTAATTTTATCGGAAATCACCCTGCTCATAATCACGTGACTGAAAGATTAATAAGTGGAAATCTCCCTGGCTTTGCATCTTTGCATGTAGCTCCCATATGATTACAGTGTTGCCGTCCCCACTCTCCCTAACAATCCCAACCCAACCCAACTTTCACAGACAGAGATAAGGCAAACGGCAACACTGTGGTTGGTGCATGGGAGCCACATCCAGCCGCGAGTGCTTGACAGCTGTTAAAGACAATGACAAATATTTTTGATAAATGATTTATTTTCAACTTCCAATACAAAGTTGCAATGTTATCAATTATGGACAAGATAGGTTATAAATTCCAAATGTTTTATAAAATCCTGATTTCCTTCTTTCTTCCTCAATGGCGAGTAGAGTAAGGAGCCGTTGGTTTCTTCCACTAAACGCGAGGTGAGTCCTGGGTTATGTTTTTTCCAATGATCAGTTTTGGCATGAAATTTTCTTGCCGAATCTCCCGCGAGCTCGGATTAAAAATCCGGAAATTTGTTCTCGTTGCGAATTTTTCAAGAAAATTCGCGACTCGACAAAATTTCCGGAAATAATTTGAGCTCCAGGTAGAGCATAAGTGAAAATTTTCTTAATTTCCAACAAGATGGTGCACCACCGCACTTCGTAGCTCCTGTACGACAGTTTTGGGACACCCATTTTCCAAATCAGTGGATCGAACGGCGCGGCCCCATTGAGTGGCCACCAGGGTCTCCGTACTTGAGTCCTTTAGATTACTTTCTTTGGGGACATTTAAAAAGTAAGGTTTCTAGTACGAAGCCAGACTCCATCCAAGATCTTCGGGAGCCGATCACGGCGGAATGCAGACAAATAACTCCAGAAATGTGTGAAAATGTTAGGAATAGATTTGAGCAAAATCTTTATTATTGCATGAAGGTAAACGGACACCATTTTCAACATTTATTACCACATTGACTTTTTGACACATCAATTTTTGTTTAAATGTTTTAAATAAACGGTTGAAGATAGGTATAAACTGTATTTGACAAAAGTTACTAAAAACTCCATGGAGAATCCAAAAATAGAAAAAAAAAATGGTGGTTTCCATTTAAAAATGTCAAGTGTAATGCGATATCTTATTTTTGGAACACCCTGTATTATACAGTCATACACGAAAAGACGTCCCCCTAAAAATAAAAATTGATGTGTCCGAGCGTTTTTCCCAAATTATATCAGGAAAGTCATAAATAAGGGTGGGACCTTTTCGTTGGGCCACTCTGTATACAGGGTGTCCGGGAAAATGTGGGAGATCTCTCGGATTCAGATAGAACATTAAAAAATAAGATGACAAGTTCCCATAAATTTTTTTCCTAGCGGCCCTCCCTACGGAGATACGGCCCCCTAAAGGACCCCACTGGAAATCGGTTTTTCTTGAATAACTTTTAAACGACTCAATATAATTCAATGAAAATTTAATATGATGAACAGTAGTAAGGACCTCTCAAAATACTTCCCTTAAAACATAATTAGCTTGTTTAGTTTACCAGGGACGGACTAGATTGTACATTTTAGCGCTCAAATTTTTAACACCCTGTATGATAAGGAGTTAAAAAAAAAAAATTGGATACCTTGAACATTAAGCTAAAGAAAAGGTACTCTTGTTCATTGTCGATAAAATGAACCATTTTCGAGAAAAAACAATTTTTATTAAACAAAACCTCGAAAAAAGCCATGACGAAGTGGTGCTCTTGACGAAATTGTGAACCTAACGCTAGGAAAAAATTTTATGGGAACTTGTCATCTTATTTTTTAATATTCTATCAGAATCCGAGAGATCTCCCACATTTTCCCGGACACCCTGTATATTGCAGGGAGCATCAACCGATAATTATTTTTATGTAAACATGAGGACAAAGAGTGACTTGGTGAAAGACCACTCAGAAAATGTGATGGCAACACAGCAACCCCCTTAGTCTTGAAGTTTTGGCCATCTCTATCTCAGCAATATCTCAAAAAATGGTATGAGTGTCCTGTTATAACTTGGTGCATATTTACTGCTGAATAACAAAAAGATCGAAATATATTTGGAAATATATTACTCGAGTCCTGATAAAGAGATAAAATTTACTTGATGTATGAAATGTGTGACTTGGTGGTGAAACAGACTTGACATCAAGAAGCACAAGTACGTAATCGTAGAAAGATGTATCTGTTCTTATCAAAAATAAAAACTTATTAATCAAAATAACCAATTATGCGTGTATTGACTGTATCAAACTTTGGCAGTCTTATCAACACCTTTGACCCCAATGTGACAGCACAAATTTGATATAAATCTTACCAACGAAGAAATCACTCGGTAATCACGAAAAAATGTTTCTGGTAAAACAACTGACTGTTTTCATTCTGGTCACAACATGTGCGGAAAGTGCAAACATTTTGGGTATATTCCCTATGGCGGCACTAAGTCACTACAGTCTAAATTCACAATTTATGAAAGGTTTAATAAGGGCCGGGCATAACGTCACTATGGTTAGTCCTTATGAGATGAAGGGAGTGCCACAAGGAGGAAAGTATACAGATGTGGTTTTGGACGGGTTTGCTGAAGAATATCAGAGTAAGTGAATATATTTCATTCAAGCTTTATGGAAAGTCATTTTTTTCATTGTAGAAATATTGAAAACCTCAAACTTCTTCAATAGTCCTTTACAATCTACTCTGGAGCAAATCATGATTTATAGTCCATTCATAAACGTCTCTAAAAATACGCTTTTACACCCTCAAATGAAGAAACTCTTGCAATCTGGTGAAAAATTCGACCTTGTCGTATTGGGATACTTTTTCAATGAAGCTCTGCAGATTTACGGACGTCTGTTTGACGCTCCTGTTCTACTTCTCCATACTATGGAGCCAAACTTCTATGTTAACCATATAGTAGGAAATACGTCTCCCTTATCATATGTAGCACACTGTTTCACTAGTAGTTTTGACTATACGTCATTCCTTGACAGAGCTTATAACGTATACGTAAACCTAGTAGAACAAGCTGTTAGTGTATTCTACTTTCATGTCCAGCAGGACAAAGTTTTGCACGAAGCCTATCCCAACTCACCTCCTCTACACGAGCTATACAAAGATGTGTCAATTATCTTGTGTAACTCGCATACTAGCATGGTGGATGCGCAACCCCTGGTGCCAAATTTGATTGAAATTGGAGGGTATTTCATCGATCCTCCTCAAAAACTACCTCAGGATTTGCAAGAGTTCATGGATGATGCCCCACATGGGGTGGTTTATATGAGTATGGGCTCAAATCTGAAGAGTAAAGACATGACACATGAAAAAAAGCAGGATCTTTTGAAGGTTTTTGGAAAGCTGAAACACAAGGTGGTTTGGAAGTTCGAGGATGACTTACCTGAAAAACCTGACAATGTGCTGATTAGGAAGTGGGTTCCTCAGAATGATCTTCTGGGTAAGTCTGATGAAATCATTTTGCACCAGTGAAACGTTCTACTTTTCAGCTCATCCAAACATCAAACTATTTATCACTCATGGAGGCAGGCTTAGTACCATGGAAGCCATCTATCATGGCGTTCCACTTCTAGCTATACCAGTATTTGCTGATCAGCCTGCAAATGCTGCTAGAGCAGTGAACGATGGCTACGCCCTCAAACTACCCTACAATGATGACAATTTCAATGCAGAAACTATATCAGCTCTAGTCAATGAGTTACTCACCAATCCAAAATATTCGGAAATTGCCAAGCATAAATCAAAGCTTTACCATGACAGGCCCATGAAGCCCATGGACACTGCGGTTTACTGGGTTGAATATGTGATAAGGCATAAAGGTGCTGGGCATTTAAGGGTCAAAGGGGCCGATTTACCTTGGTATCAGTATTATTTGGTGGATGTTTTGGTTGGTCTAGTCTTAGTTATGATGATTAGCTTATATGTAGTCAAAATAACTTTAGGGATTTTATTTGCGAAAATATGTTATTCAAATGAGAAACGGAAGATCCAATGATTATAAAAATCATATTTGTACAATTGATTGAGTATAATCTGTGTAGATTTTGATATCAGATTGCATTCCACCTTGTACTTCGAAATTTTTATAAAAATAAATTTTGGTCTTGGAGATTGATATTGTCACAGTACTATTGACTTTATTATTATCGGGTGCACAAAGTGCTAAGATTTTGGGTATCTTCCCCATGCCTTCTATTAGTACTAGTCTTCAAGTGCTGGACAATGGTAAGCCCTTATTCCATGAATATCACTCCTGGTTCAGAAAACTATACAGAGGTTGTTTTGGATGGATTTGATGATACATTTCATGGTGTATACTTGTACCTACGTTGATTGGGGCGAGTTCACCATCATCACCATTCTGCAAAACTAGTCGAATAAGAGACTGAGCATAATGTGATGAATAAATTTCTTGTACAGGGTGAGGCACAAAAACTCCCCACCCAGGTTTTCTTAGGTGTTAGATGATCACACGTCAATTTTTGTTTTCTAAGGGACACATTTATTTGGTATTTGATTCGATTTCGTTGAATTCGTGATAAAATATGCTATTTTAATACTTTTTTTACATGCGATATAAAAAAAAACATATCTCTATAATTAACGTTAGAAAAAAATTAAAACGGAATCGGCAAATTTCGGTTTTTTAGGCATATCTTCAGAAATACTCGGTATATTAAAACTTTCTAAACGGCATATTGTTGAGCGTGAAATGTGCAGCTTTTCTCCAATTTAACTATCTTTATATCTCGTTTGGTTTCCAAGATCCCCATGATAGACAATCTTATCTTGGACACACTGTACAGGGTGGACCAGAAGTAATGGGACATACGGTAACAGAAGATTCCTCACACAAAAATATTGCGATAGACCTCAACTTGTCAAATCTGAAAGTTGATATAAACAGAGATACAGGTTGCCAAAGTTGAATTTGAATTTTTGATGTTTTCAAATAACTTTTGAAATGATCATGTTATTTTGATGAAATTTCGTATATAGGGGTTGTTTGACATGCAAAATTCAAATCTGGCCTTGGTATGAGTCTTACATGTAGGAGGCGCCACTTACACATCTTTCCAGTCATTCAAATAGTTATACATTTTTTGTACGCACTAGAACATTATTTTTTAATTGAAGGTACACTTTGTGAAAGTCGATTGGAGTGACCTTTTTCAAGATATTTGGCCTTGAAGTAATCAATGCAATGTTGTTTCGAATGAAAAATTTTGAAAATTAACCTAGGGGTCAGAGGGTTTGTAAGTGGCGCCCCCTTTAATGAAAAACCAATTCCGTTCTCAGATTTGAATTTTGCATGTAAAGAAATCCCCATATATGAAATTTCATCGATATAACTTGATTATTTCAAAAGTAATTTGAAAAAATCAAATATTAAAATTCAACTTTCGGAATTGACAGGTTGAGGCCTATCGAAATATTTTTGTGTGAGGAATCTTCTGATACCGTATGTCTCGCTAATTCTGGTCCACTTTGTATATACTGGGGCGAGTTCAGAAACGTCACACCCGGTGCGAGTGTGATCCAAATGTCAAACCCTAACCGTTCAGATATGGCAAGCCGTTTTGCTTTTTATTTAACCCTGCTCATAAAGTATCATCAAAACTGTTTGTTTGACACTTCATAAACACAGATGAATAAAAAGTAAAACGACTTGCCGTATCTGAAGGGTTAGTGTTTGACACTTGGATCACACTCACACCGGGTGTGACGTTTATGAACTCGCCCCTGTATGTGTACAGAGTGACCCATTTGCAAGCGCAACATTTGTATTTATGGATTGATTTTGAAGATTTTTTTTTAAATGTAAAGAGGAAAGGTGTATTTTAAGGCCAGACGGCGCCCAGTTTTTTCAAAAATCAAGACCTAGTTCATATTTAGAGGCTGAAAAATCCAGAAAGCATATTAACGATACAGATCCATTTCAGGGTGTGACGAATCCAGCGGCGAAGGCAGACTTCTCAAAAAAAAAGTCGCTAATATGAATTTTGAATTTTTCAGCCTCTAAATATGATTCAGTAGGCGTTGGTTTTAGATGGTACTCAAGAAAATACGAGTGCTCAATAAAAAATACGATCAAGTCACCTCCGGATTTCTTTTTCTGTCATGAACGTAGGTCGTGGCTAGTTTGTATGGTTTGGCATCATGGCATCTGTGACGAATAGAAAGTGAATGTCATGTCATGTCATAATTGCGATGCATGTTAGCCAAGACATACGTTTTTTGAAACAATTGCGACCCATAGGTGACTTGATCGTATTTTTTATTGAACACTCTTTGAATTATTTTTAGTGTATGTATTTTTTATTTGAAATTTAACTCAATGCCCTACCACCATATAATGTCTGTAAAAAAGTAAAATTCTTTAGTGATTTACATTTGTGTTGTTGAGCAAATGTAAAACCACTCAAATATTGAATTCAGTTTTATATAAGAGTCTGAAACAATTTATTAATTTATCACAGAACATTAGAGACTGTGATAAATACACTACTTGATTCTTTCAAAAGACTGCTTGAACACAAGTGTCAAAAATGTAACTTACTTTGTGCCATTTATATTTTATATTTTATAATACTGTCATCTGTCTATTTTCATTATTATTTTTATTACTTTAACGAATATATATTTTCAAATTTGAACTTTTTTATAGCATTAGCTGAAAAAACGTATATTTGATTTGATTGATAATTTTTGTCGTCTACCGTATGTTTAAGTGACGGTGTTCATCACCACTGAAGTCAAATCATTTTTTTTCTCTTGAGCAGCAAAAATACCGTTTATCCTGTAATTTTATGATCTAAAAAATTGCTATGTTCTTTAATTTGACGAGCAGCTATAATATATAATACATAGAAGTGGCACATCCGCTATAATTACCAAAGGGGACATAATGGACATTAAGTTGAACATAAATTATATTTTTTGTTCCAGAACGAGTTTCAAAGTTGAATGTGCTCAAGAATACGGTCTCACCGCTAGCTTTGCGAACCATTTTCTTTATGCCAGAAGTCAACAAAACCCTACATCACCCAAAAATGAAGAACCTTGTAGATTCCAAGCCGCAATTCGATGTATTGATTTTGGAACAATTTAACAACGAAGCTTTGTATATTCGCATATTTTCAACATTCCGATAATACTTTTGAGTACTATGGGTCACTGTCCATGGATTAATAGAGTTGTTGGCAACCACCAGCTATTTCCTACATTCCCCATTTATACTTAACAGAAGCTAAAGGTGAATTTGATCTGGCCAAGAGATCTAGAAACTTGGTGGCATTCATTGCTAATTTTTTTATACGAAACTTTTATGCATATCCCAAACATAATCAAGTTAAGAACTTGGTTTACCCCAACACTCCTTCAGTGCAAGAGCTAGCCAAAAATGTATCTATTGTGTTTGGTAACTCCCATAAAAGCTTTTTGGATCCAATTCCCATGGTACCACACATGATCGAAGTTGGAGGGTATCTCATCGATCCTCCTCAAAACCTCTCTCAAGATCTGCAGATGTTTATGAATGATGCTCCTCATGGAGTTATATACTTTAGTATGGGGTCTAATAATAACTACTCACCTTGAAAAATAGTATATTGTATACCTAGGCGGTAAAGTGGCATTTTTCCAGGCTGAAAAAAGTGTACGGGCGAGCTTTGGTGATTCCGGACACTTCTTGAAGCCTGGAAAAATCACTTTATCGCCCTGGTCTACACATTGTTTTTCTGCTGGCACTGGCACCCTATTATACCTAACTGTAGATAATAATACTTACTTTAAAAAATACGAAATAGCATCCCAGCAAACATGCCATGACGGCAATGTAATTTTATAGTGATGGTATTGCCTGCAATTCTCATTGGCAATGTACAGGCAGTTATCACCTGGGGAGTATCAATTTGGCCCGCCGGCCGTCATTCGGCCGCAAGGCATTTTGCTATGATGGATAGATGATGGCAAATCACTACTTCACCATCAAATATGTCAAGGAGTGAAAAAATAACACCACCAATTCAGTGCATTATATTTATTGGCATATTTCAGTTCTAATAAAGAGAAAATGTGGTTAAGAAAACAATAACTAAAACGAAATGCCATTCCTGGTTTGTGCATCCACCTATGCCAGGCCTTCAAAGACAACGTGAAATTGTTGACTGGAAGTGGATTAGCCTTGACTGAGTCTGCAATAAAAAAATGGAGATTTCATTTTTAAGTGCTCGAATGGCACATTTTAGCAATGTTTGTTGAGCTGATGAACGCCTACCTATGCTTCATACTCATACTATTGTTGATATAAGTACAGGAAATCAAATACTAGAAGATGATACATAGCCAGTTGATGCATCTATATACAGAGTGTCCCAATATTCAACCGACAAGGGTTAAGATGTGATAGAACTCGCATTTTTATAAAACTTGAGATGGGGACTTACAGCCCTAAAGTGCTTAGTTTTCAAAATACAGGGTGCCAAACTTTTATTTTTTATTTCAATTTTTGTCAATTATTCCTCATCAAGACGGCACAGCGATACGAAATTACGCATGGGAGGTATCTTTATGACGAGAAATCCAAATTCATTAACGGTTCTGATATCACCAGTAGGGGGGCGCCACCTACGGCACATCGAGCTCATCTAGATTATCAAAGCTTTTTTCCAGTTTGGTGCATCGATATGAATATTGAAAAAATTGATTCTTCAACCTTTTTTACGTCAAAAAGGTGTATCTTGTTTGAGTCTCTAGTGTTAACCGTTTTCGAGATTGCCTTCATTGAAATTTCCAATGCAACGGAATGAATTGGAAAAAATTGCAAAAAAAAATGCACTTTAGGGCTGTATGTCCCCATCTCAAGTTCCTTAAAAATGCGAGTTCTATCACCTCTCAAGCGTTGTCGGTTGTATATTGAGACACCCTGTATATATTCAAATATAAAACGTGAAATTCTTGCCACAAATAAGTCGAACGATACCACTTAAAGCATGAAAGCTGATCACACTTTTAAATGTTGATAACTGAGCCAATTCGTGTTCAATGAAGTTCGGATATAACACTGATTCTTTTGTAGCATGCATGTAGCTTTTAGTGTTCATTATCCTCAACAAGTAATTCACTAATAACCACCTATACCATGTGAATGAATTTGTTTCAATTCAATTCGTACTTATTCAACACCCACTGCACGAATAAACATGTCATCGAACTTTGAAACGAACGAAAACTGGGATCTGCGTCTGCGCATTTGTCAAATGTCAATTGTAGACAGTATGAAAGTATAAACCCTGTACATTCCATGGATTAAATATAACGTATCGTTTCATATTTACTTATTAATTGATAAAAATGCTTTACATGTAGATCACCAGCTAATATGTGATTGAACATTGCTGTATTCAAGGCTATCAATAGCATTGGCTATTGTGTGATGAAAATGTGTCTTGGATTTACAGGCATCTTGAAAATTTGACATTCGCCTTTTTATAGGTGATGTCGTGCCAATATATTTTTTTTTATTTGACAAACAATGCATTTTTGCAGTTTTTAATATTTTGCAAATAATGCACAAGCAATAATTAAAGATATTGACCCCCCCTCTAACTCATTTTTAACAAAGTCTACAGAAAAAAGTTTGTCACAAAAGTTGTTGGTATTATACTAAATTTTTAAAATCTGGCAGTATCATTTATACAGGGTGTCCCAGAAGCTTTCCACAGCACCCAGCTTTGAAATTTCAAATGGGACGCCCTATTTTATTTTGTTTTTGGATTCGTCATTGAATCCTAATTCAAATTTGTAAAAGGTATATATATGTTATCTTTTGCCGTTTTCGAGATAAAGGCTGGTAAATTTTGTGAAAAATACAAAATTCCCTATATTTTGTCTCCCCACTAACACATTTTATACAAGGTGTACAAAAAAAAATTTTTAAAAAAGTTGTTTGGTTTATACTAAATCTTTTAAATCTGGTAGTATGGTTTATACAGGGAGTCCCAAAAGCTGACCACAGCATCCAACTTAAAATTTTACATGGAACATCCTGTATTCTATTTCATTTTTAGATTCTACGATAAATTCTAAGTTAAATCTGTAAAAGATATATCTATTTTATCTTCGGCCGTTTTTGAGATAAATGCTGTTAGATTTTGCCTTATTTTTAGAGCTACGCAATTCATAATAAAGCGTGAGCCTTTTAAAATGGAAAGCAGCTGTTTTTGAACTAATCTAGAATCGTTTTTTAACATTTATGAGGCAAGATACTTTTATGGTTGTCAAGATACAAATCCAGATTTTAGAATTTTTCACAAAATTGAACAGCATTTATCTATAAATTGGCAAAAGTTACGATGGATTTATTTTATATCGATTTGACTTAGAATTTAACGTATGATCTGAAAATAAAATACAGGGTGTCTTTTCTAAAATTTTAAAGTTGGGTGTTGTTAACAACTTTTGTGACACCCTGTATAAATTATATAGCCCGATTTAAAAAAATCATCATAAACCAAAAAACTTTTGTACCACACTTTTTTTTTCTACTCCTTGTGTAAAATGAGTTAGAGTGGGTCAAAATATTGGATTTTCCACAAAATTTAACAGCCTTCATCTCAGAAGCCACAAGAGATAAATATACCTTATACACATTTGACTTAGAATTTAACGTAAAATTTAAAAATACAGGGTGTCCCATTTAAATTGTTAAAGTTGGGTGCTGCGGAAAGCTTTGGGGAGACCCTGTATAAATGATACTGCTAAATAAACAAAATTTAGTATAAACCAAACAACTTTTGTCTATAACTTTTTTCTGTGCACTTTGTATAGAATGAGTTAGAGGGGGATCAAAATATAGTGAATCTGTACCTTGTGTTGTGTTTTGGTTTTGGTCGTTGAACAATAATTGTGGACGGTCAATTTAAAAACATAAATAAGTGACTGTACATAAATAATTGTCAGTAAATAAATTATTCGTTAAAGCTGGACAGTGTTTTCTATAGCCAAAACTCATTACAATATCTTGCTCGAAAATTATGCGTCAGACGAAAAAAAGTCAAAAAATCACTTTTACTCAGTAATAAACAGCAATTCAAAAACCAAGTTAAATTTTGAAGAAGCATATAATATCCAATAACGTATCATTTGTTTCGTATTCAATGAGATACCTATACGGGCGCCACTGCATGGTGGAAATAGAAAAAATCTTTTTACCCCAAAAAAAGTGTTTTCACAAATTGTATTTACCCGTCAAATTTCAACAAAATAAAGAAAGCGGTCTTTATAAAACTAAAGAAAAAACGATTTTTTTCTATTTTTCCATCACCCTGTGTACACGAACTCTTTTTCTTATAATCACCCAAGGATTCACACTCTTAATGATCAGCATCTTATTCTGAATAACCGTGTATATACAGTCTGTTCACGGCTTTCTTGCGGTTACGTCATACTTTTCCGTCTCTCTCTTACACATTGAAAAAAAAATCACGTCAGTCTTCAATTAACTAAACTTCAAAGCTCTTGACAAAGTCGTTCGGATAGATGACATGAAAATGACGTGACATTGTCAAAAGTCTGCCGACGACTGACAATTATATCAATTTCAAATTTTCGAATTTGGACGAATCTAATTCACATAATGCCTTTTCGGTACAACGAAAACGACCAAGCTATCATTTCAAAGTTGATTGGTTATTTTAAAAAAGAAATGGATGCTGGTGGGCCACTTTTGCCCTTAACTGCTGTCTACGAAGTAAGTAAAATAATGTCATATACTTTCACAAATTCTCTTGAATGTTTCAAGTCTGGTTAATCCGCGCTGAGCATAAGAAACATAACCACTTTAGGGCGTTCGGTCGGGTTCGATGAGTACTCATCAGCTCAGTCCTATGCTCGATCATTTTTGCGCGCAAATTTTCTCAAATAAATAGGAAATACGCTCCTCAAGATTATTGCGTGCGGTAGGATATTTCACCTTGCCAAACAGGCACTAAACAAACTATAACTCAATCTTCTTAACTATATCCATTTTTTTCCATTGAATATCGCGTTGCCGATGCTCTAGATATATCTCTCAGAACAGTTCAGAAGATAGGTAGTACTGGAATAGAAAAGGATAAGAACTACAGGATCAAAGTTCATGCTAGTCAAGTTTCTGCTAAAGGTAGTCCCCATTATAAAATATATCAACATGCGATAAGAGACCGGGTATACGCAATGTATTCAAAGAGTGAGTATATACAGTGTGTCTGCTTAAGTTGGCCACATATGGGAAACTTTTTTATTATTAATTTTAGGAAAAAAAGTTATTCTTTATAAAAAGTTCAACATGTTCCAAATTCTAAAATGCAACCATCAGATATTACATTTTTTCAGTCGTATACGAGGTTTGTCAAAAAATATGAATTTCACTCAAGAGTAAAATTTGACAATATCGAAAATTTTTATAAAGAAAAATAAACACTACCATTAAAATGATTGTTTTTTTTTTTAAATTTATTAAATTTTATAAATAAATTAATATTAAACAGTAATCTCTTATTTTAATTATTGGACATTTAAATCAATGCATTAATTCAAATGAAAAAATTTAATATCTGATGGTTGCATTTTAGGTTTTGGAACATGCAGAACTTTTTATAAAGAATAACTTTTTTTCCTAAAATTAATAATAAAAAAGTTTCCCATATGTGGCCAACTTAAGCAGACACACTGTATACGGTGGTGGTAATATTAATAAGAGTTACCTTAAAATTTGATGTAACTTTCATCCTGCATCAGCTATCAAACGAATTATGGTGCTTTTTACAACTTCAATCCATTTGTCAGTTTGCGTGCCCTGGCGATTTTTTTCAAAAACTTGTTCAGTGCCTCTCGCCACGTTCAAAAAAAAGGTTAAAAATCAAACTTTTTTCTGTGTAATTTTTGATAAAAATGACTAGCACCTTTTGAAAGAGGAGCAAAAGTTATGTAATTCCTGATAATGTGATAATAATTGATCAAAGGATAGTCTCGCTATACAATTCTGAACTTGCAAAAATGACCCATTTTTGCTCATTTTTGAAGAAATCATGAAAAATGGATAATTTTTGCCAAATTTAAAATTTTATAGCGAGACTATCCTTTGTTCAATTATTATGAAATTTTCAGGAAGTACAGGGTTATTCATTATATTTTGACACCCATCTACAGCTCTTATTGCGAGTGATAGAAAAAAACTTTAAATACAAAAGTTTTGGTTATGGGGGTTATGTAGAAAACATGTAGCTTCGTTTTTAATGGAATGTTGATAGTTTATATGATTAAGTTAGTGTTGTGAATATTTGTTGTAGTTTAAAAAAATATATTTTTTAAATTCAAATAGTTTCAAAGTGACTGAACCAAATGCCTACAAACCATATATATTTGAAATCAGATTAAAGAGATCTTTCATTTTAGTCAATAATATACAGGGTGTTCCATTTAAAAAAATATGACTTAATGAATTTTTTCTATGTTATGATTTCGATTTGTTGATTCCGCTATCACCAGAAGATACTACGTGAAAAAAAACCAAAACTTTTGTATTTAAAGTTTTTTTCTATCACTCGCAATAAGAGCTGTAGATGGGTGTCACAATATAATGAATAACCCTGTACATAACTTTTGCTCCTCTTTCAAAAGGTGTTAGTCATTTTTATCAAAAATTACACAGAAAAAAGTTTGATTTTTAACCGTTTTAACTGAATTACTTATACAGCTAGGGCGTCCCCTCTCAACTGATCAAAACTTCTAGAGTACAGAGAAGTGGTTTGAGATGTGACACCAATGGCCGCAAATTCGTCATTTCCAAAATACAGGGTATACAGAGTTTTTTACCTTAAACTCCGCATGACAATATTTCGAAAAGGAATAGAAATATTCCATTTCTGTAAAAAGTGGTCAATGTATGGGGTCAAGTAGATATTTTTCAAGGTTTGAAAAATTCGACGCCTACCAAGAGATGGTTGTCACGACGCGTTGAAAATATAAATCGATTGCAGGGATTTTGAAATTAAGTACGCACATGCGAAACTATTATTTATAAACTTTTTTGTTATTTACTTGAACTCATTTATCTAACTCATTTCTGAGTTATACAGTATGTCTACGGAACTTTGAATCATATAGAAAACCCTTTTATTATTGATTTTAGGAAAATAAGTTATTCTCCATAGAACGTTCTGCTACAAACAACGTTATATCGTCAGAAAGCTACTGAAATCCTGCATAAAAAAAGTAGTTGCTTGCATTAAGAAAAATCAAGTTATATCATTGTTTAAAATTTTCTAAATTGGCAAAAAAATTTCTCATAACTCAAGAAGAATTCAAGCTAGTACGTGTGGCCTACATTGGAATATTTCATGGTTAGCATCTCCAAAGATCCCAATTCTCATTTTTTGTAAATCCCATTTTTTGTAAAATGGAACGAATAATTCGATTGACATCACTTATTTCTTCCGAAAAAACAGTGGCGTACCCTTTTTTCTCAAGAATACAGCACACGTGATCTCCAAGTCTGGACTTAAAAAAACTAAATCTGCCCTAATAGCTCAAAAAGTTTGAAGAATACCTAATTTATTCTGAAATGTTGTCAAAAAAGGTGAAAGTGTTTTCAGGATAGAGGAAAAAACTCGATTTCTTTATTAAACTTCATGCAACACCCTGTATTTTCCGTTGGCCGATCGGTGTTTCAGATTACTTCTCAATTGTTCCTCAATATACTTTAAAGGTTTTGACCGGTTCAGAGGGAACACCCTGTATAAAATGTACTATTCAATAATAAAAATAGGGTGACCCATCGAAAAACTACCGCATGACAACAGGGTGGGAAAGAACTTAACGACAAAATCTAAAAACACATCAAGCTCGTTTTTGAGAGGGACAACTTTTAACGCTACAAAGTTTAAAAATAAAATTTCGTTCCAGGTAACTACAGAGAAATGGAATCACTATGTCAGACATACAAAAAACCTGATAAATGAAGCATGGGAAAAAGCAAAATGCATTGATGCATCCCATATTCTCCCTGTAATTATACAATCAAACGGATCGGATGACTTATTCGATCTCTTAAGTGATGAAGAATGATATTTTTGAGTTTTTGCCGATGGAGTTGCAAAACAAACTTGTGTGCAGTATGTGCGCATATGAGGGGCTTCGAGCTTCGAGACGGAGCTGGAGATACGGAGCTTTGATGGTCGTAGGTTCTCATTGCCTAATAAAATTGAGTAGGCTGTATGATTATTGATTACTTACAGTCAAACAGTTAATAATTAGCCTAAACTATTGGATCCTGCAAGTCCAATACTAGAACTAGATGATGTTCTCGATCATTAGCTAAAACTGTGGCATACGGGGAGGTCAGATGAACCGCCCTTGGGCTACGTTGTCGCTTAGTTTTAAGGCTTGACGACGATGGACCAGGAGAGCAACCGACCTTTCTCCTCTTGGTGATTCGTCATGGAAATGAACAATGTGCCTTATATCTACAGTCTACACCTTCCTTATCTACATCTACATCTATGTGCGCATATCTGAAGTGAAAACTCCCAACCTTTAACAGTGAGAGAAGAACCAACGCTCTAAATGAACCAAAGAATCAAAGAACCAGAGAACTAAAGAATGAAAGAACCAGATAACCAAAGAACCAAAGAACGAAAAAACAAAGAACGAAGATTTCCAGTCTTCGTTATTGTGAGAGTTTTCATTAATAAAGTTATTGTTTGCTTTATTTTTTTCTCATTTGTTTTTTAACAATCCACGTTTTCAGAATAGCATGGAAATATATTTAATCTTCATTATTTGATCGTCTTTTGTGATCTATTTTTAAATTTTGTCTTATGTCCTATAGAAAAAGCATTTTACTATTTTTACTAGTGGTAAGAATAGATTCTAGGTTGATTTGCAAGACGTACTGGATTTTTCGAGACTCTATGACACAAATTAGTTTCTCCAAGCAGGTCAGAACCTCAAAAGATGAAATCTAAATCCAAAGTTGTGTTGTCTTTTTCACCTATTCATGCGTGGCGTCAATCCAGGGACACACTAAATCGACAAGTCGTAACAAGAAACGGCTTTACCAATAAGAATCTGCATTTCACAAAAACAACGATAATTCTGTTCAAAAAGTCAATAATATCTATTTACTATAATCGTTATATTATAATAGTGTACTTTCAATCAACACCAACTTTTTATGGAATATCTATTTCACATCACCCAACATCAAATATATCATAAACTTATTGGTTCAATCGTCAACTATGTTGAAAGACCAAATATATTTTAATCAATAAGTAAATCAACTTTCCAAGACAAGAACATCAGGTGTATTTAAAAATAAAATACAAGAAGCTAGCAATATTCGACAAAAGGAACTTATCTTTCTTTTCACCACCCACGCAATCCTCATCCCTAGACTTGGGTTTTTGCGTTTACAAATATATATGGTTTTTTGGAAGGAACAACTAGAAAAAAGTTGCATTACAATAAGTCAATCTTTTCACAACAACTCAGCTTCTGAACGCAGTGTATTTCAGCACAAGCTCCACTGCTGAACGCAGTATATAAAACCGTCTGTATAAAAGCGCTTTTAGAGCGATCAATCAACGACATACTGGCTAACGTCAATAACTGTGACGTAACCGCAAGAAAGCCGTGAACAGACTGTACATTCTTATATAAAAAAAAAAATGTTGATTCAAACAAATACTGGGGCTGTCCGTAAATTAAGGTCTCCAGTGAGCTCCCGTCGCGACTGCGTGATCTAGCGTAAATCTGGCAACAGCGGCGAGTTCCTTGCTTAGTACTGGCCGATCCACGTGGCAGCCAATCATGATGAACCGCAAAATTGACGCTCCCGCCATGTGCGAACTGCGTTTTGTGTTCTGTCATTAGATTTTTGTGGTTTGAGGAAACAAACCCTGATGAAATTAATGGCCAGTTCACTCCTGAGAATAGAATTAGTCAAAACAATTTACGCTCAGCCCTCGTAATAATACATAAATCGACTCTATCGATCTTTGGCACTCTTATCAACACCTTTGACCCCACAAACTTGATATAAATCTTACCAACGAAAAAATCAATTGTCAATCAAGAAAAAATGTTTTTGGAAAAACAGTTGACTGTTTTAATTTTAATCACAACATGCGCGGAAAGTGCAAACATTTTGGGTATATTTCCTATGGCGGCCTCAAGTCACTACAGTTTAAATTCACAATTTATGAAAGGTTTAATAAGGGCCGGGCATAACGTCACTATGGTAAGTCCTTATGAGATGAAGGGAGTGCCACAAGGAGGAAAGTATACAGATGTGATATTGGACGGATTTGCTGAAGAATATCAGAGTGAGTGGATCTATATTTTGTTTCAAGCTTCATTAATAAACAACCTTTTTTCAATGTAGAAATATTGGAAACACTGAACTTCTTCAATAGTCCTTTGCAATCTACTCTGGAGCGGATCCGTAAACGAATCGACATACGTTTAATCATATAAAAACCCTCTTAAGCAGCGATCGGTTCTACGTATACAAAACGGATTGGTGAAACGTCAAAGTTGTCAAACTTCGCGTTTTGTAACCTATATATTGATTTTTGTCTATATTTTTGGTTTGGCTTGGATGTTTGTGTATTTTTCGTTTATCGGTTTTGAAGAGCTTTTGTTACAATTCTTCGATTAGTTAAGATGCGTTCTCAGATACGGATACGATGAAAGGCTCGCAACGATACGTGCAACGAAACGAATCGGAACCCCCGCATCTTTTCTGAGCATGCGCAGATTGATGCGGATACGGATACGTTTGAAATATATCGAAAACGTGAAACAATCATTCAATTATCAACACTCAAATCCATTTCATGGTACCCAGTTCATCAGATATGCACATTTTTCTCCACTTTTGACATTGCCGAAATATTTACGTTTACGTTACGTTTTTTCCTTTCCGTCGAAAAATTCGCTCGTCGCGTTTTTCTATTTTCTGTTTGCTTCCTGTTATTCCTGTTTTTCTGCTTTGCGTCCGTTTTCTTAGTCGTCAAGTTTGCTCTATTTTCTGCTTTGCGCCCGTTTTTTTTCTAGAATGCCACCACGCTGTCGGACAATTTCTTCTGCAGTTTTCCGGCCGTCATTGACTTCGTTTACATCCGTCTTTTCATAAATTATTAATTTCTGCCTGTATTTTCCGAACTGTATTTTCTGCCGTTATATTCTGATGCTGTATTTTTGGTGATAATTTCTCCTTACCGAAAATAGAAAGGTGTATTCTCCTACAACCCGTTTTTTGATTAAAAAAGTTCAGTGATCCATTTCAGAGCGGAAATTAGTGGAATCTGAAAAATCAAGAACGCCTTACTTTCTTCACTGTCCCAATAAAGCCATTCGATAGGCACTCTGGGCCCTTTACCACATCAATCCAGAGGGTGGCGCCCGAGATTGGGAAAAACCGATTTTTCCTACCCGTCGAAAGTCTCCGGAAAATCCCCCCTTCCCCAACAATATACCTATGGACAAAAACAAAGAAACCGCCTAAAATTTGAGAAAACTTTGATCACGTACAAAAGAACTGATGGCGCATTTAAAAACCTCAATCCATTTGTCAGTTTGCGTGTCACGTTCGAAAAAAGAACACTTCAAAACTTTTTTCTATGTAGTTTTTGATGAAAATGACTAGAACCATTCGAAAAAGGGGCAAAAATGTTGTACTCCTTGAAAATTTCACAATAATTGAACAAAGCATAGTCTAGATAATCTAAAATCTTGAACTCGGCAAAATGACAATTTTCCATGATTTCTTCAAAAATTGGCAATTTTTGCAAAGTTCTAGATTTTATAGCTAGACTAGCCAGTCATTTTTAACAAAATTTACATAGGAAAAGTGTGAACGTGAAAAAAGAGCACTAGACAATTTTTTTGAAAAAATCACCAACTCACGCAAACTGACAAATGGGTTGAGGATTTTGAATGCATCGTCAGTTCTTTTGTAACTGATGATCAAAGTTATCTCAAATTAGGAGGTTTCTTTGTTTTTGTCCATGGGTGTACATTGGGGCAAGTTATCACCATCATCACCATTTTGCAAAACTAGTCAAAAAAGAAACAAGGTACAATATAATGAATGAAAATCGTGTATACACATTTCTTCTCTCTGTTTCTTGTTATTTACAGCCTGATGGAACATACATTTCGGAACTGGAAATTAACATAAATATATTATAATATAATAGATGGAATATATACTATTTTCTACGACTGTCAAGTAATATAACTATTGAGCAATCGATATCGATTCGTAAATATAGTACATTGTAGAGCTGAAGGAACCACTAGTGGGAAATGAGCAAGAACTGGCACATTATCTGGCACCTCCACCAAAAGAAAAATTAAGAATCGATATTAATTGCACAATAGTGATATTGATTAACAATCGTTGCAAAAGAATAGTGTAAAACTCGCATGGAATGATACTATTTCGTAGTCAAACTCAGATTATTATTCAAACAAATATTTATTGTTCCAGAACGAGTGTCAAAATTCAACCTTTTCAAGAACCACGGCCTCACCGCCAGCTTTGTCAACGACATAGTCCAAACCGATTTTTTCATGCCAGAAGTCAACAAAACCTTACATCACCCAAAAATGAAGAATCTCGTAGACTCCAAGCCGCAATTCGATGTATTGATTTTGGAACAATTTAACAACGAGGCTTTGCGGGTTTATTCGCATATATTCAACATTCCGATGATACTTTTGAGTCCTATGGGACACTGTCCATGGATCAATCCTGTTGTTGGCAACCCTCCGGCTATTTCCTACATTCCCCATTTATATATAACGGAAGCTAAAGGTGAATTTAATCTGGCCAAGAGATCTAGAAACTTGGTGGCGTTCATTGCAAATTTTTTTATACGAAAGTTCTATGTATATCCTAAACATAATCAAGTGAAGAATGCGGTTTACCCCAACACTCCTCCAGTACAAGAGCTAGCTAAAAATGTCTCTATTGTGATTGTCAACTCTCATACAAGTTTTTTGGAGCCAATTCCCATGGTACCAAACATGATTGAAGTGGGAGGGTATCACATCGATCCTCCTCAAAAGCTTCCTCAAGATTTGCAGAAGTTCATGGATGATGCTTCTCATGGAGTTATATACTTTAGTATGGGGTCTAATTTGAAGAGTAAGGACATGCCACAAGAAAGGAAGACATTTATATTGAGTGTTTTGGCCAAGCTGAAGCAGAAGGTGATTTGGAAGTTTGAAGAGGAGCTGCCAGACAAGCCTGATAATGTTTTAATCATGAAGTGGTGCCCTCAGAACGACATTCTAGGTAAGTACACAAGATCTTCTGCAAAACGAACTGAAATCTCTTATAATTTCAGCTCATCCTAATGTGAAACTGTTCATAACTCACGCAGGGCTTCTCAGTAATACTGAAGCAATTTACCATGGAGTGCCACTTCTAGCCATACCGGTGTTTGCTGACCAGCCAGCCAATGCGGCCAAAGCTGTTGCTGCTGGATACGCACTTTCTATCCACTATGGTGACCCCAGTTTCAATGAGGAAACTCTATCGTACCTTATCAATGAATTATTAAATAATTCAAGATATTCTATGGAAGCCAAGCACAGGTCCAAGATTTTTCATGATAGACCCATGAAACCCATGGAAACTATTGTTTATTGGGTTGAGTATGTTGCAAAGTATAAGGGTGCACCCCATTTGAGGGTTAAAGGAGCTGATATGCCTTGGTATGAGTATTATATGGTAGATGTACTTGCTGTGTCTATATTTCTAACTTATGTGGTTAAATTGTTTGTTGCAAAATTTTTAATGCTCGTCAGAATAAGAATAAATAGTTAAATGCTTGATCGTGAAGTATCATCTATCAAATCATGCCTTAATTTGGGGAATAACTGATATAATTTATGGAACAGATAAGAGACACTACAGCGATAAACGGAGAATATGAAATGAGGACATCCGAATAAAAGCGAATTACAACTATTTATTTTTCCAAAACTAAAATGAGAGTTGGTCCCGAGATGTTTATCAATAAGTAGACAGTGAACGTAATATTTTATTACTCACCTTGGAAAATAGTACATTTTGTATCAAGGGCGGAAAGTAGATGATTTTGACGAGGGTATAAGTAGCAGCACGAGCGAAGCGAGGGCAGATATTAGCCGAGTCAAAATCATCTTTCGTCCGTGATGCAAACAGTGCTTTTTGTACAACCAGTTTGTAATCATTTGAATAATTATGAAAATCAAAAATAAATAGTCGATCCGATACACTGCACTACACTGCTGACAAGTCAGACAACTGGCGAGTGACAACTGTCAATCATGGTATTCATGGTTACAATAGGTGTGTTCCTGTATTCTTTTGTGGTGCGCATTCATTGTCACCGACATTGTCACGTGATAAGTTCCTTTTAGTATGCTAGACTGTCACATGGTTATTAGATTCAGAGGCGTTGGGATCCAAGGAACCGTTGCTAAGCGACCTACTTTTGCGCCCGCGGGCGCGAAAGTACTTTTAGGCCCGGCTGCCAAAATTAGCGACTTTCCGCCTGCTTTGCATGCATTGAAAAGTGGACTTTACGTGTAGGTTGTAGAAAATAGTACATTTTGTATCAAGGGCGGAAAGTGGATGATTTTGACGAGGGTATAAGTAGCAGCACGAGCGAAGCGAGGGCAGATATTAGCCGAGTCAAAATCATCTTTCGTCCGTGATGCAAACAGTGCTTTTTGTACAACCAGTTTGTAATCATTTGAAAAAGAATAATTATGAAAATCAAAAATAAATAGTCGATCCGATACACTGCACTGCACTGCTGACAAGTCAGACAACTGACGAGTGACAACTGTCAATCATGGTATTCATGGTTACAATAGGTGTGTTCCTGTATTCTTTTATGGTGCGCATTCATTGTCACCGAGATTGTCACGTGATAAGTTCCTTTTAGTATGCTAGACTGTCACGTGGTTATAGAGGCGTCGGGGGCGCGAAAGTACTTTTAGGCCCGGCTGCCAAAATTAGCGACTTTCCGCCTGCTTTGCATGCATTGAAAAGTGGACTTTACGTGTAGGTTGTAGAAAATAGTACATTTTGTATCAAGGGCGGAAAGTGGATGATTTTGACGAGGGTATAAGTAGCAGCACGAGCGAAGCGAGGGCAGATATTAGCCGAGTCAAAATCATCTTTCGTCCGTGATGCAAACAGTGCTTTTTGTACAACCAGTTTGTAATCATTTGAAAAAGAATAATTATGAAGATCAAAAATAAATAGTCGATCCGATACACTGCACTGCACTGCTGACAAGTCAGACAACTGACGAGTGACAACTGTCAATCATGGTATTCATGGTTACAATAGGTGTGTTCCTGTATTCTTTTATGGTGCGCATTCATTGTCACCGAGATTGTCACGTGATAAGTTCCTTTTAGTATGCTAGACTGTCACGTGGTTATAGAGGCGTCGGGGGCGCGAAAGTACTTTTAGGCCCGGCTGCCAAAATTAGCGACTTTCCGCCTGCTTTTCATGCATTGAAAAGTGGACTTTACGTGTAGGTTGTAGAAAATAGTACATTTTGTATCAAGGGCGGAAAGTGGATGATTTTGACGAGGGTATAAGTAGCAGCACGAGCGAAGCGAGGGCAGATATTAGCCGAGTCAAAATCATCTTTCGTCCGTGATGCAAACAGTGCTTTTTGTACAACCAGTTTGTAATCATTTGAAAAAGAATAATTATGAAGATCAAAAATAAATAGTCGATCCGATACACTGCACTGCACTGCTGACAAGTCAGACAACTGACGAGTGACAACTGTCAATCATGGTATTCATGGTTACAATAGGTGTGTTCCTGTATTCTTTTATGGTGCGCATTCATTGTCACCGAGATTGTCACGTGATAAGTTCCTTTTAGTATGCTAGACTGTCACGTGGTTATAGAGGCGTCGGGGGCGCGAAAGTACTTTTAGGCCCGGCTGCCAAAATTAGCGACTTTCCGCCTGCTTTGCATGCATTGAAAAGTGGACTTTACGTGTAGGTTGTACAAAAAGATTATTAAGGCACCGCGAAATAGTTTTTGTGTCACTATCGTCTTGGACACATCAAATTAAATCAAAATGCTTCTAAAATCAATACTATTGACTTTTTCATTATCATATTATGCACAAAGTGTGAAAATGTTGAGCATTTTTAGAATGCCTAGCCCTAGTCACTTTATTTTATATTCAAAACTCATGAAGGGATTGATTAGTGCTGGACGACATGATGTTACAATGGTAAGCCCCTATTCCATGGATATCATTTCTGGCAAAAGAAACTATACGGAGATTATTTTGGAGGGATTTCGTGATAACTATCGTGGTAAGTATAAGTGATGTGTAATAAACTACTCAGCAAAAAAAACGGTACACCCGAAATTTTCGCACATGTTTGGACCATTGAGTTCTATAAGGCTATTTATTTATATTTATAACTATTCTCTTTCTACAATCATCCCTATGAACTTGTAATCTTACTTGGCTGTGTTTTTGTTTTTTGTAGTTTCGTTGTTTGTATATTTCTTGTGTCTTTTTGATTTGTATAACTATACAAGAATTTAACAATTTGCCACCAAAGATCAAAGACTGTAATAACTTGAATGTATTCAAAAGACTACTCAGGGAACATGTCATTGTAATTTAACATTTCAAACTGTTGTGATGCTATACTGTTTATACTTTAACCTGTATATGTTATTTTAAACATTTATACTTTTTACATCATACTACTTTAGATTATTTCATTATTTTATGCCTCCTGAGTAGACTTGAATTATTATTTTATACATGCTCATGTATTATTAATTATTGTATCATAATATTAACAGATCAAACGAACTTACCTGTAGTGAAGTTCGATCTGAATTATATGAAGCCTCGTCGAAGTAATTAAGAACACTGTAGTACCTTCCATTTCGCATCAATCTACACGCATTTCAAAGATATCATTTTTTGGTTACCTGCACCCCGCCCTTCCGTCGCCTAAGCCTCTGTTTCGTCATTCTTTTTAAAGTAAACTAGGTATTTATAATTGTATGCATTGGGTATATGGGTTGGGGGGGACCTTAATTACTTCGACGAGGCTTCATATAATTCAGATCGAACTTCACTACAGGTAAGTTCGTTTGATCTGTTAATTATATTACGCCTCGTCTCGTAATTAAGAACACTGTAGACGTTCAAAGGAATTAGCAACAATTATAAATGTACACATTTGTTTATTTAATTAATGAACGAAATGTGAAACGAATAACATGAAATTTCGAGAAGCTAACACTAGAAAAAACGACAAACAACATTAAATGTAATATAACTAATATTTCCTAATATTAACAGTAATAAGGTTTATGAAAACTATGAACTAAGAACAGCCTGGGCAAAGTTATAGTCTTTTGCCAGTGGGCGCTGGTAAAAGTTGGCAAATGTTTTTGACTTATCAGTCCAACCAGCTGCTAGTCTAATCACGTCCATACTTACTCCCTTACGCGCTGCAGCAGATGTAGCTGCATGACGTGTACTATGAGCAGTAAATATGGACGTGTCAAGCCCACTATTCTTAAGAACAACTTTTATCCATCTACTTATTGAGTTAGGTTTTGCATTTTTGAAAGGTTTTTTAAAAGTGATGAATAATAAATTGCTGTGGGAGTCCCTTAATTTGCGAGTTTTCTTTAAGTATTGAGTCAAGCATTTAGCCACACATAATGATGGGTCTGCCTTATAAAAGGGTAAAACCAAGGTAGGCTGCAATCTATTCAAACGAGAGGTCTTGATTTTCTTCGGGATTTTAATGGTGATGCCATTTTTATCTATCATTATGTTGCTGATTTCAATACTAGCCAAAGTTTGAACTCTCTGCCCTGTACAAAGTGCTAAGAGTGCTGCTAATTTATAAGTAAGAGTTTGTGAGGACATGTTTCCTTTAGAAAATGTTTTGAGGTGCTTTAGCACGATAGAAGGGTCCCAGGTTGTGTTGTACTTGGGCTTGCTAGGTCGCAAATTAAAGACTCCTTTAAAAAATCTTCTTAACCTAAAATCATTAGCAAAATCTAACCCTGCTATTTGAGCTATTGCACATTTATGCGAATTTAATGTACCGTAAGAGGCTCCTTTATCAAAGTAGAGTGTTAGGAATTCCAAGACTTGTGGTACTGATACTGGAAATACATTTTTATTTTCTAATTTACAAAATTCCCACCACAATCTTAACCCCGAATTATACTGTTTAATGGTTCCATTGTTAATAGAAGCCATACAAATATCCAGCGATGCATCAGGAACTCCACCTAATTGCAGTGCTTGCCTGATAATATTCCTGCCACCAACGTAATCCTTTCCCATAATGGATGTGGAGTCCTATTAAAGGAAAGGAGTAATTTAGGAGTTGGTTCAAAAAGAACTAAATTGCTAATAAGTAAAGAATTAAAAACGGGAAACCACGGCTGAGAGGTCCAGTAGGGCACAATAAAAATGCCCTCTGCTTTATCCTCAATGATCTTTTGTAAACATTGTAGAATAATCGAGAATGGTGGAAATGCATAAAAGTAAAAGGTTGACCAATTAATGGTAAATGCGTCTATCGCATAACTTTCTGGATCCCTCAACCATGATACGAAACGCTTACATTTCCTATTAATTCTTGAGGCAAATAAGTCAATTTCGGGTCGATCAAATTCTTGGATTACTTTTTCAAAAGCTCTATAATTTAGCTCCCACTCGGTTTCGATCTCTAATTGCCTAGACTCCTGATCTGCCTCTACGTTATCTTTCGATTTAATGTATGAGGCATAAACAAAAATGTTTCTTTTTTCACACCATTGCCATATTTTTCTTGATAGGAAGTTAAGTTTTGGATAACGAACGGATCCCATACGATTAATACAGGCAATTGCAGTAGTGTTATCTATTCGACATAAAATATGACAATTTGACATATTAGCAGCAAAACATTTGATCGCAAAAAATGCTGCAAGGAGTTCTAGGTAGTTTATGTGTTCACGCATTTCATCACTGTTCCAAAATCCATGAGACTTATCTCCTCCGCAATAAATACCCCAACCGGTTGTCGAGGCATCGGAAAAAATGTTTAATTTGAAGTTTTTTGAAGGTAGATGATTATAAGAACTTGTAATATTTGTTATCCACCAAAGAAAATCCTTTGACAACTCAGGTGGGATATCCATAATAGAGTCGAAGTCTCCGTGTGATTTTATAAGAGCAATTGCTTTAGTTCGTTCAAAATGTTTAGTATATAGCCATCCATATTTGACTGCCGGACATGCCGAGGTGAGAACTCCGATGAAATGCGCAAATTCCCTGATTTTACATCTTTTACACTTCAAATATTTTGAAGCCAGTTTAATTATTTTTTGCCTCTTATTATCGGGTAGACAAATTTTCATTTCCAGAGAATTATAGGTGAACCCTAAAAAGGTGCATGCCTGCTGAGGGAAAAGGGTACTTTTAGGGAAATTTATGATGAACCCTAAAAATTCCAATAATCTCACGGTTTCCTGTAGATTATATTGACACTCTGAAATTGTATTCCCTATTAATAAAAAATCGTCCAGATATAAAACGGAGATTAACCCTTTTCCGCGTAAAACTCTCAAAACAGGTTTCATTAATTTCGTAAAAATTAGTGGAGCACAATTTAGACCGAATGGCATGCAGTTAAATTCGTACAGTAAATTATTAAACTGGAACCGTAAGTATTTTCTGTGCCTTTTGTTAACTGGCAACAAAAAATAGGCATCCTTTATATCTAGGGTTGCCATAATACAATCTTGTCGAATAAGTTTTACAGCCGTTTTATGATCTTCTATTTTAAAATGGCCAACACTTATGAATTTATTTAGGCATTTCAGATTCAATATGAATCTTTGTGAACCATCTGGTTTCGGAGTAAGAAATATGCTAGAAATAAATTGGTTTTTAAAATGTTTCGCTTCACTTATAGCACCTAATTTTAAAAGGGCATCAATTGAGTTACTCATAAGTTTTTTCTCACGTGAAGACCATTTTGGCTCGCGTGGTGCACTAAACTGTATAGGCGTTTGTGCAAAAGGTATCTTTATACCTAGTACCCATGAAAGAATACATTTGTCCTTAGTAACAGATAACCAATTTTGGTAAAAATGTCTAAGTCTTCCAGCAGTTTTACTAACCTCCACATTCATCGACGGTATTTGGTCTTCTGATGGTGTCCTTGCCCTTATCTCTCTGGCTTGCGATGATACCATTTGTCTTGAGGTTCTCGTGCATATTGTTTCTGTTCTCGTCGAGGCTGCTGATAATATTGTTGACGTCCGCCGCGTTGCAGCCCTCTGGTTTTCCGAGGCAGACTCTTGAAGTTTAACGGAGGCCTAAATGAACTGGTAGATGGCCTATCCTCCTTGAGCTCCTCACTTGACTGAGCCAAGCTTTTGTGGCTCCTCACTCGTTCTTCCAGGTCTTTACCAAACAACCATTCGTCATTTGGAGCACTGAGCAAAGCGTCTTTCAAGTTTCTGTTAAGATTCAGAGCAGCTAGCTCTCTTCGTGACTGTGTCTCTTGATGGAATAGATCAGTCATCAGCCGCCCAGCTTCACTTAGCTGTTTGATGATATCCCGCCCCCCCTTGATTTTTATCACACCTGTTATGGATTTTCCAATGGCAGATAATGCTGCGCTAATTTGCGCCTGGATGTCGCTGAGCCTCTTATCCCTTCGGATAACTGATTCTGTAGCGGCATT
Organism: Orchestes rusci; assembly: GCA_958502075.1. NCBI lineage: Eukaryota > Metazoa > Arthropoda > Insecta > Coleoptera > Curculionidae > Orchestes > Orchestes rusci. The sequence continues at coordinate 75,533,660 of OY293305.1, read as the reverse complement.
GACAATTAGGGGATTTAGCTTCGGGGGCGCCAAAGAACCGCAATTCTCGGGAAGTGGGAATTTGTTGATCAATTCTTGTCTCTCTTCGTTGCCTAGTCCCTCTTTAAGGATGCCCGTCCAAATTTCTGCCAGCTCTTTGGTAATTGAAGGGCCCAAAATCGACGATTGGACGACATTTTTTCCAAAAAGGGATAAAACGTCTTGATCAACACTGTCATCAGCATTTTGTTCGTTCGCCAACGATCCCTGGTAAACGGTTTCAGATCGATCTTGATGGGAGCAATTGTCGTCATCCTCAGGGCTATGAAAATCCACCGATTTCTCACGTGCCTTTCTATGTCGTAAAAATCGCGCCAACGACGCTAGGGAAGTCTCATCTTCGGACTTTTCATTTGATGATCCACGAACATCCCTTGAAGTTCGAGTTCTATCCTCAGAACTCGATGGGTTGCGCGAGACAACATCACCGTGTCTGCGCCTTGAAATTCGAGTTCTATCCTCAGAACTCGATGGGCTGCGAGAGACAACATCACCGTGTCTGCGCACCCTAGATCGACTATTTCTGCTGGACACATGAAAACGTTTAGGAGATTTGGCAACATCTTCGTGCCTTCTCTTAGCTTCCAAATTTTCTAATTGCTTTCGTAATGCAACTATTTCATCGACAACCTGCGATTCCGCACTGCTACTTCTCTTTCGTTTTTTCTCCGCTTTCGGCATTATAATGTCTAATAACCAACCGCACTGAACAAAACAAAACACAAAATTTTTCGCCACCGATAAAAAACCACCCGAACGAGACGTACGTATAGTTCGACCGAAACAACGGTTCGACACGCTATGAAAGAATGACGAAACAGAGGCTTAGGCGACGGAAGGGCGGGGTGCAGGTAACCAAAAAATGATATCTTTAAAATGCGTGTAGATTGATGCGAAATGGAAGGTACTACAGTGTTCTTAATTACGAGACGAGGCGTAATATAATATATTTTATACACTCATTTCCATAGCTCATGCTGAATAAAGATATATTATTATTACAATTATTTGTTTGTGTTCTTATTTTTTTTTCTTTGATCATTAGTATTTTCATAGTACTTATATTCATTTTTGTTTTATTTTGCTTTACTGCTAAATTGTTACTATTTTTCATGGTAATAAAGTTTGGTTTGAAAACTTTCTTCTGCTCTATGATTTTTGCACGAAAAGAATCTGAGTCTATCAGCAGCATATACATTCAGAACAACAATTTTTTTTCTGGAACGCTAGGTTTTTGTTATTGCATAACTTTTAATTCTGAACAGCCTTTATTCATGACATTTTGCGAATTCTTTTTATATTGTGGTACTTTGATCTTGTACAATTTTTATATTTTTTGTTCTACCTTGTATGTTTAACTTGCAACCGTTTTGAAAGCACCTAATAATAAGATTATTGAGCGTGCACCAACTTTCGGCAATATTTTGTGTTTTGGTTGTCCAATAATAATACCTATCCCATAATCCCATATTATATTCCACACTTGAATGACCACAATAGTCATTTTATCCGGAACCGTAAGTTATTATATTGTCAAAAAAACCGCGGGAGATTTGATTTTCCATGTTATGAAAATTTGAATTTTTATTGATTCCGAAAGTCAAAAATGCGATATAGGTATTGTCATATTACAATAACCACATAAGTACCTATACCCAAATCATCGACTTTATAAAGCCTTATAGAACTCAATGACCCAAATTAAGATTCATTTATATTTCTCAAACAAAACGGTAGAAACTCGAAATGTGCCGCCGCTGTTCTAGATTGAAATCGAGTTCGGACGTTAGTATGGAAAAAATCATATGTTCTCATGCGGTGTTGCCCGATGGGTTATCATACTGTTGTCTCTTTCGCACTTATTGTGATGTTGGCGTCAAGACTAATACCATTTTATGAATGGGATGCCCAGTCTATAGTATTAAAGTCAATGTTGTATACTGTAACGAAACAGCGGACCGACCCTTTCACAGACGGTCCTCAGATCAGAACTTGACGGTATTTGTCCTCTAAAAGCGGCATTCTCCACCACTGTGTATGGATTGGCTTCTAGTACATTACAGCAAAACCAGATGGCAAAAAAGCTTCTACAGTTTTCTGCACTACACTGGCATTTTCGTCAAAGGGTTGAGGTATATAAAAGAAAGCTCTCCGCCATGGGAGAGTGTTTAGGTTATGGTCGTTGAACAATAATAATTGTGAACAGGCAGTATAAAAACATAAATAAATGAATGTACATAAATAGTTGACTGGAAATAAACGATAGAAAGTCAGACAAGTGTTTTCTATAGCGGAAAATCGCTACAATACATTGTTCGTCTTAGTGAATCATCTTGAGATAGTAGTTTTCTCTTGAGTTCATGTATTGAATACAGTATGTCCATTCAAGTGTGCAACATATGGATACTTTTTTACTAATCGCAGAAGCACAAAATATGATCCTCGATTAAAAAAGTTAAAATTTTATTCAGGGTCTTTAAAATGTTGAAAAATCTATTTTTTTGGTTGGCCATATTCAAAAGTTCCCAGCAAAGACCTACTGGAAAATGGTCTTAGACTGTTCCTATTGTGACTTTTCGTTGTGGAGGCAACTCGAAAGAAGAAAGAGGGCCGTCTCCAACTGTGCAGTGAGGATTTCGGTTTCCGGTGAATGCCATCCACGTTATTTATGATCCGTGTGCAAGATTTGGGAGTACTAAAATGTTTAAAAGTCAAATTTTGCTGATAACTTTTGAATATGGATAGGTATTTTTTTCTGAAAAAAAAAGTTTTCCAACATTTTGAAGACCCTGTATAAAGTTTGACTACATATTTACTAATAATTTAGTACTGTTATTTTTTCGCTGGGTGGTCTAGTGATCAAGTTATTGGGTCTTGTAAAGATTAGGCATCCACACAATGCATTTTTTAAATTTTTGAGCATAGTTTTGGGTATATAGAACAATTTTAACTAAAAAAAATGCTGGATGAACAGCTTTTGACAAAAAAAATAATCCCATAACAAATTAAAATTTTATCAGGATTCAGTGAGAAAAACTCCCTTAAATGACAGCTTTGTCACATTGTTACAATCCATACAAGCTACATAATTTAGAACAAACAGGCAATGTTGCCAAACTTACCCAAACTTCTTAAAAACAATGAATGCAATAGTTTTTGTCTGTATATTTTAATATACTATGACAAACATAATAAAACAGTAAAAAAAAACAACCATATGGGCAGGAGCGTTTACTTTTTAGACGATATTCAAGAGAACATCCACCGGCTACGCTGGGCAGGAGCGTACCTTTTTACTCGGGCAAGAGCGTTACTTTTTAAACGTTATTTTAGATATGGCGGCATGATGAACATCTGAATATACTCCCCATTAATAAAGTTTTCCTTCTCTGGAGTGTACATTGTCGACGACACTGAACTACGGGACATCTCAATCTCCGACGCACCAAATCACAGTCCTGCAAACATCCGAGCAAAACTTTATTCACTACAGACAAGAAGGTCATCAGATGGAAAACATTTCCCACAGCATCCATTTTGAACCGACCACTAAAACTGAATGATTTCTTCAAAAACACAACAAATGTCAGCAAATATTGAAACCCGCCAATTTACAACATCAAACGGATGCGTCGCTATGTGCATAGAAAAAATCACAATCTAATGCGCACACTCCCCTTGGTAGCTTTCGCGATTCTCAAGCCGACCGTCAATAAAATGGCGCCAAAACGAAAAAGCAAAATAAATGAAAAAGGAAAACTTGCCCCCCTTCGCTCAGGACGTTTAGTATATGTTGTTCAGGACACCTCACCCTACACCTATACCAAAATCCGCACATACACCATTTTTTACCCTATCCGACTTTTTTTGGTATTCGTTGCCTGAGCTATAATAAGCATTTTAAGGCTATTTGTCCCCAGCAGTGAAAAGCTTATAAAAGTTTGAATGCTTTCGAATATTTCAAGGCCGTGCTTGTTAGTCACTGTGGAAGCTTCCAAGTTACAGACCATATCATTATCAGAGCCAAAGATGAGTTATATTAGCCGGATAAGTCCTTTTTTCTTGATGTTTTTCTACATTTAGGAATTGTTTATGATACAAGCTGTAACCAGTTGACAGGTTTCTGAAATGGCCCAATATACGGTGTGGAACGACTTCATCCAAAAAAACAGAAAACACGTTTCCTTAAAAAAATGGTTTTTCGATTCGTAGCTTTCAATAAATTACAATTCATATTTCAATCTGACATTTCACCTTCTTCTATAGGCCATTTCAGAAACCTGTCAATAAAACGTCAAAACTCACGGCTTGTACCGTAAACAATACATATATTACAAAAAAATCAGTTAAATTGTTATGAAGACATTAAAAAAAGGGCTAATAATGTGAATATTCTTTAGCTCTGATAATATGGTCTAAAGCTTTGCAACTTCCACAGTGGCTACAAAACCCGGCTTTTGAATTTTTGAAAGCATATCATTCAAACTCAAACTTTTATAAGCTTTTAACTGCCTATGCAGTATAATAACTTGTGGTAAGCACCAAATAACTAATTATGTCCATATTAGTTATTTTTGGAAAGCCCTATGAAGGCTTGCATCAAAGTCTGGATCAATTTAACTAAAAGGGTGTATGGTGTATGTTGTTTACATTCGAAATTTTCTGGTTGTATTAAATCAACATTCCCGCGGGCTTCTAGCTTCTAAGTTGGCGAGATAATCACTCATTTCACAGCTTTCCAGGATCAGAATCTCAACAAAGCCATATAGCATAACGACGGCGTCACGACAAAAGGGCGTAAGTGCCAAAACTGAGAAAATGAGTTTTTTATGCCATTCTATAGTACTAATAACTGCCCACAACTTGACCAAACTAGACCAAACGGCTTAACCGGCAAAAATTCCCAACGCAGAAAAAATGATATTTTCATTTTCTAACCGCCAATACCGAACCGAACCGAACTTGACCCGAAAATCACTAACCGCCGTCAACACGTGTGTTGATAGGTTGCTTACGCCCTGGACGAAAGAAAACATTTTTCTGGCGAAGGTAAGTGAATGATATCATGAATTTAAAAGGTTTTATTAATATTTGGTAGCCTAGATCGTTTTTTTACTGTAAAGGCCTTGTTTACATATCAAAAACTCACATTATGTGTTATTGTCGGTCACGCCTTTTAGTATTTTTTTGTTTGGTTTGTCTAAGCGCCATTCGCTCATATGAATATAATGGAGTGATTTTTTGCGTTTTACAAACTTGAGCCTCAGCCGTTTCAAAAAAACTACACAATATCTAAAAGATATAACCTATTTGTTTAAAAAAAAAAGTTTAATTCAAGGCAAAGTGCTTTCCCTTGTCCGTAATAATTGTTCAAAATTTGGATTTTTCACGTCACTTACGCCTTTTTTTCTATTATTGTTTTAGAATACCATAATGTCGTCCCGTGGCCAAAAAAGAGGTTGCAAGTGCAAGTAACCTGAACGATAATAATAATATTATAATCGATAATGATCTCCCGAGTGAACATCTAACAGAGGCATTGGAGCATGATGTTTTGAAAAATACGTTTAAGTTTTTTTCTCGCTTTGAAGAGCATCGTTTTCTTTTCTTTTATGAATAATTAGGTAGTAAGTTATCTTTGTTAAGAATTTGTCTTCAGTTTTAAATTTTAGTTAGTCTTTAACTAACATTTTCGTATTTCTTTTCGAGATTTGTATTGTTTTGAATTAAAAAAAATGAAAAGATTGGCCTATAGGGAAGGGAAGGGTGATGAATGTTCCAAAACTGCATTCAATATCGAACATTGACCTATGCTGAGGTAATGCCGGCATTTCTATGTGACCGCAAGTACAGCATGACTAGCTTTTCTTTATTTGAATAGGAAAATACGGAAATAGAGAATACCGTGCATTTTTAACAGGTTTTGACAATTTGTTTATCAGATTTATTATCAAAACACAACTGTCATACTGAATTAATGAACGACAGATCCTTCTTAGATAAAAAAAAGATTTTGCTTATAAACCAATTTTCAGACACATGAATCATGGCCTTCTTAGAAAAGGGCCATGACATAACTACGAAATGTGATATTTTGATGATACTGAAATCTTTTATAAACTTGTGAGACATCACTAGACTAGAAATTCTACACTCTTTCTGAAAATCGAAAAATCCAATATGGCGGCCATAAGAAAAATGAAAGTTGAGGCGGGTTGCGGGAAAACTAAAGACGATTAAGACATATCATACACGACATTTCATCCGTCTCTAAAAAGTGTCCAGATAATGTCACCTTTTGACAGCTGTCAAATGAGCCGTGTCGGATTTACTGCCAAAAAATGCAATCCGCTATTTTCGTTTTTTCATCGATATTTCCAAAACCAATTGACCCGATGTTCCGATAGTAAATCTGAAGCCAAATATCGAATGCACTAAGATTCCTGTAAAACTTTCTCCATTTAACCTTTGCTGTATGTAGGTATAATAGCTGCCAAGATTCCTGTATAGAGAAGCGAAACTGGGACACACTCAGGGGCGGTCCTGGCGTACGGCGAACGCGTGCCCCGCACGCGGGCGCCTGCTGACAAGGGCGCCAAATGCCAAATAGCTACAGAAAAAAAATCCGAGCCTTATCTGGAGGAGCCAGTTTGGCATCTTAAATCCACGATATCACATCATAATGTTAATGTTATCTCCGTATTATTAAGCAAGATTAAGCATTAGGCAAGTCGTTTGATGACGTCATACTCGTTTAGTACAATTATTCCCATTTAGTACAATTTTCCACCGAACGACAGTACAGTTTAATGTCAAACTTCCGGACAGAGATCAGAGGATCAGAGTGTAAAAACTGGCAAAAAGTTTCGCGAGGCAAATTCAGTGCGCCCAGCAATTGTTTGGAGCTTTTTTTAATAAATGATACGTGCTTTGTAGTGTGAAGTGTGACCGTGACCTATAATAAGAATTCAGACAACTTTCCTACGCTGATATTGTTTACAAACTCCAAAAATTGGTAAGTGGAATTCATATAAAATGCCAATTTATTTGCTGATGCTTTTTTTGAAATAAGTTACAGTTTCACGCAATTATATACATATATTCAATTATTTTTACTTATCACTTGTTCACTTCATTTTTGCGCATTGTAATAATCACTTATCAGATATAGAGTTAAAATAAGAAGCCCTCTTTCTTTTTGCACATAAACTGAAACTGAATATAAGTGATCCGTTCGAGTAATTATTATCTACTTCGTACACGTTCAACGCAATTTTTCAAAATCGGAACGGAATACCAAACAAAGAAAATTGCATCTTGAATCATGCCACCCACCGATGCGACGCGACGCTTGATCGCTGCGTGCTGCGTGCATTTTGCAATAGGTGCAACCGGGTACAGCCAACATGTTTTTTGTTATAATAACGTTTTTTTTTTAAGGGAGGGGGAGGGGGAGGGGGAAAGGGCGCCAAAACTAATTTTGCACGCGGGCGCCCAACCTGTCAGGACCGCCCCTGGACACACTGTATACTTTATTATGGGGTCGCAAGGAAGAAGGAAAACATTATTGAATGTTTGAATGCAAAAGGTGATTTGGCAGTTCCAAGAGGAGTTGCCTGAGAAGCCTGATAATGTTATAATTATGAGGTGGTGCCCCCAAAAAGACATTTTAGGTAAGTTTAGGTAAAATTTCTGCAACGGAAAAAAAAATGTTTTTCATTCCAGCCTATCCAAACGTGAAATTGTTTGTAAATCACGCAGGGCTTCCCAGTAATGGTGACGCTGTTTACCATGGAGCATGGAGTCCCAATTTTAGACATTCCAGTTTATTTTGACCAGCCAGCCATTGAGGTCAAAGCTGTCGCATTTTCTATCCGCTATGGTGACCCCAATTTCAATGAGAAAACTCTATCAAATCTAATCAATGAATTATCAAATGATCCAAGGTATTTTGATGCAGTCAAACACAGATCCAAGCTTTTTCATGATGGACCCATGAAACCCACGTAAATTATTGTTTATTGGGTTGAGCATGTTCAAGACATAAGGGTGCGCCCCATTTGAAGGAATCATAAAAGATTTTTTTTTTCAATTTCTGATTAATGACCAGTGATTGATTACTTTTAGCAAGCTAACATACCTACATAATATGTATAGGGGAGAGGGGGGTACATTTGAACATGGGGCACATTTAAACGCCTTCAAATTTGCCGCCATCTCCTACCAAATGTGTCCGATTTCCACATGCTTGTCAACGATAGTTGTCGGTGCCAGTCGGGAGTCTCGGGAGCTCTTGCTCTTCCATCTTCCATTCAGTCATTGCTAATCATTAGTGGAGTGTGCAGCCGATTTACTTTTCGAAGCGGTTCAACTCTGACCTCTGACAGTCGATTTGAAATCGTTTGTTGAATAACTTTTATCGCACTAAGAGGTAAGTGAGTTTAAATATCCTCAATTGCTCCTTGGGATGTGTAGTTTCCTTTGTATTACATAGAACTGATAATAGTTTGTGTTTTCGAGAGATTTCGAGAAAACCGACACGTGACGACACACGGGGCACATTTGAACTATTGAAAGGGGGTACGTTTGAACAAACGTTCAAACGTGCTCCGTATAGGTGCACCCAAAGTGAAGGAGTATAATTGCTTATGAATAACACATTGAAGCAAAAAACTTTATTTATTATAGATAGTCATGGTTCGCACGTATAAGAAGAAACGTACAAAGCCGGACGTTCTAGAGGAGGACATGGAGGCAGCCATTCGTGCAGTGAGGGAAGAAAAAATGTCAATCCGTAAAGCTCCACTTACCTTTGGACTTGTACATACGGCTCTGTTCTATAGACTAAAACATCACAATGAAAATAAAATACAGAGGTTCGGCTCTAAGTACACAGCAAGACAAGTCTTCTCAACAGACCAAGAGGCGATATTAGAGGTATATATTCTAAAATGTTCAAAAATCAATTATGGGCTGACCTATAATGAAATAAGAAAGTTGGCATGCAGCTACGCTAGACTTCTCAAATGCTCATATCCAGATAAGTGGAATGTCACAAACATGGCTGGCATAGATTGGTTGAAGTCATTCATGAAGCGACACGATAAACTCAGTTTAAGGAAACCAGAGAACACTAGTCTTGCCCGCGCCACTAGTTTCAACAGATCCAACGTTGATGGATTCTTCAACAATCACGTGAGGGCCTTGAAAAGGTACCCTTTTACAGCTGAGAAAGTTTTCAACTTGGACGAGACAGGCATAACAACTGTTGTTCAGGCTCCCCCATGTTGTGGCGAAAAAAGGGACCAAACAGGTTGGACAAGCAGTGTCTGCTGAAAGAGGACAGTTGATTACCATGTGTGCTATCGTCAGTGCTTGTGGAAACACAATTCCGCCAGTTTTTGTTTTTCCAAGGGCGAAGTTTCACGATACCATGCTTAGAGGAGCTCCACCAGGAAGTTTGGGCTTAGCTAACAGTCCCAAAAGTGGATGGATGACAGCACCATTATTCATCAAGGTCTTGGAGCATATTCAAAAACATACAAAATGCACTAAAGATGATCCTATATTAATTTTGATGGACAATCATGAGAGTCATTGCTCATTAGAAGCAGTTATTTATGCCAAGGAGAATGGCATAACACTGGTAACTTTTCCACCCCACTGCACTCATCGGATGCAGCCATTAGATGTTGCAGTGATGGGTCTATTGAAGTCAAAATTGTCTGTAGCTCAAAATGATTGGCTATTGAGTAATCCTGCTAAAACCATAACCATTCATGATCTAGCCGGATTGGTGAACATAGCATACGAAAATTCTTTTACCATCAAGAACATTGTTTCTGGATTTTCGAAAACGGGAACTTGGCCCGTTTCAAGAAATATTTTCACTGATGATGACTTCGAGGCTGCTTTTGTAACGGATAGGCCTATTCATCAGGCACTTCAGGCAGAAGGTCTGTCAGCTTCTAACAATTTGTGCAGAACTTTGCAAAAATCGAGTGACGACCCCTCGCTACCTTGCCCTTCGGCTTCTCTGCAATTTCCTGGCATTTCTACTTTCCATCCACAATTAAATACATCTTGTGAATTGGAGGAACCTAGATTTTTGGCAGCTGTTCAACAACCTGAGACATCTGCTACGACTTCAGGAGTGAATTCATCAACTGATTCCGTTCCTTCACTTTTGTCGCCTGCAATAATACGACCCCTACCTAAAGCTTCTCCTCGCAAGCAGAACGGACCTCAAGAAGGCAGAAAAAGGAAATCAAGAATTTTGACTGACTCCGGAAAAAATTAAAATTGAAATTGAAACGTTGAATCGTCTGAATAAAAAGAAGCCACCAACACCCCTTAATTGGAGAGAAAATCAGAAAACGCTAGCGCAAATTAAGAAGAAGAAAAGAACTAAAGAAACGATGTATGAGACAGACAATGAAGATGATTTTTCCATCCATGATGAGTCGGACTCAGAGGAGTTCGTCGCCGCGGTGAGGAGATTGATAATTTGCAGCGAAATCCGACAGAGTTAGAGGAAAAAGACTTTGTCCTCATCAAATTCACCAGAAAATTAATAAAATATTTTGTTGCACAAGTCGACAAAAAGATTGATAAACACGAATATAGAGTGAAATATTTGAAGAGGCAAATGACAAAAAATGGCAGGCGATTCAAATTCATTCTTCCAGACGAACCGGAGCAAAGTGACGTCAATATAAGTGATATTGTACTCAAACTTCCCAAACCGTTGACTCATGGTGGAACTTCACGGACAAAGACTTTGATGACTTTCGGTGTCGATTTTACACAATATAGTATTGAATATCCTTTGATGTTCAATCGTGCCCCATGTGGTGTTCAATTCTACCCCCATCATGAGGTACATTTGAACATGTTTTGAGAGTTGAATGTTTATGTTTTTTGGCTGTCGGTTTGACAGGTTTTGGTTTGTAGTTGTATTACTATATTGCAGAAAACTAAGACTGTGCTTTTACCAAATATTTTCAATAAAACTTGTTTTATTTTGCCGATACTCGGGTTTTTCTAAAAATCGGTCAAATCTGCCCCCCTCTCCCCTACATATTGTTCAAGGTACTAAATCATTATTAGATACCAATGTTTTTAAGTTAATGTAAAATGAATTCCCAGCAAGATAGGTAGGTAAAAATAGGAATATGAAACTCAATAGGTACTACGAATACGTCGAATACCATAATTGTGATAATAACTTATCACCACGACCACGATTATGGAAAATTAATTTCTGATAAGAAATAATTGATGTTAAGTGACTTTTTTTCCAAACCTTCAAAAATTGAACTCTTGTTACAGTTAGTTACTGTTTTTTTTTTCCTGCTAGGTTTTTTTCATCGTTCAGTTTGAATTAGATTTTTGAAAACACCAACGCACACTTTTGACCTTTGTTTGTTTTCCTTTTTTTCTCAGTTTTAGTTTGGGCTAGTCTCCCCCATTCTGTCGCTTTTCTTTCCACCACTTTTTGTTTAATCTTTTAATCAGAGACTTTTTTCTCTTGTTCCGTGACCACTTTTTTATCATTTCTAGTTTGGGTTTGGTTACTTTGAAAGTGTAACCTATACTCACTATACAGGGTGTTTCATTATTATTGCGAAAAAATTCAGGGTGATTTTCCCCACTTAAAAATAATAAGAAAACTTCATATAAAGGTGTGTCCGGAAATGCTTCGTTACAGAGCTACAGGGTGTTGAAGTTTTATTTTTATTTTTGATTTTTTCTAAATAATATTTGAACCAATGTCTATATTTCCATAAAAATCAGTATTTGAGGGTTTCTTGTCATGCGGAATTCGAATTTTATCTCAGTTTGGCTCTAACTTGTAGAGGGCGCCACCTACACTCATTTGTCCTGACATGTACAGCCATAACTTTTTCGGACGTAACCGTATGACATATTTTAGTGAAAAAACATATTTCTCCTTTATTTTTATGCAAAAAACGCATACTTGTTGGAAGTCGCTACGTGGAACCATTTTCGAGATATTTGGATTTGAAATAATTAATACATGGGATTTTGAAATTATGGTGAAGGTAACCTGCTAGAAGTTATAACATATTACCCATTAATGCTTCATATTTTCAGTGAAAAAGATAAAAGTCGACTTGTGTGTGATGTTATCAACAACTTTCATGCAAATATTATTTAAACAAAAACAAATAAAAAAACTGAAAAAAAATAGATTAAATAATAACTTTAACACCCTGTAGCTCTGTAACGAAGCATTTCCGGACACATCTTTATATGAAATTTTCTTTTTATTTTCAAGTGAGGAAACTTATCCTGTATTTTTGGCACTATCAATGAAACACAATGCTCGGCCATAATTTGATTATCAAATGTATTCATTATTTCAAATCTAAATATCTCGAAAATGGTGGCACGTAGCGACTTCTAACAAGTATACCTTTTTTGCATAAAAGTAAAGGAGAAATATGTTTTTCCACTCAAATATGTCATACGGTTACGTCCGAAAAAGTTATGGCTGTACATGTCAGGACAAATGAGTGTAGGTGGCGCCCTCTACAAGTTAGAGCCAAACTGAGATAAATTCGAATTCCGCATAAAAAGAAACCCTTAAATACCGATTTTTATGAAAATATAGACATTGGTTCAAATATTATTTAGAAAAAACAAAAATAAAAATAAAACTTCAACACCCTGTAGCTCTGTAACGAAGCATTTCCGGACACACCTTTATATGAAGTTTTCTTATTATTTTTAAGTGGGGAAACTCACCCTGAATTTTTTCGCAATATTGATGAAACACCCTGTATATACAGGGTGTTTCAAAAATAATCGGGTATAAGATGACAGCAGATTCCTTACAAAATAATATTGCGACATAGATAACCAAAGTTCTTCGAATACAATGCGCAACTCATAAAATGCAGAAGGCCATGACGTCGTGACACAATAAACCGTTGGATGGTCGAGGATGTTGATTTTCGTGGCCAGCCAGATCCCCTGACTTGACTTGCATAGAGAGGAAATGTTGGAGCGGACAAGAAGTGCTGTCGGTAGTATTTCAGCTGTAGAAACGAGAGACCATTTTTCATTTATACAGGTACAGGTACTCATCCTCATCAACCTATGCATCCAGAGTTATTTCGAACCATGATATAAAGAAAATGTTCGGTAACCCTGTCTTCTTTACGAGGGCATCTTGATAGTGTAAGACGTGCAAAATTTGGTCGACAATTCAGATGAACTGTTTTCACTACGCCTTTGCATTCGAAAATTTCAAGAAAATTTTGAGAATTTCCGTCATTCAACATGTAAAATCGATCAAGGAGACGTTTGCAAATATCTTAGGCTTCTTCTCTTCCAGGAGTTTTTTTCCCATTACCTACAACTATATACAGGGTAACGTAAAAACGAAAAATTATGATATACAGAGTGATTCATGAAGTCATGTGAAAAATCAAAATGTTTGAGTGTATGCTATTTAAGCAAAACCACAGAACACATTATTATGATATACAGAGTGATTCATGAAGTCATGTGAGAAATCAAAATGTTTGAGTGTATGCTATTTAAGCAAAACCACAGAACACATTATACAAAGTTTAGAAGACAAACTGACGTATAAAATATCACGGAACAATGCGCCATGGAATGCAGTGGATGCGAATCGAACTATCAGACTTGGATAATGTAATATTAAAGATTTCTGCAATATATTATACAGATTTCTATACATGAAAGTACTGACTTTGACTTTGACTTTGAAACTGTCTTTATTTGCTGAATAAAGACAAAAACTATGAATAAGTTTAGTTTCCTCGGTTTTCTTTTGAATGTCCAGAACCATCTGGGGATGAAGCCAGTGTGGGCTTTCCTAGTGGATGTGTTCTGTGCTTCGGGGCCCACACCATTCGAATATCCCTTTTATCGTTGAAGATATTGGACATTGTCCAGCACTCTAAAATTGAGCAGGCAAATTTTGGCAAGTCTGGTTAGACGTTTTGATGAAATTTGTGTATTTGAGCTCGTCGCAATAAAAATGAACTGATTGTTTAAGGTCATTTATGGGGAACTTATTATCCTGAAAATATCAATGTTGTAAAAAACTCAAACAGTTAATACAGTAATGCAGTACAATCTTAATTAGCCTTTCAGTGTCACATAAAAAAGATGAGTTACTGATGGTCCTCATTATATCAGAATTATCATGAGGCAAATTCCAGTTCATTCACTGTTTTACTCATAAAAATAAATATGTTGCAACAATCGATAGTAATAGTATTACTATCATATGCACAAAGTGCCAAGATTTTGGGGATTTTCCCCATCTCTAGCTCTAGTCATTTTATTTTATATTCAAAAATTATGCAGGGGTTGCTTAGTGCTGGACATGATGTTACAATGGTCAGTCCTTACTCTATGAAATCTCCTGCTGGTGCTGACCAGCAGTATACGGAAATTATGTTGGATGGTCTTTCTGAACGTTATAAAAGTAAGTATAGTGTTCCACCTTGACATTTCCAAAATAGTCGTGAAAAATCGAGATTCATGAGTGAAACAAGAAACTTCTATTTCCACAGAAAAAGTGAGAAACCACAACGCTTTCAAAACCCTACGCCACGGCAATTCGGTGTGGCACGATATAATGCAAACCAACTTTCTTCTGCTGGAAATCAACTCAACCCTACATCACCCAAAAATGAAGAAACTTGTTGAATCCAAGCAGAAATTCGACGTATTGATTTTGGAACAACATAACAATGAGGCTTTGCGGGTTTATTCGCATATATTCAACATTCCGATGATACTTTTGAGTACTATGGGACACTGTCCTTGGATAAATCCTGTCGTTGGAAACCCTCCCGCTATTTCCTACATTCCACATTTATACATGGTAAATGGTGATGGAGAAATTAATTTGGCAAAAAGAGCTAAAAACTTGCTGGCATTCATCGCAAATTTCTTCATACGAAACTTATATGTATTTCACAAACACAATCAAGTGAAGAACGCGCTTTACCCCGACACACCTTCAGTGCAAGAGCTAGCCAAAAATGTCTCTATTGTGCTTGTCAACTCCCATACAAGTTTTCTGGAACCAATTCCCATGGTACCAAACATGATTGAAGTTGGAGGGTTTCACATCGATTCTCCTCAAAATCTCCCTCAAGATTTGCAGAAGTTTATGGATGATGCTCGTCATGGAGTTATATACTTTAGTATGGGGACTAATTTGAGAAGTAAAGACATGTCGCAAGAACGAAAGAAAACATTGTTAAATGTGTTTGCTAAGTTGAAGCAGAAGGTGATTTGGAAGTTCGAAGAGGAGTTGCCAGAGAAACCTGATAATGTGTTAATTATGAAGTGGTGCCCTCAAAATGACATTTTAGGTAAATATACAAAAACTTCTGCAACGAATACAAATTTCCGTCAATCCAGCTCATCCAAACTTGAAATTGTTCATAACTCACGGAGGAATTCTGAGTAATAGTGAAGCTATCTACCACGGAGTGCCAATTCTAGCCATACCACTTTTTCTCGATCAGCCAGCCAATGCGGTCAAAGCGGTTGCTGCTGGATACGCACTTTCTATTCACTATGGTGACCCCAGTTTCAATGAGGAAACTCTATCGTATCTTATCAATGAATTATTACATAATCCAAGATATTCTGATGTAGTCAAACACAGGTCCAAGCTGTTTCATGATAGACCCATGAAACCCATGGACACCATTATTTATTGGGTTGAGTATGTTGCAAGACATAAGGGTGCGCCCCATTTGCGGGTTAAAGGTGCTGATATGCCGTGGTATGAATATTATATGGTAGACGTATTTGCTATATTTTTGTTTTCAACTTATATGGTTAAATTGTTTGTTGCAAAAATTTTAATGCTCGTCAATAGAAAGTACAAATGCAAAGAATCAAAAAAGAATAAATAATTGTTTCACTTTCAGATTTATGACTAGTGAGTAATAGATATCAATGTTTTCAAGTTTATGATAAACACACAGCAACATAAGTAAAAATAGGAAAATGGAACTGAATACTACGAATACTACGATGATTATATTAAATATTACGATTATAGAAAAGTTGTTTTACTGGCGCTGAATTAATAATTTTGATGTTACGTGAACATTTTTTCCAAAAACACAAATCTAGAACTTTTGTTCCAGAAGGTTTTTGCTTCTTTCCTCGTTTGTTTTCCCAATTTGTTCTTATCACTGATAGTTTCGATAAGTTTTCTCAAAACTCTAACGTAAACTTTCAACTTGATTGTTTTTCCGAATTTGCTTTCATATAGCTTTATTATATCAGTTTTAGCCGGGCTAGTCTCCTCTTTTTTGTCCCATTTCATTCCACTTTTTGCTCAATATCTTTCAATGGACAATTTGCACATTTTTTGGAAATATGAAAAATATAAGGATTATTGGTATACACTGTGGGCCAAATTAAATTAGAACCTAGTTTGATCCTTGATAACTTTTTTGTTTGTTTATGGATTAAGATGAATTTTGGATATGATATTGGTCAATATGTTCTGGATGTTTCTCCAAAATTGAGTTTTCGAATTTTGGACAGGACCGGACTTACGACGTTTTTATAAAATTGGTGCATTTAAGCTCTTGCAAAAACGAACTGCGCTACGTACAGACCAACTGATATATTTTTTTAAAAGGACATTAGTGGGAAAAGGTATCCTGATAATATCAATATTTTAGAACCATAACCTAAGAAACTATGATTTTTTCTTTATGATGGTGCTAGTCGGCATAAAAACTATTTCACTTCGTTAATTTGTCTATGCCCGTGGCATTTGCCACCTTACAAGCCCAGATTTCACAAACCGTGTCACCATAACGTTTCAACATATCCTTTGATTGTGCTGTCTAACCTCAAATTCAATAAATCTATATGGGGGCCAGCCATCAATATTAAAAATCAGAGAAACAGATTCTATGGAACTCAAAAGTGGTTACACATTCTGTTCTATTTCTTTATACCAAAACTCGCCTCTTCCCATGGGTTTGATTATACTATAGTCTTTGGTGTTTTTTTTTCAACTCCAAACTTTTTCTTGAGTATCTTTAATAAATCATTGAGGGCTGAGTGGGTTAAAATTGTTAAGTGTTTTAATGCCCATTACCTCAATTCGAGATTTATCATTCCATCCTCAGATCCTTTTTGAGACGACGCTGACGTTTCTATATCAGTGAGTGATAAATTGTGATCGGGTTGAACAAGAACCGGAGCACTATTGTTATTTGGTGAAATTAGATTTTCCTGATTAGTGATCAAAAGGGGATGTTTGAGTCAAAGCTGACGCGGATACTTTCCGCCATACTGTTTCTTTCTTGACTCTTCGGTAAAATGTACTCGAGTGTCTTCCCAGTAAACACATATGTGACTTTGATGAGAAAATTTATGTAAATCCAAAGTAATTATGACTCCCACAATAGTTTTCATGTGAAAATTATGTAGCATTTATAAAAAAAAAATTATGTAACCTTTGGATCTTTCATTATTACGTGAATTTTATGTAAAATACGTGATGTAACATCAAGGTGTATTAAGTACATAAATTTTACATAAACAAATAGATGTCTCTATTACTGTCTCTTTATATCAACATGTGACATTTGAAAATCGACAACGTGAAGCGTCATGCGCAAATCCCAAATCGAGCCTTTGGTCATCTCATCCACGCAGCTTCACTCCAACAGAGTAGAAGTAGAAGTTATTTTGTCATTTTGTTTGTGTTCCGTGTTATGGTTGTGTTGTTTGACCGGAGCCGTACCATCTTGCAAAAATAAACTTAACCCTCCAGATTTGTACCGTAGTTTTGGTAGTAAATATTTACCAATGCATGATTTCTTGGTTATATACTACACAAAAGTGGGTAATAATAATAAGATGAGAGAGAGGTAAACTATTTATATAGCAATGATATAAATTTTACATAATGTTTACATAAATGAATCGATATAAAATTTACATATCCTTTTTTATATAAAAAGGTTCACATAAATGTGATATAAAAACAGTCGTTGTAGGTTGAAGTTTACTTTCTGGTTACCTCATTATTATCATCATATTGACGTAACTGGTAACTTGTGTTACATACTTTTTACATCAATATTATGTTTTTGTGTTTGCTGGGTTAATCCTTTCTTATATTATACTCTCGGCATCTCACTATAATTCTATAGAACATCATAACTGCACTTCTGATGTAGTTTTCAAAGGTTGAATCAATCATTATATTTTAAGCATCGATAAAGTAACAACCGATATAAAATAACATTTTTTGGTATCTAGAACTTCTTAGTGGCAACAATCGACGTCAATACTCTATAGTCGCGTAAGAGAGTGGCCGAAATCACCCTGTGACTTCTGAAACTAGTTCTTTGGGAACGTTCCTGTAACTATTTATGTCACTGTTAAGTCAAAACAAAGAAATCTTTAAACACAAAGTCGTGGTCTCAAAATTTCGCTTTATTCGTGAAAAAACGAGAAACATATGGTAAAAAACTTATAAAAGAACAAGGGCACTACATCTTAATTACGAAACATGTAAAAATACTTTTATTGGTTGGATATATTTTTACATGTTTCGTAATTAAGATGTAGTGCTCTTGTTCTTTTATAAGTCTTTTACCACATGTTTCTCGTTTTTTTACATTATTTTATCTCTTTTTGATCCATTCTGCAACCTGGCCTGATGATACCTTTGAAACACGTGTAGCCGAATAAAGCGAAAATTTGAGTCCACGACTTTGTGTTTTAAGATTTCTTTGTTTTGTCAAGAATCTGGCCTCTTTGTGAAAATGGACAACGTTTTGGATTCACTGTTAAGTGTCAAATACTTTATCGAGGTATTTTGGTGGCACTAAGTGGCCACCACTGAGTGAAAGTTACTTTGAAGTTTTTGATACTTTATGGTGACATTTCGGGTAGTTCAAAATACTTCGTGATAGTGTATGCTTGCCACTTGGCTGATGAGTGTCTATATGCCCAACAGCCCAAACTTTCTCAAAGGATCCGGGTGTTAAATTGATGTTTGGGAATTCCTAGTCCAGGTTAGTTTCATCTCTCTAGAGCTGTTCCCAGCTTTGTCCATGATCAATATCTTTATCGAATCAACAAATATCAAAATAATCGGAAGAAAAAGAAGAAAACTACCTTTAACTCATAACTCATGGTGAAAGAAAGAACTTGAAGATTGGAAAACAAGTTGGAAGCAGAGAACTTGTAGGTGTAGGAGTGAGCGATATGTTCGAAGTAAACACTTGGACGCCAGAGGGAAGATAGAAGAAGACTCAATTTTATATGGTCAACTTGTTGAAGATGTTCAGAGAAAGCATCTGTTTTGAAGTGAACTCAATGGTGATATCTACTTTCCCACAAGTTCTTTGCTTGCAAAAAGCCATTTTCTTCCGAACTTGTTTTTCAATCTTCAAGTTCTTCAATTTTTCCCTTTTTTTTCCACCATGAGTTTGAGGTAGTTTCCTTCTTTTGATTCCAATTTTTTCTTGAAGCTCTTGAAGCTCATCCATTTTTCTTCTTAGTTTTAGTTTGGATTAGTTTACAGGGCTTTTCACTTAAAACTCCCCACGTCAATATCTCGGAAACGAATAGGAATATTTCATTTCTGTAAAAAGTAGTCAATGTATGGGGTCGAGTAGTTATTTTTCACAGTTAAAAAAATTCGACGCCTACCAAGAGTAAAGCGTCGCGACGCATCGAAAATATTAATCGATTGCAGGGACTTTGAAATTACGCGCATGCTAAAGTACATGTTATTTATAAACTTTTTTGTTATTCAGTCGAACTCATTTATTCTACACAGTTTTGAGATATACAGTGTGTCCAAGATAAGGATGTCTATCATGGGGATCTTGAAAACCGTGAGAGATACAAGGTCGGTTAAATGGAGGCAAAGTTGCGTATTTTGATGCTTAACAAAATGCCGTTTTAAAAGCCAAGAAATTCCGACTAAGTCCGAAATTATCCGAAAAAAACCTAAATTTTTCAAAATTGTTTTCATTTTTTTTTGACCACATTTGAAGAGATATTTTGAAATGAATGGAACTTCTTCATTGCCACTTTTTGCCCTTTACAAGATACCCTTATTAAATTGAAGAACTGACGTTTCGTCTATGAGCAGCCATCATCAACTTTGTTTTTTTAAATACGGTCCTGGATTTTTTATTACGGATTTTAAGAGCCTCTTATGTTCCTAAACCAACGAGGTATCGCACTAATCAAAAAAGAGGTGGTTGTTTTTAATCCTATTAAAAATGTATTTTTTGTCTCTCTCTAACACATGATTTCTTATGGAAAAATCCATCAACATAATTTTTTTGAATAATTGCGATACATTGTTGATTTAGGAACATAAGAGGCCCTCAAAATCCGTCATAAAAAATCCAGGACCGTATTTAAAAAAACAAAGTTGATGATGGCTGCTCATAGACGAAACGTCAGTTCTTCAATTTAATAAGGGTATCTTGTAAAGGGCAAAAAGTGGCAATGAAGAAGTTCCATTCATTTCAAAATATCTCTTCAAATGTGGTAAAAAAAAAATGAAAACAATTTTGAAAAATTTAGGTTTTTTTCGGATAATTTCGGACTTAGTCGGAATTTCTTGGCTTTTAAAACGGCATTTTGTTAAGCATCAAAATACGCAACTTTGCCTCCATTTAACCGACCTTGTATCTCTCACGGTTTTCAAGATCCCCATGATAGACATCCTTATCTTGGACACACTGTATATCTCAAAACTGTGTAGAATAAATGAGTTCGACTGAATAACAAAAAAGTTTATAAATAACATGTACTTTAGCATGCGCGTAATTTCAAAGTCCCTGCAATCGATTAATATTTTCGATGCGTCGCGACGCTTTACTCTTGGTAGGCGTCGAATTTTTTTAACTGTGAAAAATAACTACTCGACCCCATACATTGACTACTTTTTACAGAAATCAAATATTCCTATTCGTTTCCGAGATATTGACGTGGGGAGTTTCAAGTGAAAAGCCCTGTATATGCCTTTTTCTTTCCACTTTTTTAACTAGTCAGGCCTCAGTAAGTTGTTCTTGGTTGCTGTCTTTCAACCTGTTTTTTCTTAGTTTCCTTTTCAGTTTTAGGTTTCATCGCCCCTTATTAACTGTTATAGTCTCAAGTATTTCAAAAGAGTTTCAAAGAAACCCTCTACTCATCTCTGTAAATATGTAAACCCACCTGTTTTTTTTGCATGTTTGAAGTCAATTCAAATTATTTTTCCAAATTGACTTTTACATTTTATGGACACCATTTGTATTTTGATTTCTCACGATCTAACAGACAGATTTTACGGTCTTCCAGCTCAAATTTCAAAGTTAAAAATGATATAATTCGGTGAAAGTCGAAAAATGCTTTTTTAAAAAGTCATTAGTGAAAAACATTTTTCAAAATACCCATGTTTCCTCTTTTCATGTGATTAAAAACCTATGTAGATCTATTGTAGCGTTTTTCAACTATATATAGAAATCACTATAATCCAGTTTTCACTAATTTATTTACAGTTACTATTTATAAACACTCACTGATTTATCTCACCACTACACTTATGTTTTGACTTTCCGCTCACAATACACGATCAATCACGACTGAATGGGTTTAATTATTTATGGTTGTACTCTGGCTTGAACTTGAACTATAGGTCAAAAACCGCCATCGTTAGTATAAGCAAAAGTCATATTTTTGACATCTTTTCCGCGTTCACATTGCTATGCTTATGCTCTATCCTTGTTCTACTTTCAGCTAGACAAGGATAGAAGCACGTTCGTCAACGTGGCTGCCCTGGTAAGAACGCATGCGCCTTAAGCTATTGGCGAGAAGACTGGCTGGTCAAGAAAAATTGGTATGGTTAGAAGCGGCACACCATGGTGAATTATGAGCTGTAATAACAAGAATTTTAGTTCGTTCAAGACGTTTTTGTATACTTACCTAGAATGTCGTTCTGAGGGCGCCACTTTATGATAAGAACAAGAACATTATCATGCAGGCTTCTCCGGAAACACCTTTTCGAACTTCCAAATCACCTTTTGATTCAACTTGGCGAAGACAATATTGATTTTTTTTTCTTGCGGCATGTCCTCAAATTAGACATCATCCATAAACTTCTGCAAATCTTGAGAAAGTTTTTGGGGAGGCTCGATGTGATACCCTCCAAAAATAGTGATAGTTGTACATACTATATATATAGAATTGTTGTAACGTTCATTTTTATGAGCAAAACAGAGGATTTATCCTCGTGGTAATGATGAAATAAATCAACTTTTTTGCATGACACTGACAAAGTACTGACGCAATTATTTATTATTTGCAATAGACGATTATTGAGTTTCGTGCTTATCTTGCTAGCAGTAGAATTACGAACTTCGAAATAGGTTCCAGTCATCTCTCTTGCCCACTGTTAAAGATTTTTTGTCTTATCATTGTCGAGACACATCAGTCCATCCGACATTTTGAATTGATTTAATTGATAAGGTAAAATAAATTTGACCAATATTATAAGCGTATAATATTATTCTTGGTACTGAATACACCACCACATAATCAGCAAGAAAACACGGAGGTCAATAATCGAATGGTAATTGCATGATAACCACAATCTTTTAGTGCTTCAGTGCCACACAAAAAATTTGATTCACTGGCACTGATTACTTCACCGCTACGTGAACCCACTATTTTGTTCATAAAAATAAATATGTTGCAATAATCAATAGTATTATTGCTGGTATTACTATCATGTGCACAAAGTGTTAAAATTCTGGGGATTTTTCCCATGCCTGGCACTAGTCATTATATTCTACATTCAAAACTCATGAAGGGGTTGATAAGTGCTGGACACGATGTAACAATGGTCAGCCCTTATTCCATGGAACTTCCTGCTGGTGCTGGACAGTATACGGAGATCATTCTGGATGGTTTTGCTGAAAAATATGATGGTAAGTCGTGATTCGACTTAATTACCAAAATTAGTCAGAAACACTTCTGGACATCACAGACTTTTATTGAATTTTATTGTCTGGCTCTGAAATTATGAAGCAACATTCAACTAAGTTTTAAATCTAATTTTCCAGAACGAGTGAAAAACTTCAACATTTTCAAAAACCACCGTCACGGCAATATGTTGAGGAACGAAATAATTCAAACCAACTTTTTTCTACTGGAAGTCAACGCAACCTTACATCACCCAAAAATGCAGAAACTTGTGGAATCCAAGCCGCAATTCGATTTACTGATTTTGGAACAATTTAACAACGAGGCTTTGCGGGTCTACTCTCACATATTCAAAATTCCTATGATTATTCTGAGTCCTATGGGACACTGTCCTTGGATTAATCCTGTTGTTGGTAACCCTACACCTGTTTCCTACATTCCCCATTTATACATGGTGAATGCTGTTGGAGAAATTAATTTGGCCAAAAGAGCTAAGAACTTGATGGCATTCATTGTAAATTTTATTATACGACAATTTTATGTATTTCCCAAACACAATCATGTCAAGAATGCGATTTACCCCAACACTCCTTCAATACAAGAGCTAGCCAAAAATATCTCTATTGTTTTTGTGAACTCCCATACAAGTATTCTGGAACCTATCCCCATGGTGCCAAACATGATTGAAGTTGGAGGGTATCACATCGATCCTCCCCAGAAACTTCCTCAAGATTTGCAGAGGTTCATGGATGATGCTCCTCATGGAGTTATATACTTTAGTATGGGGACTAATTTGAAGAGTAAGGACATGTCGCAAGAAAAAAAAAAAACATTATTGAATGTTTTTGCCAAGCTGAAGCAGAAGGTGATTTGGAAGTTCGAAGAGGAGTTGCTAGACAAGCCTGATAATGTTTTAATCATGAAGTGGTGCCCTCAAAACGACATTCTAGGTAAATGTACGTACAAAAACTTCTGAAAAGAAACATTTTTGTCATTCTAGCTCATCCAAATGTGAAACTCTTCATAACTCACGCTGGGTTTCTCAGTAACACTGAAGCAGTCTACTATGGATTACCAATTCTGGCATTACCAGTTTTTTTGGACCAGCCAGCCAATGCGGCCAAAGCTGTTGCTGCTGGATACGCACTTTCTATCCACTATGACGACTCCAATTTCAATGAGGAAACTCTATTTTATCTGATCAATGAACTATTAAATGATCCCAGATATTCAGACGTAGCCAAACACAGGTCCAAGCTGTTTCATGATAGACCCATGAAACCCATGGAAACTATTGTTTATTGGGCTGAGTACGTTGCAAGACATAAGGGTGCGCCCCATTTGCGGGTTAAAGGTGCTGATATGCCATTTTATCAATACTATATGGTAGACGTAGTTGGTGTATTTATATTTTTAACTTATATAATTGGATTGTTATTTAGAATAATTTTTAAGCTACTTGCTAATGTCAAGTCCAAAGACATGAAATTAAAAAAAGAATAAATTATTTTTATTCTCAGCTTTAAATTGGGTTAGATAAGTTTAACTTTTTCTGACATTATCCTTTCCTTTTTTTCAAACTTCCAGTTAGGCCCTGTTCTTTCTTTTTGACGCCTTTTAACCTCACTTTTACTAGTTTTCCTTCTACATTTAGTATAGTTGATCACCTTCCGTACAATATCGCTCGTTTACCCCTACTCTAGTAAACCCGCTATTATCGGCTCCGAGATCACCTCACGGCGGATAACCTTGAATTCGCTCATAAAAATGCGGAGGCGACCTTTGTCAATCGCATCAGACAAGAGGTGATAGACACAACGGTTTCGTCGCAAAATTATCTGTGCAAGGTGAGAAACTGGCGAGTTACAGATGACATAACAATATCTGACCATAGGCTAATCCGCTTCTCATTAGATGCGGAAGTAGAAACTCTGCCTCTCAAACGGAACCCGAGGTCAATCGACTGAGATAAATTTAATTATTGTCCAAGTGAATACGGAGGTACAAACCTCTAACACAGCCGCATTCGAACCATCCTGTCTTCTCAGAAAGGCGGGGACCAAAAAAGTTACCTGGTGGAACTATATTGTGGAGCGGTTTAAAAAAGACTTCAGGAGGACGCACCACCGAGCACTCAGGGGAGGACGATAGCTTTAATCGGATATCTTCGAGTTTTATAAGGCTTTAGAGAAGGAAACCTTCAAAAATAATGGCACCATCATCCAAATTTGGACGTATGTCTTGAGAAATTCACTGTATCGCTATCCTTGTCGAGTTATATCTATCTGCGTCGCCGAAAACTGACCTGCTTTGGACGCGGTTGCCGGTTTGGGCAAATCTTCATCAATGAAAATTCCTCTGTGTACGAAATTGATTGATAAGACATGATACAATGAAAATTAAGGAGGATTGAGTATTGTTCATTTTTCAAGAAGGTGCATCAAGGTTCACTACTCTAGATTATCGCATAATCAGACACATTTACAACCATGATTTCGTGTGAATCAACTCAATGTTGAACAACGGTGATAGTGTCTATAATGATGATATTATTTCATATCATAAATAATGTGAAACATTTTTGTGCTACTCAAAGCTTAATTACTAACATTCATTAAATAATGATTTTTTGTGCATTGGATACAGGCGATACATAGTGAATATTAGTCCTAGTACACGGCAACGCTGCCTTTGAACAGCTGGTTTCGATTTTGAAGGTAGTGCGGTGATGCCATGGGGTTTCAACTTGAAAACTTCTACTTTCGTGCTTGTGAAGTGTTGTATTGTGACTTTATTTGTGAAAAATGGTAAGATTGTGCTTGCTGTGTCAAAAACTGGACCATTGGGATCCAGAAATCACCATTCACAGGTAAGTGTCAAATTTGCATTGAGCATTGACTGGAGAGGGATCCAGTGGTGTAGAGTGTAGGCCATAGATAAAAAATATATGTGTAGGCATCATCATATTTCATTCATGAAAATGAGGATTTTTCAATCTTCAGGAAGTTTAAATGTTTGTTTTTATTCGTGAATAGGTAACAACGAAAAAATGAAACTGATTTGGAAAAAAAGCCTGAATGGTAGTGTTTTATGCAATAGGATTCGATTGTTCTGAAATAAGAAAGGATATTCATATTACTTGAATACCTATTCCATTATTTCCTCGATTATTTCATACACAGTAAAGACGAATTATTTATTGGATACTTCCTCAACTGTCTTATTTTCGTTTTTTTTTATTACAATAAGGTTGAAGTCTTCAGTAAGGATGCTTACTTTTACAATTATTATTATTATAATCACTTTTTAGAGCTCTTAAAACCTCGCGTTTATCTCGAAATTAACTTTTTTACATATCGCCCTCTCTGCCTGTACCTTTCAATTGGAATAAAAAAATTTGACGACGCCCGATCTTTCTTCCTGTAATTAAAAGCGAAATATAGTTTTTTCAACAATTTGCTGGAAACCAATCAATAGACTTTTATGAAGGGACATTTTTGTCAGAAACGTCAAATAAAAAAGATAAAGGGGGTTTTAATTAATATATAAAAAAACCTTGTACAGGGCACAGCCAAATGGACCCCGCAATTCACTTTTTAATTTGACGTTTGGAAAAAAGTTTTAAATAAAAGTTCAATGGTTGAAAATAGATATTTACCCTGTTCCCAAGGCTTCCGAATAAACCTTTACATTTTAAAACGTGCCAGAAAAAATGGCAATTTTGTTTTTATGGTAGGTATAGGATATATAAAAAATGTTTAATTTTCTGGAGAATGCGAATAGTGAATAGAAACTGCAAATATTGGTACTTGCAAATTGAAGCGGGGTACCTACGCGTTATGTATTGTTTATTTGCCCATACTTCTTTGAATGTATATCTAGACATAAATGTTTTTGGGCCAAATTTATGTCTAAACATACAAAATTAAATTTATGTCTAGACATTAATTTAAAGAAGAATAGACCAATAAACAATATTGCTTACCTGCTTCAATTTGCAGGTATACCAATATTTGCGGTCTTTGTTTAGTATGACTCCTGCACCATATTTCTTTGAATTTATCTCCACTCAATTTCCAGCACTGATAATCATTTTGGTATAGTTAAAAATAGTTTTTCGGCCATTTATTTATAATACTTTTCGCCTGTACATATACTTATGTATTAGAAACAAGAAAAGTAAAACGTTGCTGTTTCCTATTTTTTATATTTTTTTCTTGTTATCCAATTTTAGATTTCCAAAAAATGAAGAGCTGCGAAATATTTCATGTTCTTTGGTGAGGATTGACGAGGACCGACTTCGAATCAAACCTCCCTTTTTGTGTTCGGCCCATTTTAACCCACAAGACTATTTACTTGACATTGATGGAATCCGGAAGCTTGCCAATCATGACTCACCGGCAGACCATACAGTTTCCCTTCTCCAAAAACAAAAATCATATGGCAAATTGAGTAAAATGGCCTTAAAGATATGTAAGAAAGGCGAAATATATTTTGTATTTTGGTTGTCATTTTATCCGGAACCGTAATTCATTATTGTCGGAAGAACAGCAGGAGATTTAATTTTTAATGTTATGAAAATTTCAATTTTTATTGATTCAGAAAGTCAAAAATGTGATATACTGTCATATAACAATAACGACATAGGTACCTACCCAAATTAATATTCATTTATATTTTTCGAAACTCTAAATGTGCCGCCGCTGTTCCAGATGAAAATCGAGTTCGGACGTACGTATTATAAGAATCACATGTTCTCATGCGGTGTTGCCCGACTGGTTCGGATTCCTCGTTTTATCTCTTTCCACTCATAGTGTTGTCTCTTTCGCACTTATTGTGATGTTGGCGTCAAGACTAATA
Source organism: Orchestes rusci (assembly GCA_958502075.1). NCBI lineage: Eukaryota > Metazoa > Arthropoda > Insecta > Coleoptera > Curculionidae > Orchestes > Orchestes rusci. Next base: position 75,505,769 of record OY293305.1, on the reverse strand, counting down.
CCATTTTATGAATGGGATGCCCAGTCTATAGTATTTAAAGTCAATGGGCCCTGAGGAGATTCAAATTAGAGATAAGAAGGAGCAAGAGAGCTGCATGGCGCAAATTCTGCGGGGAGGTCGAGAGTCATGAAGCTACTCGGCTCAGAGGGTACAACAGAGATAAGGCTTTTGAAAAGAGAGGATGGCACATATACTAACAGAAGGAAGAACATACATTACACCTTCTCCTTTAAACTCATTTTCCAGGAGAAGGTACCAACCCCTCAATAGTTCCACCCCCTATCCTCATGAATGATTGAGATACAGTGAATAAGGTCGTTACCGCTGATTGGATTTTTCAGGCGATTATACAGAAAGCCAAGCCTCTGCTCATACCAACACTCAAATCCATCTTCCGATCCCAGCAACGCTTTGGAACACGTCCCAGATGAGTGAAAAACCGTCAAGGTGGTAACCATTCCGAAAGGTAAGGAAGACTACGGGCTACCAAAATCCCACATTCCAATCAGTTTGACATCTTTTCAAATGAAAGCATTGGAAAAGATGATTGATATTGGACGAGGAAGATACGCCTACTGCAAGGGCAAGAGTACGTGTTTGGCTCCCCATGCTGTAGTGCAGCTAGGACTATGAACGATAAAATGGTCGCCTTGACCCTGTTCTTTGACGTGGAAGGAGCATTAGATGGCAAAACAGACACCATCTGCGAGTCTCTCAGGGTGGGGAGCCCCCGCCTCCCTTCGAGATCGCCAGGTGAAAACGTCGTTAGAGGCATGCAAGGAGGTTACCCCCAAGGCAGCTGCCTCTCACACAGACAAGATTGGAGCTGGAAGGCTTTTATGCGCAGGCCTACACCGATAACGGCCTGATCCTTGTGAGAGGAAAACATCTGGGTACCGATTCTGGAACCGATAAAACGGCCATACGAGAGAGCAGATAAACATTCATCTCAATATAATTCTCCGTTTACTGTATCTCTCTTTCTCTCGATATGACCGTTCTATCGGTCCCAGAATAGGCACCCTGGAAGTCGTCTGGGAACGTATGTATGCAAACCAATGATAAGCTGCTCACTGGTTCTAGAGTGCAGTCATGCCATGGGATGGGGCGGATGGGCGAGAGTAAGAAGGTCAAACTGGTTTGGGTACCGGGACATAAGGGCATTGATGGGGACGAACGAGCGGACGAGCTAACCAGATTAGGGTCTTCATCGTCTCAGCCCGGTCCAGAACCATATATGTGAAGATTTATTGATGTTGATGGACCATATCGAATTGGGTCGATGAAGTTTTCTTTCTTTCGCCTTCCTTAGTTTGTAAGCTCGGCATTATTCTGTGAATTTTGACGTGACATTTTTTTAGTTCGACGGAAAAAAACCCAGATGATAAAAATAAAATAGTAAAATTAGTCCTCTGTTGCATAAGTTCCATAAATATACAGAAAAATAAAGATCCACCACATGATACTTAAACACAAAAGATTAGAACCAAGCCGCGCATGTTGTCACCGCAAGCCAAAAGTGAGGTTAGATGTAAAACATCAATAACGTTACCTAGTTACCATTTGCTGGTCAAAATTTGAACTGGCCCCGCATGACATTGATTGTATAGGTTTAAGGTGGGTCACGTGATGACTTCTGAGGGGGATGTTCAAGAGTTTATCTTGTTTGTTTTAGTATCATGGTAACCTATAAATTTTGAGGTTCGGACACGCAATGACGTCAGCGAAACCTGCGCGTGAGCATATCTTGTTCGTTATAGTATAGTATCATGGGTCCACCATGAATACTCAGTAAAAACGATGCGGTTTGGCATTATCTACCAGCTGTTTTAACCTAGCCCGCATTTTGTTATCAAAATTTACAAATATACCTGCTTTTTTGTTTATCTTTTTATGATATTTCAAAACAATAAATCAAACCGAGGTCAATTTCTGGTTCGTTTAAATACAAATTGTTTTAAATTTCGTCCTCAGTCACAAAGTTGAGCAAATCTGATAATGACTTTGATTCGTTTTTTTTTGGAATATAATAAAAAGGTGAAGAAAATCGCAGAAAGCAGGTAGGATGTGAGGTGTGAATATCTTTTAAGATGCTGAAGTGGCAAAAAATTGATAGGCGTATTTTTTCAGTGCATCACATTTTTTAGTAGGTTGACAAGTTTTTTGGTTGAAAAATTTTTTAGATACACTCTGCGAATACTGGTTCTAACTATCAATAAAATGAGCGTTAGGATGTTGTTGTGACTCATGAAGTATAGTTTCAATATTATAAATGAATTTGAGATCTTGCCTTGTCCTATTGTCATCATAAAACTGATATTTTTTCACATTTCGTTTGTTACGTATTGTGACATGTGTTCAGCAGACCAAACTTGGTGCATGCGCCAGATACCACAACCACCACACTGTGTAGAATCGATTTGTACCTTCTGGTACGTTCTAGCGAGACCAGAGGGCGGAGCGGATTTCTACTATATTCTACAGTGTTCTATACAGTACGGCTGTATTCGGGCAGTTTCAGCGAGGATTGTATATAATGAGGTCCGCCATTTTTTGAGTGGGGAAGAATACACCTGTCAATTTTCTTTCAATTTCAGCATCTTGCAGAAGATGCACACTTTTCAAAAAAAAAAAAAAATCCGTTAGCTAGTGTGGTTCTGGAAATAGAACGTGTTGTTGATAAAAAAAAATCTGGATACCCTGGCGATGTCATATAAGTCGATTTCTGTTGACCAGTAGTATTCCCAATGATATGATATGAGTCATTCATTTTTAGTGCAACTATCCGGATATTCAGACATCGTCGTCCAACTTGTATCTATGTTTGGATATCTATAAATTTTTAAATACAGTCTAGTGTTTGATAAGCCTCTCTGCAATCTTATTAGGCGGAGAAACTGTATCATTATCATATCAGTACCTTCAAAAACAATTACTGCACACTGCACATTTGCATTATTCTTGTGAATATTTTCCAAGTAATCCATTTCCTTCTATTTTGGCTACAACAATTTGATTCAAACAACCATTACATTATTTCAAATCGTAGTATAATCAGCAAAATATCAAATCACTTAATGATACATCAAACTTTACCGCATACCAATTCTGTTTATCTCTGTTTCTATCTAACTATGAATTAAGCAACTGACCGACGGCGACGAGGGCGACAGTCATCAACTATCATAACTAAGAGAAGTATGTACACAATGTTATCCAGATTAATACTTCTAATTTTCTCATTATCATGTGCAAATGGTGCTAGAATTCTTGGAATTTTTCCTATGGGTGCTACAAGTCATTACATTTTGTATTCAAAACTAATGAAGGGATTGATCAGTGCTGGACATGACGTCACAATGGTCAGCCCTTACAGCTTGAATCTTCCTGCTGATGCTGGAAACTACACGGAGATTATTTTGGATGGATTTGCTGAAGAATTTCAAGGTAAAGTTTTAGAATTCAACAAGTTCCCAAGAAACCACTGTTCAGTCAAATAGTAGCTTACTTTTTGGCTCAATATTGAAAGTAACAAGTTTACATTTTCCAAATTTGTGTTCGGGTTTTGGGACATGATTTCCTTGATTCACTAGATTAGAGCCAATGCTTCTTCATTACTTTTTTATGTCTATACAAGACTTTATATAGACAATGAAAAATGCATGTTTATTTTTGCTCCTTCAAGTTACCAGGGACGTATTTTACAGATCAGTGCTCATATTGATCTCAATACATTATGAACTGATAAAGATTCAACGGACGTATTTCGTTCACTAATTATAGCACCAATTTGTTCTAAATTAACGTTGTAGTTTTTTTTTCCAAACCGGTTCATGAATCGTCCGTTTGTAGTTTTTATGACTCTATGAATCAATGTTTGAAGTAACGAGCGTTCAATAAAAAGCTCACCAATGCTCACAAATTGAAGGAGATAGAAGGCTTCGAAGTGTACTAAAATTGCAATGTTATGACGTCATAACATTGTAATACCATGCTCAGTATATCTATATATACAAAACCTCAAACTTGAATAACTAATGTCAAAATCATTTTTGAACGAAATAAAAAAATACGTGTCGATTTTTTTTGCGAATTTCTCCAGTTTGCAATTAAAAAAAATCCATTTAATCTTTCATGCAAGTTCCCCATTGAGTTTTTTGTATGTTTGATGTATTAAACTATTTTTGTAGTCAGAAAATTATCCGGGATTTCCAAAAAAAAAAAACGGTGGAGATGGACTCAAATTAGTTTGTCATCATACCATTCAAGGTGGGGTAAATAATTGATATATCTTTATTTCGCTTCAACTATAAAAATTAAATCACAATAATTTGAATATAAGTAAGCTTAAAACCAAGAAATAAAGTATTTTTATATAATTATAACTTATTCGAGAACTTATTATAAAGAAGTGCAAACATATTTTATAAAATAAAAACTCTAGGTCTGGTCCTGGAAAAGTTAAACTCAAACGAATTTTTCAAGAAGGTGCTTAAGGACTTCCTGAATCTACAGACAAGAAATCGAAATTTTCCTCAACTTTCAACACTCTGTATTTTTTTAACGAGACGTTTGCGAACACAATGATCATTCGCAAAAAGTGACTATCCTACCATACTTTATTCACCATGTCAAAATGCGCATTTTTTTCTGACTCACCCTGTATAGATATACTGAGCATGGCGTGACGTCATAGTACATCCTACCTTAAGGTAGCTACACATCAACCTCCACCGAACCAATCCATATGCCTCATGCTTAGATGAGTTTGTTGTGATTATTTCTTGGGCTTTTGGCCAAAACAACGAACTACGATTATTAATGATTTTCAATACCTTTATTTTTCTTATTATATTTAATTATAGAATAAAAATTGCCTCATCTATAGCTTTCGTGGGTAGGTCGTTGATTTTTAATGGTATATGCAAAGGTCTTATTATTAATCTGTTTTATTATGGCAAATTTGACAGGATCATAAATTAGCTAAACTGATTATCTCATTATGATATGTAAATAAAATTGAAAATCATTTCTCAACATAAACAGCTATCTGCTAGTAGTAAAACAAATTAAGTGAATAGCATAATAGGTATTGAGTGGAAATTTTCAAAAGCCCACAGCCTTGTTATTTATGTATTTGAATATAAATTTCGGCAATAATAATTATACAGGGTGTCAATATTTCAACCAAAATAGAACTTATAAACTAGTATTCACAGACTCTTCGTTTCAAAGATACAGGGTGTAGGTGAAAACCTGATGAGGGTCTTTTGGGAATATATTTTCGAAACCTGTTAAGATTATAATTCGATAAAATTTTGTACAGTTACCAACTTTTTTACGGTCTACCTAATGTACGGAAACTCCCTATTTCCTAGCCATGAAGATAATACAATATACTGAGTTTTTGTTCATTAGATAGACTGTGAAAACTCTAGTGACTGTACCAAATTGTATTCAATTATTTTGAAAGGTTTCGAAAATATCTACAAAAAAAAAGAACTTTTTCCGTCGAACTCAATTCTGCTTTTGGAATTACTATACAGGGTTTAGATCAAAAAGTTATCGAGCCCAATTAATTTTTTTAAATGGAACACCCTGTATATTTATAGGCTATAAAATTTGATTTTTTTCACCTTTTCAGAAATGTATAAGAGATAAATGATAAATGACAATTTTCTGAAATCAAATGCATTATTTGATAGTTGCTATATGGCAAGAAATATTAATAATGTCAAATATCATTTGTCTCATTGTTTTTGAATCGACTTTTAATAATGGTGTTTTTATTTTTATTTTTTTTATAAATCTATTTTTTTATGTTTGTTACAAACTCGCTGTTATTAAAAAACTCTTTGAGTATTTTTATACAAGAAGATTAGTTGTTTATTATTGTTATTCATGACCTACTATTAAATTATATATTTAATTCCAGAAAATTGACATTTATTTGGGTGTTTATGAGAAAAAGTAGTGCATACTCTTATATATTTTTGAAAAGGTAAATAAAGAAAAAGTTTAAGGCCTATAGATATACAGGGTGCCCCATACAAAAAAATTAAGTAGGGTCACATAACTTTTTGACCTGACCTTGTATAATAATTCGGAAGCCAGAATTGAGTTCTACAGAAAAAGTCATACAAGAAACAGAGTCCATTTTCCATAAATTATCTGATAGTTAGATACGAGGGGTACCTTAAAATGCAACTGTATCTTGAAAACTAAAAGGGCTGGGCAAATTTTGTTATCGGCATCTTTTTTTACGAAACAGTGGCACACTGTCAACTTCCTATCTATAAAAATAACGGAGATACCCCGCAAAAGTACTCAAAATGGGACACCCTGTACAGGGTTTTGCCTTATAATTTGCCACTCCCCTTTAGCTGTTATTTTACGAGTTATATATTATTATGTAAAAATGATAAATACAAAAGTTGTATGTTTTTGGTCAAATTTGTATAATCAGGTGTCAAAGTAAATAACTTTTTTTAAATAGAATGCCCCTTATACTTTTTCACGAATTTTTAATATTGAGACTCCATGTTGCATTAACAAATTAAAAAATATATTTAGTAGGGTAGATGAACAAATATTTTCAAGAATGAACCTGTGGGCCAATAGTGTATGTGGACAAAATATTGTCGGTTAAGACGCACATTTTTGAAATTCGTCGCTGAGGCTTGCTCTGTACATATAATGCCTCAGGCTACAAACCTAAAATAGTTTTACTTTATTCGCATCGCGTATACAGGGTGATCCATATCAAACTTACATTTTTTCAAATGGACTCCCCTCTGTATAACATTACATATTTGGGTTTTGGGTTTCAGTTTGACTTATGTACTTACCAAGCAGGGTACAAAAAAAAAACAAAAAAAAAACATGCATAAAAATTTTATTTTGAAAAATAACCCTATCGATACATCCTTAGAATAGTAACAAAACTCTCTATTTAATAACTACATCAAAAATGACGGGTGTGACGAGATAGCTATTTACATACCAAAGGAGGAAAGTGCGTCTTTTCCACCCATGGATTGTTTGATTGAATAAAAATCTAAGGGAAGAAAAGCATTTCACTTTAGCGAAATGTATAAAGTTTTTTCTACTACCGTTTATATACATTAATTAAATTAATTTCAATCATGACTCCATAATTTTGTCAAAAGAAAGCGGCTATTGTGGAAAATTACATTTTCTAGTAAGCTAGTAGAAAAAATGTTTTAATGAAATTTTATTCAGAATTCAACTTTTTCTTCTGCAATTTATATTCGCGTAGCTACAGGCGTTTGAAAAAATCGTTTTTTTAAATATTTTTTGACAGTTGTCAATTTTTTTTTAAGTCAAAAATGTTTTGAGTAGGGCTTAGAACAAAGAATATTTTTGCCCATTTGAACTTTTTTGTATCTAATAATGAGGAAAAGAAACTCAATGTCTCGGTCTCAGTCGATAAAACTACATATATTGGGTGACCCAGGTTTCGCCTGTTAGGGCATCATCAGAACTATCAAATTTAGGTTTGTTAAGAATAATTATCACTCAATTTCACCAGAGCAGTAAGTTCTGGTTAGGTTGCTTAGCAACGGTTCCTTAGATCCCAACGCCTCTGAATCTAATATCCACGTGACAGTCTAGCATACTAAAAGGAGCTAATCATGTGAAAATGAATCCGCAACACAAAAAAATACGGGAACACACCTATTGTAACCATGATTGACAGTTGTCACTTGTCTGACTTGTCAGCAGTGTAGTGCAGTGTGGTATCAATTATTTATTTTTAATTTTCACAATAATTATTCTTTTTCAAATGATTACAAACTGGTTGTACAAAAAGCACTGTTTGCACCACGGACGAAAGATGATTTTGACTCGGCTAATATCTGCCCTCGCTTCGCTCGTGCTGCTACTTATACCCTCGTCAAAATCATCTACTTTCCGCCCTTGATACAAAATGTACTATTTTTTTCATCCTCAAGCAAATGTTCGGCTTTATGGAGCAACATATTTTATGACCATTAACAATAAAATTCTTTCCAGAAACCATGAAGCATATTGACTTTTACAAAAACCACGCCCTAACGACGAGTATAGTGAATGACATTGTACTAACCGAAACCTTTCTGCCAAGCATTAGCAACACGTTGCATCACCCCAAAATGAAGAAACTTGTTGAATCCAAGCCCCAGTTTGATGTATTGATTCTGGAACAATTCCACAATGAAGCGTTGAGAGTTTATTCCCACTTATTCAATGTTCCTATGGTTATTTTAAGCACCCTCGGCCCCAGTCCATGGGTTAATCCTATAGTTGGTAACCCACAACCCGTGTCCTATGTGCCCCATTTATTTATAATCGATGCGGGAGGAGAGTTTAATTTAATTAAACGAGCTAAGAATATGTTGACGTTCATGGCAGATTTTTTGATTAGAAATTACTATGTGTTTCCTAGGCATGATCAGATCAAAAACGCCGTCTATCCTGGTACTCCGCCAATACATGAACTGAACAAAAATGTATCAATAATTTTTTTGAACTCTCACACAAGTATCTATGATCCTGTTCCTTTAGTGCCAAATATGATTGAAATTGGAGGTTATTTTATTGATCCTCCCCAAAAACTTCCTGCTGATTTACAAAATTTTATGGATGATGCCCCTCATGGAGTTATATACTTTAGCATGGGGTCTAATTTAAACAGTAAAGAAATGACGCAGGACAAGAAACAGATAATTTTAAATGTTCTGGGCCGGTTGAAGCAGAAGGTGATTTGGAAGTTTGAGGAGGATCTACCTGGAAAGCCTGATAATATTCTGATTAGAAAGTGGTGTCCGCAACAGGATATCTTGGGTATAGAGGTACTAACACTGATGTAACCACTGATTGTACAATTTATTCCAGCTCATCCCAATGTAAAACTTTTCATAACTCATGGAGGACTTCTTAGTACCAGTGAAGCAATCTATAATGGAATACCATTGCTAGCCATACCAGTATTTGCTGACCAACCAGCGAACGCAGCTAAAGCCGTTACTGCAGGATATGCGCTTTCCATACACTATGATGATCCACAATTCAACGAAGACACTCTTTCTTTTCATATTGATGAACTCCTAAGTAATCCCCAATATCATGAAGTAGCCAAACACAGATCGGAACTTTTCCATGATAGACCCATGAAACCCATGGAGAGTGTTGTTTATTGGGTGGATTATGTTGCAAGACATAAAGGTGCCCCTCATTTAAGGGTTAAAGGGGCTGATATACCTTGGTATCAGTATTTTATGGTGGATGTGATTGGGATATTCATATTTTTGATATATTTGTCTATTTTTGTATTTACAAAATTGTCCAGACGTTTTACCAGAAAAACTGTGAAAGGTACTAAAAAGAATAACTAATTTATTTGTCGTCAATTCAACGGCTTTTGTTGTTAATAAAGTTGCAAAATACCTCTGGAATCTTATTTGACACCCTTTTTGATAGTGCGGAGATCTAATCTAAACTCGACGATATTCATAAATCTATGAAAAGTTCAATTTTACGTCATAATATACAGGGTGATACAGATTCGAGTGTATGCATGGGGATCTCTGTTATAATAAAAGATACGGGTTTCGGTTAAATGTAGCGCATTTCATGCTCAACAAAATGTTATTTTAAAAATTCAAACTACTTCCGAAGATATTCGAAAAAAAAACGAATTTTGGCCAATGCGACATACGCATCAGTTGACATTGCTTATGAGTTGAAGTTGAAGTACAGCAGCTGAAGGCATGCCATACACAAGACCCACTTGACGCTCGCATCTCAACAATGACAACAATAATATCTTGTTGGTGTTAGTAAGTGGTGAGGTGGCAGAAAAATAGGACACGTCAATGTTACGTACTACTTTTTACTCCTTGTTTGTGGGTTTATAATTGGGTCTCCAGTTTAATGAATGTTATTTCTTGACCAATCATTTACCATAAATTTGGCCCTTTGTCTGACATCTCGATGTTCAAAGTTGAGTTTTTTGTATACAGTGTGGCCATTTGAATAGAGAACAGGGGCAATTTTGGGTACCCCAAGCCTCAAGATATTTAAGATAAAACCCTCGGACCCGTTGTTTTTTTATTCAAGAAGGAACCATTTTTTTTGATATTTTTGGCCAAAATTTTAATGGCATGAGGGCTCGAGTGATACCTTATTTTTAGGGTATGTAGATGTGAAGTATCAAAAAATGTTTCAAAACCATCGCAAGAGGTGCGCCACAGATCAAAAATCGACGGGTCCAAGGGTTATTTCTTGAATGTCTTGAAGCGTCAAGATTTTTCCTCATTCTTGACTAGCAGATTACAATGATATTTTCCTTATTAAAGCGATACATGATCTGACATCTGGGTTTTGTCTCAAAAAACGTCTCGTCTCATTGAATTGTATCAATACAGGGTGTTTCAAAAACATGTTGCCAAACTATGAGGGATTATGCCTTACACAAAAATATTACGATACAACCCAAATTGCCTATTCTGAAAGTTCATATTGACAGAGATACAGAGGGTATCAAAGTTAATTTTTGATTTGTTTAATTAACTTTTGAAATATTAGAGTTATTTTGATGAAATTTGGTATATGAGGTTTGTTTGACATGCGAAATTCAAATCTGACCTTGATATGGCTTTTACTACTTGTAGGGGGCGCCACTTACACACCTTTTCACTCGTCCAAATAGATAGCCATGACTTTCTAGTATGCACTCCTACTTCCTTTTTCTATTGAAAAATTGTTTTTTCCGTCATATTTACATGAGAAAGGTATACTTTGTAAGAGTAGCTAGGAGTAACTCTCTTCAAGACATTTGCACTTAAAGTTAAAAGGCAAATCTTGATAATAAACGTGGGTGGCTTTGAAAACGGCATTATCAGGGTAGTTTTGACAGTTGTTTCAATGTCCGATGTTACTTATGAGAAAAAAAATGGAAAATAAAAAAATGCACCTAAGTCAAAACTTTTTTTTAATAAAAAATATTGAAACATCTGTCAAAATCAGCATGATAACGTCGTTTTCAGCGCCACTCATGTCTATTTTCAAAATTTTCCATTTAAAACCACACTGCATGGATCACTTAAAGTAAGTGCAAATATCCTGAAAAGGTTTCTCCTAGCCACTCTTACAAAGAATACCTTTTTTATGTAAATATGACGGAAAAATCAAATTTTTGATAAAAAAAGGAAGAACGAGTGCATACAAAAAAGTTATGACTATTTAAATGAGTGAAAAGGTGTTTAAGTGACGCCCCCTACAAGTAAGAGCCAAATCAACGTCAGATTTGAATTTCGCATGTCAAATAATCCTCATATACCAAATTTTATCAAAATGACTTGATTATTTCGAAAGCTATTTAAAAAAATCTAAAATTAAAATTCAACTTTGACACCCTGTATCTCTTTTTATATCAACTTTTAAACTGGACAATTTGGGGTCTATCGTAATATTTTTGTGTAAGGTAAAACCCCTTGAAGTTTGGCAACAGGTTTTTGAAACACCCTGTATATTATGACATAGTTTGTTGGTAAAAATATTTACCGCTTTGGATCTGATATCCTGAGTTTTATCCCCATTCCAGTCCTGTGCAGATAGAGCATATTCCAAAGTATTTCACTGTAGGGACTGGGATTTCTTCTATTCTAAGACCCATGGTAAACTTCGGACCCGAAGCTAAAATATTCTGGACATTTCCTGGTAGTTCGGTGGAGGTGAAATTTGAGATGAATTTCTTATTCGAAACAAGAGTATACGCCTCATGCACGATTCTTGGAGTTTATGTCTTCTATGAATGCTCGAAGTAATAAATTCTAATTATTTGTTAAAAATAAAATAAAACCAATGGATTGATTAAAACTACGGTGAAATCTAGTATTGCACTGTAATTAAAGTTTAATTTAGGTAAAAAACGCATAAACCAAACAGTTGAACTCATGTAAACAGACTCTATTATCATTTATAGACACCACTACCTTCAAAAAGCTATATTTTGATTCGGAGGAGTAAGAAAAACCAACGACACAGCAAAAAATCTCTCGAATACCACGAAAAAAATTTTTCGCGGGATTCCGAAAAAAAATGACGTGAATTCACATGTGGGGTGGGTGATAAATATTATGAGCATGAGTGGAAAATATGTTCATGAATTCATCCTATCTGATCCAGGATTTTGTGTTTAGGTGTGAGATTGCATAAGATTTAACATTTTTGTGCAACAAAATCCCTACAAAATATTATTTATTATTGATTCAAAAACGATTTGAATTAGTTTCGTGATTTGTTCTCGATTATACATTGAATTATTATAGTAACTTAATAGTTTTTGAAGCAATATAGGTATCACCAGAGATTGCTAAGGTTTTACTTTATAAACTTTGAGTAGGTACCTAGGTAGGTATAATGTTTTTGTCATTATTATCGCTCATATTTATAACAGTTCGAGGTATTTGCGGTAGATATCTTAAATCAAGTGAGATTAATTCAGAGGTAGGTGAATAGACGATAGAGAGTAGACCGATATCGGTGTTCTTCTAGTTTTATAACAGAAGGAGTAATACACGGAGATTTGGAAAATCAAACAGCTCTTTCTTGGTTTCCACCATATTTGTATTCATAAGTATGTTTTTCACTAATGAAATAAGGGTAAAATCCATCAACCAAGCTTTTAGAATATGCCATAATATACATAAATAAAACAAAAGCTCCCATAAGCGGGCAGTCACGGTTCCAGCTTTTTTGTTCGCTTATGGGAGGTGCCCGCTTAAGAGAAAATTTCATCGAATGTTCATATTATAAATAAAAGTATATACAAATGTGTTAAAACATAGATTTAAAATTGGTTCCAAGAAATTTGACCGTTTAAGGGAGATAATCGCTTATTAGAGCTGCCCGTCAAGGACTTTATTATAAAATCAAAAGAAAATAGTAATTTTCTGTGCGGTAGTGCAATCACACAGTTCATAGGTCTTACTAAACTTTCTAACTTTATACTTACTTCTCAGAGACACTTCGACAAACTGTTCCAGACCTTTCCACTTTTCAAGTTTAAATTTAGTGAAATATCCATTTAATATGTACCATTTTATAATATAGTCTTATTATAAAATGTATGTACTTATATGGAAATATCTATAGGTACAATTTTTGATGTATAACTGGTAGTGATCGACCGATATGACTTCTTTAGCCGATACCGATAATGTCCTGGCCGATACCGATATATATCGGCATATCGGCCTCTTGGTCGTTATTATAGCACTCATTATTATTATTAATATTTATTGTGGACAAAACATGTTTTATATCTTTAATTTAAATATTTCAAATTTGTAAACTCAAATCATTTGTCGCGCAACGCAAGATGAAAACCTTAGTTGCAAACTCGGTTTTTCTCAATTATTTCCAATTTCACTTTTGTTTATTGACTATCAAAAGTATTACTTCCCAGCAAAAAGATTTAAACATTATTTGGAATCATTTTTGGACCCATTTTATGTATGAATTTATTCAAATAAGTTGATGGTAACCTTTTTGTTAAAATTGAAACATCTCTTCAAGATTTGTTTAGGTATTTAGGATTAAGAAAAACCAGTATTTTCTTCTAAAAATTAAAAAAGCTGAAGTACGGCAACGCACCAAAATTGGGTCCGGCCCTATCGATCGGATTTTGCCTAAACGTTTCATTCATATTTCATCTCATTGGCGTCTCTTGTTTTTTGAGAGGGGTTTGGTGTTGATTTTGTGAATGTTCATTGTGTTATTATTCTGGTTTATTTTGTAGTGCTTCATTATTTACTTATATGGTTTAATGAAATGACCCGCAAGTATCAATAAGCTTGCAGTAGATGAGAATTGAAGAATTCTGTAAAATAGTTACGCCACTGGCAGCTTCGCGTGTAGTAACCGAAGCACATTCCAGTGAGGTGCAAACGTATCCCCACTCAGTGCCCCGCTCAACTCCTCCTCACGTCTCTTCTATGTTCGACAAATTTCTCACAGTTTATGAATGAAATGCTTCATCTATAGTTATAAGATCATTGATAGAAACTCACGGAAGCCATTTCTTTGGTGCCAAACAAAGGCAAATTAGGTAATAATTGGGATCAAGTTTTTTTTATTTCATCGATGATCCCAACTTTGTGCAAGAACGGCTATAACTACAACAGAACAAACACAAAAAGATGAAATATCCAAACACACACGGATCAACTGCGTCAATACAAAGAAACCTCCTAATCGCTTTGACGTTTTCAGTGCGGCGTTGCGAGAATGTGATATTCGGGGGCGATTTTAGTGAAATTTTCTGAAGTGTAAAACAAAACAATAAATACACTTTTCAAATAGATAATGCCGAATCTCACTTCCTACTTCATGTTTTTTTTTTGGAAAAGAAAACAGTTGCTGCTGGTAATATAATTGTAACTGTTCTCCAAATGAATACAACATAATGTTGGACAACCATTTATTGAAAACTTATCTCTCACATCCACTAAAATCAGACAGTCTGTCCTTGTTGCTGGATCATCTCAGCCTGAGCTTGAGCCACACTTTTCATGCCTTCTTGCACGGTGCTCAAATTGGACTTCCACAGTTGTAGCAGGTCTTTCAACTGCCTCCATTGCTGATTTCCAAACGTCCTGTGCATGGTGTTGGACACAAAGACCTTTCTAGCTGACTGGTCCATGCGGGCGCTCACAAGCTTGGTTCTCAATACTGGAAAAAAACTGTAAAAATTGTCAATTCCCCTGAAACACAAACCCTCAATTATGAACGCCTCAACCTCCTCACTCTTCAACTGCAACTCCTGCTCAATAGCACCAAACGTGATTTCAGGCGAGGTTTCTGCAAGTTGCATGAAACTCAACAACCTCATTTTCCTCATGTTTTGCTCATGACTTAGTCCTTGGTTAGTGACAAACTCTTTATGTTCTTGGTAGAATCTCAGATAAGCTGTCAGGTTTTCACTAACGAAAATGGACAGCAAATCGTGGATGAGCTGTCCTTTAAGTATATGGACAGGTTTGAGGGACAGCAAAGGGTCCAGCAGAAAAGTGCTTGGATCGGCAATTGCAGATGTGATGCAACGAATTGCGTCTTCTCTTGCATGAGAGGCGGTTTTATCCGTGTATGTGCCCAGAAGTTCGATCATCACTTTGGCAGCTTGTTCACTGAAAATACCTGCTAGGAATGGGACCTATACACTAGCTAGGTTACCTTTGATTGCTTTTCAACAAAACCTCATGCAACAACCTATACAACTTCTGATACTCTTCATTGGACAGAGGACATTGCATGAATTGTGACTTCAAATGTTCAACATCCTGGAAAATCGATCTAACTTGATCAGTTTGTTTGGCTATTTGCAGCAAGTGGTAGTAAACTGGATACCGCATAGGAGATCTTTCGTCCAGAGACTGATACAATAGCCATAATGCTCTCAAGCAAACTTCTCCAAGCTTTTGTCCATCAGCTTTGGTCAATTTTTCGCAAAAGGCCAAAATGATGTTCTCGGCTCTTTCTGGTGGAATCTGCATACCAAAGGTGTTATTTGTGGTATTGATTTTCCATCACTTACGAGAACCATGATGGAAACAATGTCGTTGAGGACAAGTTCTACTTCAGCCTCATTGCCTTCTTTGAAGCAGGCATCGCAGACCCCTATGATTTTGTGTAGATCATCCTCGATACCTTTTGGTGATCTATCTTCGGAGATTTCCGCCCCAAGTCCTTTGAGGTAAGCTCGCAATTCTTGAGTCTAGAAATGTTGTTGTCAGTCAGTTTGTAACAAGACTCCGTGGTTCATAATTTCTTAGGCAAAGTGGGTCGTATCAACTACGTCGAATATAAATAGACCAGTAACGCCTATTCAAAAACCATTGAAGTGTTTGTAATCATGATAGATGGAGCAGTAGGGGGTAACATCATGCTCATATTTATTTAGAAATCCACTTTTTCATGAAAAACAATTTATTTCGGTATATTTATTGTCTTCTCGTCCATGACTTTACCGGACATACGGTATAAATTTAAACAAAAAATGAGGACAGGCTGAATAGATTTAATGCATTGTACAGAATTCTCTTTTGAAGTGATCTCACTTAAAATACAGTTCAGATATGTACTATGAATTCTGTAACTTTAATCATGGCTCTCTGGCAGCTTTTCAATTCAATTGAATATAAAGTTAAATATATAGAACTTGGGAAGGTACAAGATAGTGTAACAAAATTCAAGTACAAACATACCAAGTCAAGTTTTCGTCCACTATTTTTGAATTGAGGACGGAAACTCACAGATATGTTTGGACAATTTATTTCGAAATGACTTTATCATGCCAACGTTTCGCAACGGATCTGTTGCATCCTCAGGGCTTGAAACATGATAAAACGTTTCACATTGTCTCTTACGAAAAACTATTTTTTCTGTGTTAATATAGTTTTATACAGGGTGTCCGATGATGACCGAAACATTCAGGTGAGGATTCTAGACAAAAGATAAATGCTACATTTTCCTATAATATTTATTCGAAAACTGATTATTGCCGGAGTTACAGCTAGGGTGTTGAAGTTGTATTTTATTTGCAATACCTTCTGCCACGCTCATAATATTTTGACGGAATCTCGTATTTGGGGCTTTATCGAGATGAGGAATTCAAATTTGCCCACGGTTTTTTCGCATTTTGCAGAGGGCGCCACATACGAACTTATACATTGATTTGAATGGTTTTAACTTTTTTGTGCTACACTGTATGTGACTTTTGACCAAATATTTTCGAAAAAAACGCTAAAATAACTTTGCTTGCATGTGATGAATACGAAATCATTCTAATTTATTTTCAACCTGAAATGCTTTGGAAACATGTGCTATAGTTGCCGTAGAAACAAGTTTTGGAAAAATTAGTTTTGAAAGTTGGTAATTTTTTGAATATTTGTTGTTACGCTGATGGTGGTCAAAGAAAAAAATACTGAAAATACAAAATTGAAAAATGTGAAAAATCACCAACTGTCAAAACTTATTCTTATCAAATTTGTTTCTACGGCAACTTATAGCGCATGATTACAAAGCATGCTATGTTAAAAGTTAAAATAATTTCGTATTCATCACATACAAGCGAAGTTAATTTAGAGTATTTCTCGAAAACGGTTAGATTTATCGAAACAAAAATAGTATACCTTTTTCATGTTAAAAGGTTGGGAGAATAAAAATGTTCACTCAAAAGTCGCATACAGTGTAGCACAAAAGAGTTAGGACCATTCAAATCAAAGTAAAGGGTCGTATGTGGCGCCCTCTACAAAATACGAAAGAACGGTGGACAAATCTGGATTCCTCATCCCGAAAAAGCCCCAAATACAAAATTTCGTCAAAATATCTTGAGCGTGGCTAAAGGCATGGCCAAAAAAACTGCAAAAAAATTTAAGTTTAACACCCTGTAACTCCGTTAATAATCAATTTTCGAAAAAATGTTATGGGAAAAGTTAGCATTTATTTTTGGTCTAGAATGCTCTCCTGATTTTTTTGCTCATCATTTCCGGACACCCTGTATAGGTAAATATTATGTTCTAAAATAAAAGAGCTATTCGCTCTGATTTCAAAAATACCATGAAATTATAAGTTGATGTTTGGATTAAAAAACCTTATTCTGTTGATTTTTCCACTTTGCGATACTACGGAGTGATAATTAATGTTCAACATTTGAAGAGTCCACGGAAGAAAGGCGAAACGTCACATTTTGATCATTTTCGAGCTACACTTGGCAACATGTAGCTTATTCGTAGTATAGTCACAGTATATACACTAACCAGTAGTATATCTCCAGTGTCGTTCATTCGTTCATTCATAAATCGCCCGAGTAACCCAAGATTGAGCCCGCTTGTCACATTGAACTCCATACTACCTGGAACGGACCCGCTTATTATTGAGAGTGAAGCAGGTAGAGATAGCGTTAGTTACGGATACCTATCTCTTTCTAACTCATTGACCTATATTCATGGAGCAGAGAGAGATAGCGATAGTTACGGATACCTATCTCTTTCTAACTCATAACAGGAATGACACACTTTCGATTCGTTGTCAACAACGACCGGGTCCTTTCCAGGTACGTAGTATGGAGTTCAATGGCTTGTCAATTTTTTACTACTTCCATAGCAACCATAGGCGTCTCATATTAAATAGGTAGGTATAGGTATACGCTATTCAAGCCAAGCGACACGCCCTCTACGCACGATTTACCGAACTGTTCTATTGGTCATTATTTTTATTGATTTGCATTGGAAAGCATTGAAGTAATTAACATAATCATCTAAATATTCTCTGTTTTCATCCATGTTGCTACGTATACAGGGTGTCCGGGAAAATGTGAGAGATCTCTCGGATTCTGATAGAATATTAAAAAATAAGATGACAAGTTCCCATAAATTTTTTTCCTAGCGTTAGGTTCACAATTTCGTCAAGAGCACCACTTCGTCATGGCTTTTTTCGAGGTTTTGTTTAATAAAAATTGTTTTTTCTCGAAAATGGTTCATTTTATCGACAATGAACAAGAGTACCTTTTCTTTAGCTTAATGTTCAAGGTATCTAAATTTATTTTTTTTAACTCCTTATCATACAGGGTGTTAAAAATTTGAGCGTTAAAATGTACAATCTAGTCCGTCCCTGGTAAACTAAACAAGCTAATTATGTTTTAAGGGAAGTATTTTGAGAGGTCCTTACTACTGTTTATCATATTAAATTTTCATTGAATTATATTGAGTCGTTTAAAAGTTATTCAAGAAAAACCGATTTCCAGTGGGGTCCTTTAGGGGGCCGTATCTCCGTAGGGAGGGCCGCTAGGAAAAAAATTTATGGGAACTTGTCATCTTATTTTTTAATGTTCTATCTGAATCCGAGAGATCTCCCACATTTTCCCGGACACCCTGTATATTCAATATTTTAGTACGTTTGAAAATAAAAAAAATTAATTATTGTTGCTGTGTGCCCGGATGTGATTCTTAGGCATAAAAAAAACCCTGAAATTAGTTTCTATCTTGTTTTTATACATTTGCAAAGGAGGGATTATCCAAAGTAATAACAATAATGGACAATTTGCATACATTTACAAATGACTTTAAATTTCATTTCAATTTCAAAAAATTTTTCCCGAAATACCCAAAAATATACTAAATAAATAAAAAGAAGACGCGAATTTCACTGTATGATCGAGAACGGGGTGGAGCTAAATTACTCTCTCGAAAGAGAAAGAGCTATCACAGTCAATACGCCAGACGGAGAAAGGACGTTATGTATTCCGTGACGTAGTGGATGTTGATTGGCGCTCTTTAATCGGTGATTACTACATTGGTAGAGGTCGTAGGTTGATTTTTTCATCATCAATGGCATCCAAACTTACTAATCCTTATATTTTTCATGTTTCCAAAAAAAAATTGTCCATTGTGAAAATCAAACTTAGCAATAAAGAACTGGTAGACGGAAAACAAAGTGTGGATTAACACGTTAAAAATTGGGAAAGAAGTTTCGGATCTTATGCGAGCAGTGTGATTATTCATTTTTCAAAAAAGACTATTTTCATAAGGTTGAGTAGCAGGTTGGTTGTTTTCTTGGTTATAATTCTGTGGGCTTATGCGAAACGATTATTTTATATGAAGAGAAATCGTCCATAGTCTCAAAGAGGTCCTTTGAACAAATGAAGAAAAGCAACGATCTACAAGGCCTGAAGACGTAGATCGTTGCTTGTCTTCATTCAGAGTTATTTTAGACAGAAAAATCGCAGAATATCACGGAAAAATGCTGTTCCAAATAAAAATCGGACATTCGAAATTGACATTGAGCAGGGCTCATCAAGCAAAGATATTCGGGTAGCAAGTAGAAAGAAAGAAGAAATAAACCAGCATCGGAGGATTTAGAGGTCAGCTTTCACTTGCACTAGTACTAGCAACACTACTCGCACTAGTTCTAACATGACCACTCGCACTAGTACTAGCACTCGCTAGCGCTCAATGGCCTTTTGGCATCAACAAAGGAAGTTAGTTCAAAAAAATATGTATCTTTTCCAAATTGCATCCTTGATTCGATTCGAAGTGCCCAAAAAGACCCAGGATAAATTTAGGCGGTGGGCCATTGCCGTCGCGTGCGTCGAAATATCACTTTTGAAATGTGTTGACCCCTCTAAATAACGAATATATTCTAATATACTCAATCGCATATTGACAAAAGTCCAAAAAACACGATCTACAACTTTTAAAACGTTCAAAACTCAGAAGGAGACACGAAAACACAATGATAATCATACAAAAACGAAAGTAAACAAAGAAGATAATGGCCCTTAGATTAGTACCGCAAACTACCATTACGGCGCTGCGATCTTATCTTGAATTACGTATATGTTTGTCATATAAAAACGAACGGGACTGCACTGCTACCGTCGTCGGTTGGGAGTTCTCCCATTCAAAAAGGCAAAATGGTCACATCAACAAGATAGGAAATTATGAGCATTGAGATGTTTTATTTGTTTTGGAAATATTCAGTTCAAGATTCTCCCAGAGAAAGTTGGTTTTCCCAACAAAGTTGTACACCGTGCATTTTTCCTTTACAGAACCTCTTGAAATATCGCTTACCCTATAATCAAGTTTAAGTTTAGATTGAAGGCCACTTTTCATCATACAATAATGAAACAAAACTATACACAGAATATCATCGCACACGAAATACCAAAATTATTCAATTGATACTCTGCTAGTAATCTCTGAAGTTTAAAATGTGTATTTCACAAAACAACACTCGATGCATGGAAATTTCGCCTTTCTTCCGTGGCTCTTCATTTGTATTGAAAGGTTTTCCCTTGCTCCTGAGTTTATTGATTTTTAAATAATATTGATTTTGTTTAAATACTCCTCACACGAAAATTATTCCTATCAAGTTTTTTCACTGTTACATGATGAATCCGTATTTAGAAATAAGTCCTCAATATTAGATTGATCAATTGAGTGGTATGACCACCAAGAATTATTATCTTTAACGGAAAATTCCTCTTGGTTTTTCTTAAAGAGATTTTCTGTGACTTGGAAATAAAAAAGTCTTTTGACAGATTTGCATGTCTCAATTCAACAAGGCCAATCTCCGTTCAATTCATAAAGTTCATCATTATATTTAATGAAAGAAAATTAAAGGGATATAGTTATCAACACTTCATATTATTAACTGTTTGATTCAGTTCATATTTAAAATCAAGTAGTTTGAAATTTATTTTTAATCGTATAATACCTGATAATATCTCAAAACTTTGGAAATGGAGATTGTCCTTTTTAATACTCAAGTCCAGAACTACGCCTATGGCTCGAATGTAATTGTCAAGCAGTAAGCGGGAATCATATGACGATAACAGCCAATCAGAATTCTAGACCAAGTAAATAAATAGTTGGACATCTCTTTCTACTTTCTACATGCTGCATTCATATTTTTTTTGTTTTGATACACGTCCACCTTGCTTTTAGGTCGTTGGTCGTAATGGGTTGCGTATCAACGTATCCTCAATCGCAAAACCGTTTTGATTTCTTAGAGGAAGAGATTTGCTACATCAAAAACCACGTTTTCCTAAACAACAAATAGTGCTGCTCGAACTTACTAGTGGTTTGTCTCTTTGAATAAAAAATATTGAAGTTTTTGTTGTGTTGAAGTGATACCCTGACATAGAGCAGAGATCTGTATGAAGGGTAACCCAGTTTTATCCGGCAAAATTAAAAATTTAGATTCTACTAATTAAAATGAACAATTTTTAGTTCCATGAACAATCTTTCAACTCGTCAATTTCGAGATATACACCTTCAAAGATTTTTCAACATTTATTGATTTGAAACAGTTGAATTACATTTTTTTTGAGAACCAAATTTACATGGAACTTACTTTTTGTTTTATTCTAAAAGACGACGAAATGTCCTCTCGGACCATGACAAAATCCACTCAAGGAATTGATGTCAATTTTTGGAAGCTGGTAAACTCAAAATTGTATTTTTTTTAATCTCTCAAATTTTTTTCAATGGTTGTAAACAAGCACTCAAAAGAATTAACGAATTTGTCAGTTTATTTAAAACTCAAGTTTCGGTTTGCATTGTCTTATGCTCCAGCTGGTTATAAGAATTTTACAATGAGTTTTCTGTTTATCTGAGTAAAAATACGACTTATTCCATATTTTTGCTTAAGAAACTCGGATAAGATGAAATTAATTGGATTAAGTGGGGTGATTTGAAAAAAATGGATGAAGAAAATAGACTTGTCCAGTGGTCCAAGAACCGAGTAGGTAAACGTCAAGTCAAGAACAGTCTTGATCAGTCCTCCATGGAATATTTTCGTGGCTCAACCGACGCAACCCTGGACGCAACTACATATTATTACTGCCTTGATACGTAAGGCATTTTTTCAAGTAGAGGCCTGAGAGATTAAAATTAATGATAAAAATCATCAATATTGCTATGGGTACCTATTCTATTGTTTATCTTTATAATGAAAAATTGGTGCTTATCTTATCTGACTAAAAATATTTTACAACATTTTCTCTATTAGTTTGCAGATATCCACATATTCCCTGTTTGAGAACACATAAGTCATTTTATTAACGACTTACAGTACCTCCATTTAACCGATCTCGTATCTCGTCTAGTTTCCGAGATCTCACCGATGAGGCTCGAATTTGGGACACCCTGTACTTACTTGATGGATCAGACTGTTTTCATCAATATTGGGAGATCCCTGTTATTAGTTATTTTGATAACCTCGAGAAACTAAACTAGGATTAGTTTACAAGCTGGATTGTTTGAAGTGTCGGAAATGGACACAGTAGCTACAAATTAGTGTTAAGTAGGGGGGGATAAGTGAGGGGTACTGCTTCAAGTGATTTGGGTTAGTTATACAGGGTGTTTAAAAAACATTGGGTGAAAAATGAAAGGAGTGATTCCTGAGGTCATTCTACAAAAAAAGTTTCAATAAACAATAAACATAGATCCAAAAACGCACCGTTTTTTTTTTCAAAGATTGATGCCCGCCCTTTTTAATAATAGATGTATTATACATCCACTTTCTATTGGTTGATGTAACTCGTTACTCATACCAGTGACTTTTTATTAATTACTCAATTGTTTTTAACCAATGAAATGATCTCATTACTCCACTGTTTTGTGGCCAATCAGAATATTCGGCAAAATGTCAACCTTCAAATACCTACATCATTTTGAAAAGCCCATTTGACCGTCCATACTTGTTTTATAGTCATTGTCACATTGTGTTGACAACCTAACCTCACTTTAAGTAAACTAGTTCTCAAAAATTGCCGTCCAAAAGAAATTGAATACTTCAAAGTTCGCTTCAATTATTGAATAATCATAGAAAAAGTACAGTATCTACTTGCGGGAAATGAAGATAAGATAACTCACTCAGATGAACTCCATCCTCGTGAGTAATATCCACCATTTCCCGCTCGTTGAATAATATACTTATATTTATTAGGGTCAAAATTAGCCCCTTATTACTTACAACAACGCTGCCAAATTTCAAATAAATCGGTCAAAATTTAACTGAATTATTAAAAAAATGATTTAAAAAAAACATTGCCTCCCTGTATCATAGAAACGAGGCGTTTTCGGATCTATGTTTATTGGAACATTTTTTAAATGACCTCAGGAATCAGTCCTTTCATTTTTGCCCAATGTTTTTTAAGCACCCTGTAGATTTGTCTGGAATAGTTTGCGTTCATTTCGGGTTAGTCTGGGTCTTTTCTGGTCTATTTTAAGTTCCTTTAATAAGTTTTGGGTCTCTTGATTCTTCTGGATCAGTTTCGGGGTAGTTTGGGCCCCGGTCTGGGTCTGCTTGATCGCCTTTGGATCAGTGATCAGTTTGTGTCAGTTTTAGGTTAGATGAGTTTGGGTCTGTTTGCCATCGAGTTAATTTTGAGAGTTCACAGAGTGAATTTTTCTAGGAATACAAACGACGAAAAGTGCATTTTTCGGGAGATACAATGACGTGACACTATATACCCTATGATTTTTTTACAAAATCAAACCCTACTACCATAACCTCAAGTATTCATGTTTTCAACTAGAAAAAATCATCCTACCTGATCTTCTAGAGGTATATCAATAAACACTGGTGGAACCTGCATGTTTTTTTTCTTGATTTATAATCATAAAACAACAAATACTGGAGTTATTTGAGTAAAAAGAGGGCTAATGTACTGATGGCAGTACACAGCTTGTTTAGTTTCTGGGAAAAGAGTGAGGTTAGGTTGGTTTTAGGTTAGGAGTTATGCCTGGTTTACATTCAATTTAATTTCGAAGTGGAACTGTCAAACTTCCGGTTGCCAAATAGGAATCATATGGTACCACCTACAATGAATTTGACGTGAGCGTGACTTTGAAAACAAGTTCAATGTAGATGGTGGCGTATGAGTTCCGTGTGCCAAGCGTTAATTTGGCAGTTCCAATTCAAAAACGAATCGAATGTAAACCTTACAATAGGATGACGATTGTCAGAAACAAATGTCAGTTTGTATAGACTTGTTGGTAATATCGATATCGATACTCTGGATCGCCGGAAGTGGGTGACATCCATAAAAATACTTCTTTTGGACGATAGAATCCATAACATTTTTTTTTTATATATATATAAAAGAATCGTCAAGATTCAATTGGCCATAGTCCTCTCCAAACAGTTTTTAGTGTAAATAAACATTCCATATAGCATTTATCCTTCACAATTTGTTTTGTATTATCGAGTGATAGATTCTTTATCCAAATTTAGAATTCCTTGAGTTACACCTTTTTGTTTTGTCAATAGATAACATTGCGACTGGAGCAAAGCCCTGTCCCTTCAACATGGAGAAACGACGTTCCGAATCTGTTTCGAAAATCATATCGAAATCTTTCATACGGTTTTGTTCAGGCGTACGTTTGTAATATTTAACCTCATAAAGACCTACCGAGGTATGTACCGGGTTAGTACCATCGGTTTTTTCATAGCTTTGTCTAGATTTAGAATTTTCATTTTGGAAAACATAACGTTTTTTTCTCGAATTTGTTACCAGAAATCCAAAAATAATCTTTATTTTGCCAAAGAGCTGTCCGGCCTTTGGCAAATCTTTGAATACATAATACTACAGAATAATATGCAAGAAAAGTTTCCATCTCTGGATTTCATCAAATTTGCGACGAAAGCCTTCTTAATCTAGAGATGAAAAATCGTAGTCGTAAATGAAGCATTTCCGAACCCACACCCATATTAATATGTTCACAGGAACTTTTCGGTAAAGAATAAATTTATGAGCTATGAACGTTTTACCACACCCGGTATAGTAGAGATGCTCTTGAAGCAAACTACCTACTACTTCAATTATGATCAAGCTGGTAGCATAGCAGAACTTGTACCTAGATACTATACAGGGTGACAATTTTAAAACTTGAAATTTCCATATCTTGGGAACGAAGAACTGAATGAAAAAACGCTCAAAATAGATTCTATAAAACGAAGGGGGGACAGAAAAAAAGCCTATATAAACCCACCCTTATCTGTAACCCCTTAGAGAGGGTGAGATACACACCTGAAATCTTAAATAGAATAGGGGGTCGAATGATACCCTATTTTGAAGGGTTTTCGACACTGATTACAACTGCCGAGTTTCAAGTCTCTGCTGTCATTCCTGTTGATATGAAAGCTAGTCAATATTTTATTTTTTCATTTTATTTTATTCAATAAATAATTATTCGCAAGAGTAAACTTCTCCATACTAAGAGGATATGATGAGGGACTGAATACCTTCAAAACGAGCTATCAGTCAATCAGACAGGTTTTTTGACGAGGATTTCTTTCACCCATTTTTTTTTTTAATACTTCTTTGGAGTAAACGTATACCTCGTTTTGAAGGTATTCAATCCCTCATCATATCCCCTTAGTACTTAGTATAAAGAAGTTAACTCTTGAGGGGAATTATTTATTGAATAAAATAAAATTTTGTCAAGCTGCTATATTATCAGGAATTACAGCAGAGGCTTGAAACTCGGCAGTTGTAGTCAGGGTCGAAGATCCTTCAAAATGAGGTATCATTCGACCCCCCTTTTTATTCAAGATGTCAGGGGTGTATCTCACCCTGTCTTAGGGGTTACAGATAAGGATGGGTTTATAGGCTTTTTTTGTTCCCCCTTCGTTTAATAGAATTTGTTTTTAACGTTCAGCTTTTCGTTCCCAAGATATGGAAATTTCAAGTTTTAAAATTGACACCCTGTATATAATATCATTTTCTTCTGTTGGAGGTTGAGGAGTTTCACCTCAAATATGCGCACATAGTGTACACAAGTCTTATTGGTTTTTTGTTTAAATTTCGTCGGTTCCTTCAAGTGGTGGATCTATTATCTTATATATTATTATATTATTATCTCTCAAAACCGATAATGATTTTATGGACCATTATTGAATGGAGGGATGAACAAGAGATATAAATCTTGTTCGTTGTTCTTATGTTTCGAGTCTTAAATGTTCACTCATGTTGTCAATTCGTTGTCTCCAAAATTTTGAAAGCCTGACAAAGATGTAAAATATACCTGATTTTTTGGGTATTTCGCCACACCCTATCAAAAAACAATCAAACTAGTGTTAATATACCGGATCTTCTATATTACCTGAAAAAAATTCTATTAGTAAACAATAAAACCTAACAATATCAAACGTTTCAGAAGCGAATCTGCTTCCGTCGTCAGTAAAAGTGACATTTTGTGCCAAAAACACAAAAAACACATTTTTCTACTGCGAAATCACAAAAAAACGAAGAATAATTTTTGAATTTGAATTAATTGTTTCTTTTTTTAGGTTACACTGACGACGAAAGCAGATTCGCTTCTGAAACGTTTGATATTGCTATGTTTTATTGTTTACTAATAGAATTTTTTTCAGGTAATACAGAAGATCCGGTATATTAACACTAGTTTGATTGTATTTTGATAAGGTGTGGCGAAATACCCAAAAAATCAGGTAAATCATGGATGCGCCACAAAACTACAGAGCATATCTACTTGAAAAGATGTAAAAGTAACATCGAGAGAAGATTTGAGATATTGTCCGTTTCCCACCAATCC